>CAUJGY010000039.1:600000-978104 GCA_963170745.1 Phymatocera aterrima
TTGGTTTGTAGTTGCTCGAAAATTCATACGAAGACGGATCTTGACCCCAGAGTCCATAAAGGCGCTTGCAAATGTCTCTTGTACCTCCAGTTTCGTTTGTAGTTGCTCGAAAATTCATACAAAGACGGATCTACAACTCCGGAGTCAATAAAATCGTTCGCAAATGTCTCTCGTACCCTCAGTTTGGTTTGTAGATGCTCGAAAATTCATACGAAGACGGATCTTCAACCTCAGATTCCATAAAATCGTTCGCAAATGTCTCTCGTACCCTCAGTTTGGTTTGCAGATGCTCGAAAATTCATACGAAGACGGATTTTCAATTCCAGAGTCCATGAAGGCGCTTGCAAATGTCTCTTGTACCTTCAGTTTCGTTTGTAGTTCCTCGAAAATTCATACGAAGACGGATCTGCAACTCCAGAGTCCATAAAGGCGCTTGCAAATGTCTCTTGTACCTTCAGTTTCGTTTGTAGTTGCTCGAATATTCATACGGAGACGGATCTTCAACTCCAGAGTCCATGAAGGCGCTTGCTAATGTCTCTTGTACCTTCAGTTTCGTTTGCAGTTCCTCGAAAATTCATACGAAGACGGATCTTCAACTCCAGAGTCCATGAAGGCGCTTGCAAATGTCTCTCGTACCCTCAGTTTGGTTTGCAGATGCTCGAAAATTCATACGAAGACGGATCTGCAACTCAAGAGTCCGTAAAGGCGCGTGCAAATGTCTCTCGTACCCACAGTTTCGTTCGTGGATGCTCGAAAATTCATACGAAGACGGATCTTCTACTCCAGAGTCCATAAAGGCGCTTGCAAATTTTTCTTGGACCTTCAGTTTTGTTTGCAGATGCTCGAAAATTCATACGAAGACGGATTTTCAATTCCAGAGTCCATGAAGGCGGTTGCAAATGTCTCTTGTACCTTCAGTTTCGTTTGTAGTTGCTTGAAAATTCATACGAAGACGGATCTGCAACTCAGGAGTCCATAAAGGCGCGTGCAAATGTCTCTCGTACCCACAGTTTCGTTCGTGGATGCTCGAAAATTCATACGAAGACGGATCTTCTACTCCAGAGTCCATAAAGGCGCTTGCAAATTACTCTTGGACCTTCGGTTTTGTTTGCAGATGCTCGAAAATTCATACGAAGACGGATCTTAAACTCCAGATTCCATAAAGGCGATTGCAAATGTCTCTCGTACCTTCAGTTTCGTTTGTAGTTGCTCGAAAATTCATACGAAGACGGATCTTCAACTCCAGAGTCCATGAAGGCGATTGCAAATGTCTCTCGTACCTTCAGTTTGGTTTGTAGATGCTCGAAAATTCATACGAAGACGGATCTTCAACTCCAGATTCCATAAAGGCGCTTGCAAATGTCTCTAGTACCTTCAGTTTGGTTTGTAGATGCTCGAAAATTCATACGAAGACGGATCTTCAACTCCAGATTCCATAAAGGGGTTTGCAAATGTCTCTCGTACCCTCAGTTTGGTTTGTAGTTGCTCGAAAATTCATACGAAGACGGATCTTCAACTCCAGAGTCCATAAAGGCGGTTGCAAATTACTCTTGGACCTTCAGTTTTGTTTGCAGATGCTCGAAAATTCATACGAAGACGGATCTTCGACTCCAGAGTCCATGAAGGCGCTTGCAAATGTCTCTCGTACCTTCAGATTCGTTTGTAGTTCCACGAAAATTCATACGAAGACGGATCTTCAACTCCAGAGTCCACAAAATCGTTCGCAAATCTCTCTCGTACCCTCAGTTTGTTTTGTAGATGCTCGAAAATTCATACGAAGACGGATCTCCAACTCCAGAGTCCATGAAGGCGCTTGCAAATGTCTCTTGTACCTTCAGTTTCGTTTGTAGTTGCTCGAAAATTCATACGAAGACGGATCTCCAACTCCAGAGTCCATAAAGGCGGTTGCAAATGTCTCTCGTACCTTCAGTTTGGTTGGTAGATGCTCGAAAATTCATACGGAGACGGATCTCCAACACCAGAGTCCATAAAGGCGGTTGCAAATGTCTCTTGTGCCTTCAGTTTGGTTTGTAGTTGCTCGAAAATTCATACGAAGACGGATCTTGACCCCAGAGTCCATAAAGGCGCTTGCAAATGTCTCTTGTACCTCCAGTTTCGTTTGTAGTTGCTCGAAAATTCATACAAAGACGGATCTACAACTCCGGAGTCAATAAAATCGTTCGCAAATGTCTCTCGTACCCTCAGTTTGGTTTGTAGATGCTCGAAAATTCATACGAAGACGGATCTTCAACCTCAGATTCCATAAAATCGTTCGCAAATGTCTCTCGTACCCTCAGTTTGGTTTGCAGATGCTCGAAAATTCATACGAAGACGGATTTTCAATTCCAGAGTCCATGAAGGCGCTTGCAAATGTCTCTTGTACCTTCAGTTTCGTTTGTAGTTCCTCGAAAATTCATACGAAGACGGATCTGCAACTCCAGAGTCCATAAAGGCGCTTGCAAATGTCTCTTGTACCTTCAGTTTCGTTTGTAGTTGCTCGAAAATTCATACGGAGACGGATCTTCAACTCCAGAGTCCATGAAGGCGCTTGCTAATGTCTCTTGTACCTTCAGTTTCGTTTGCAGTTCCTCGAACATTCATACGAAGACGGATCTTCAACTCCAGAGTCCATGAAGGCGCTTGCAAATGTCTCTCGTACCCTCAGTTTGGTTTGCAGATGCTCGAAAATTCATACGAAGACGGATCTGCAACTCAAGAGTCCGTAAAGGCGCGTGCAAATGTCTCTCGTACCCACAGTTTCGTTCGTGGATGCTCGAAATTCATACGAAGACGGATCTTCTACTCCAGAGTCCATAAAGGCGCTTGCAAATTTTTCTTGGACCTTCAGTTTTGTTTGCAGATGCTCGAAAATTCATACGAAGACGGATTTTCAATTCCAGAGTCCATGAAGGCGGTTGCAAATGTCTCTTGTACCTTCAGTTTCGTTTGTAGTTGCTTGAAAATTCATACGAAGACGGATCTGCAACTCAGGAGTCCATAAAGGCGCGTGCAAATGTCTCTCGTAGCCACAGTTTCGTTCGTGGATGCTCGAAAATTCATACGAAGACGGATCTTCTACTCCAGAGTCCATAAAGGCGCTTGCAAATTACTCTTGGACCTTCGGTTTTGTTTGCAGATGCTCGAAAATTCATACGAAGACGGATCTTAAACTCCAGATTCCATAAAGGCGATTGCAAATGTCTCTCGTACCTTCAGTTTCGTTTGTAGTTGCTCGAAAATTCATACGAAGACGGATCTTCAACTCCAGAGTCCATGAAGGCGATTGCAAATGTCTCTCGTACCTTCAGTTTGGTTTGTAGATGCTCGAAAATTCATACGAAGACGGATCTTCAACTCCAGATTCCATAAAGGCGCTTGCAAATGTCTCTAGTACCTTCAGTTTGGTTTGTAGATGCTCGAAAATTCATACGAAGACGGATCTTCAACTCCAGATTCCATAAAGGGGTTTGCAAATGTCTCTCGTACCCTCAGTTTGGTTTGTAGTTGCTCGAAAATTCATACGAAGACGGATCTTCAACTCCAGAGTCCATAAAGGCGGTTGCAAATTACTCTTGGACCTTCAGTTTTGTTTGCAGATGCTCGAAAATTCATACGAAGACGGATCTTCGACTCCAGAGTCCATAAAGGCGGTTGCAAATGTCTCTTGTACCTTCAGTTTCGTTTGTAGTTGCTCGAAAATTCATACGAAGACGGATCTCCGACTCCAGAGTCCATGAAATCGCTCGCAAATGTTTGTGTTACCCTCAGTTTCGTTGGTGGATGCTTGAAAATTCATACGGAAACGGATCTGCAACTCCAGAGTCCATAAAGGCGCTTGCAAATGTCTTTTGTACCTTCAGTTCCGTTTGCAGTTGCTCGAAAATTCATGCGAAGACGGATCTCCGACTCCAGAGTCCATAAAGGCGCTTGCAAATGTCTCTTGTACCTCCAGTTTCGTTTGCAGATGCTCGAAAATTCATACGAAGACGGATTTTCAATTTCAGAGTCCATAAAGGCGGTTGCAAATGTCTTTTGTACCTTCAGTTTCGTTTGTAGTTGCTCGAAAATTCATACGAAGACGGATCTCCGACTCCAGAGTCCATGAAATCGCTCGCAAATGTTTGTGTTACCCTCAGTTTCGTTGGTGGATGCTCGAAAATTCATACGAAGACGGATCTCCAACTCCAGAGTCCATGAAGGCGCTTGCAAATGTCTCTTGTACCTTCAGTTTCGTTTGTAGTTGCTCGAAAATTCATGCGAAGACGGATCTCCGACTCCAGAGTCCATAAAGGTGCTTGCAAATGTCTCTTGTACCTTCAGTTTGGTTTGTAGTTGCTCGAAAATTCGTACGAAGACGGATCTTCGACTCCAGAGTCCATGAAGGCGCTTGCAAATGTCTCTTGTACCTTCAGTTTCGTTCGTAGTTGCTCGAAAATTCATATGAACACGGATCTTCAACTCCAGAGTCCACAAAATCGTTCGCAAATGTCTCTCGTACCCTCAGTTTGGTTTGTAGATGCTCGAAAATTCATACGAAGACGGATCTCCAACTCCAGAGTCTATAAAGGCGCTTGCAAATGTCTCTTGTACCTTCAGTTTCGTTCGTGGATGCTCGAAAATTCATACGAAGACGGATCTTCAACTCCAGAGTCCATCAAGGCGCTTGCAAATGTTTGTGGTAGCCTCAGTTTCGATCGTGGATGCGCGAAAATTCATACGAAGACGGATCTTCAACTCCAGAGTCCATAAAGGTGCTCGCAAATGTCTCTTGTACCTTCAGTTTCGTTCGTGGAAGCTCGAAAATTCATACGAAGACGGATCTTTGACTCCAGAGTCCATAAAGGTGCTTGCAAATGTCTCTTGTACCTTCAGTTTCGTTCGTGGAAGCTCGAAAATTCATACGAAGACGGATCTTTGACTCCAGAGTCCATAAAGGTGCTTGCAAATGTTTCTTGTACCTTTAGTTTCGTTCGTGGATGCTCGAAAATCCGTACGAAGACGGATCTTCAACTCCAGAGTCCATAAAATCGCTTGCAAATGTTTGTGTTAGCCTCAGTTTCGATCGTGGATGCGCGAAAATTCATACGAAGACGGATCTTCAACTCCAGAGTCCATAAAGGCGCTCCCAAATGTCTCTTGTACCTTCAGTTTCGTTCGTGGATGCTCGAAAATTCGTACGAAGACGGATCTTCAACTCCAGAGTCCATAAAATCGCTTGCAAATGTTTGTGTTAGCCTCAGTTTCGATCGTGGATGCGCGAAAATTCATACGAAGACGGATCTTCAACTCCAGAGTCCATAAAGGCGCTTGCAAATGTCTCTTGTACCTTCAGTTTCGTTCGTGGATGCTCGAGAATTCATACGAAGACGGATCTTCAACTCCAGAGTCCATGAAGGCGCTTGCAAATGTCTCTTGTACCTTCAGTTTCGTTCGTGGATGCTCGAAAATTCGTACGAAGACGGTTTCCAACTCCAGAGTCCATAAAATCGCTTGCAAATGTTTGTGTTAGCCTAAGTTTCGATCGTGGATGTGCGAAAATTCATACGAAGACGGATCTTCAACTCCAGAGTCCATAAAGGCGCTTGCAAATGTCTCTTGTACCTTCAGTTTCGTTCGTGGATGCTCGAAGATTCATACGAAGACGGATCTCCAACTCAAGAGTCCATAAAATCGTTCGCAAATGTCTCTCGTACCCTCAGTTTGGTTTGTAGATGCTCGAAAATTCATACGAAGACGGATCTCCAACTCCAGAGTCCATGAAGGCGGTTGCAAATGTCTCTCGTACCTTCAGTTTGGTTGGTAGATGCTCGAAAATTCATACGGAGACGGATCTCCAACACCAGAGTCCATAAAGGCGGTTGCAAATGTCTCTTGTGCCTTCAGTTTGGTTTGTAGTTGCTCGAAAATTCATACGAAGACGGATCTTGACCCCAGAGTCCATAAAGGCGCTTGCAAATGTCTCTTGTACCTCCAGTTTCGTTTGTAGTTGCTCGAAAATTCATACGAAGACGGATCTACAACTCCGGAGTCAATAAAATCGTTCGCAAATGTCTCTCGTACCCTCAGTTTGGTTTGTAGATGCTCGAAAATTCATACGAAGACGGATCTTCAACCTCAGATTCCATAAAATCGTTCGCAAATGTCTCTCGTACCCTCAGTTTGGTTTGCAGATGCTCGAAAATTCATACGAAGACGGATTTTCAATTCCAGAGTCCATGAAGGCGCTTGCAAATGTCTCTTGTACCTTCAGTTTCGTTTGTAGTTCCTCGAAAATTCATACGAAAACGGATCTGCAACTCCAGAGTCCATAAAGGCGCTTGCAAATGTCTCTTGTACCTTCAGTTTCGTTTGTAGTTGCTCGAAAATTCATACGGAGACGGATCTTCAACTCCAGAGTCCATGAAGGCGCTTGCTAATGTCTCGTGTACCTTCAGTTTCGTTTGCAGTTCCTCGAAAATTCATACGAAGACGGATCTTCAACTCCAGAGTCCATGAAGGCGCTTGCAAATGTCTCTCGTACCCTCAGTTTGGTTTGCAGATGCTCGAAAATTCATACGAAGACGGATTTTCAATTCCAGAGTCCATGAAGGCGGTTGCAAATGTCTCTTGTACCTTCAGTTTCGTTTGTAGTTGCTCGAAAATTCATACGAAGACGGATCTGCAACTCAAGAGTCCGTAAAGGCGCGTGCAAATGTCTCTCGTACCCACAGTTCCGTTCGTGGATGCTCGAAAATTCATACGAAGACGGATCTTCTACTCCAGAGTCCATAAAGGCGCTTGCAAATTTTTCTTGGACCTTCAGTTTTGTTTGCAGATGCTCGAAAATTCATACGAAGACGGATTTTCAATTCCAGAGTCCATGAAGGCGGTTGCAAATGTCTCTTGTACCTTCAGTTTCGTTGGTAGTTGCTTGAAAATTCATACGAAGACGGATCTGCAACTCAGGAGTCCATAAAGGCGCGTGCAAATGTCTCTCGTACCCACAGTTTCGTTCGTGGATGCTCGAAAATTCATACGAAGACGGATCTTCTACTCCAGAGTCCATGAAGGCGCTTGCAAATTACTCTTGGACCTTCAGTTTTGTTTGCAGATGCTCGAAAATTCATACGAAGACGGATCTTCAACTCCAGATTCCATAAAGGCGATTGCAAATGTCTCTCGTACCTTCAGTTTCGTTTGTAGTTGCTCGAAAATTCATACGAAGACGGATCTTCAACTCCAGAGTCCATGAAGGCGATTGCAAATGTCTCTCGTACCTTCAGTTTGGTTTGTAGATGCTCGAAAATTCATACGAAGACGGATCTTCAACTCCAGATTCCATAAAGGCGCTTGCAAATGTCTCTAGTACCTTCAGTTTGGTTTGTAGATGCTCGAAAATTCATACGAAGACGGATCTTCAACTCCAGATTCCATAAAGGGGTTTGCAAATGTCTCTCGTACCCTCAGTTTGGTTTGTAGTTGCTCGAAAATTCATACGAAGACGGATCTTCAACTCCAGAGTCCATAAAGGCGGTTGCAAATTACTCTTGGACCTTCAGTTTTGTTTGCAGATGCTCGAAAATTCATACGAAGACGGATCTTCGACTCCAGAGTCCATGAAGGCGCTTGCAAATGTCTCTTGTACCTTCAGATTCGTTTGTAGTTCCTCGAAAATTCATACGAAGACGGATCTTCAACTCCAGAGTCCACAAAATCGTTCGCAAATGTCTCTCGTACCCTCAGTTTCGTTTGTAGTTGTTCGAAAATTCATGCGAAGACGGATCTCCGACTCCAGAGTCCATAAAGGCGCTTGCAAATGTCTCTTGTACCTTCAGTTTCGTTTGCAGTTGCTCGAAAATTCATGCGAAGACGGATCTCCGACTCCAGAGTCCATAAAGGCGCTTGCAAATGTCTCTTGTACCTCCAGTTTCGTTCGTGGATGCTCGAAGATTCATACGAAGACGGATCTCCAACTCAAGAGTCCATAAAATCGTTCGCAAATGTCTCTCGTACCCTCAGTTTGGTTTGTAGATGCTCGAAAATTCATACGAAGACGGATCTCCGACTCCAGAGTCCATGAAATCGCTCGCAAATGTTTGTGGTACCCTCAGTTTCGTTGGTGGATGCTCGAAAATTCATACGAAGACGGATCTCCAACTCCAGAGTCCATGAAGGCGCTTGCAAATGTCTCTTGTACCTTCAGTTTCGTTTGTAGTTGCTCGAAAATTCATGCGAAGACGGATCTCCGACTCCAGAGTCCATAAAGGTGCTTGCAAATGTCTCTTGTACCTTCAGTTTGGTTTGTAGTTGCTCGAAAATTCGTACGAAGACGGATCTTCGACTCCAGAGTCCATGAAGGCGCTTGCAAATGTCTCTTGTACCTTCAGTTTCGTTCGTAGTTGCTCGAAAATTCATATGAACACGGATCTTCAACTCCAGAGTCCACAAAATCGTTTGCAAATGTCTCTCGTACCCTCAGTTTGGTTTGTAGATGCTCGAAAATTCATACGAAGACGGATCTCCAACTCCAGAGTCCATGAAGGCGCTTGCAAATGTCTCTTGTACCTTCAGTTTCGTTTGTAGTTGTTCGAAAATTCATGCGAAGACGGATCTCCGACTCCAGAGTCCATAAAGGCGCTTGCAAATGTCTCTTGTACCTCCAGTTTCGTTTGCAGATGCTCGAAAATTCATACGAAGACGGACTTTCAATTCCAGAGTCCATAAAGGCGGTTGCAAATGTCTCTTGTACCTTCAGTTTCGTTTGTAGTTGCTCGAAAATTCATACGAAGACGGATCTCCGACTCCAGAGTCCATGAAATCGCTCGCAAATGTTTGTGTTACCCTCAGTTTCGTTGGTGGATGCTTGAAAATTCATACGAAGACGGATCTGCAACTCCAGAGTCCATAAAGGCGCTTGCAAATGTCTTTTGTACCTTCAGTTTCATTTGCAGTTGCTCGAAAATTCATGCGAAGACGGATCTCCGACTCCAGAGTCCATAAAGGCGCTTGCAAATGTCTCTTGTACCTCCAGTTTCGTTTGCAGATGCTCGAAAATTCATACGAAGACGGATTTTCAATTTCAGAGTCCATAAAGGCGGTTGCAAATGTCTTTTGTACCTTCAGTTTCGTTTGTAGTTGCTCGAAAATTCATACGAAGACGGATCTCCGACTCCAGAGTCCATGAAATCGCTCGCAAATGTTTGTGTTACCCTCAGTTTCGTTGGTGGATGCTCGAAAATTCATACGAAGACGGATCTCCAACTCCAGAGTCCATGAAGGCGCTTGCAAATGTCTCTTGTACCTTCAGTTTCGTTTGTAGTTGCTCGAAAATTCATGCGAAGACGGATCTCCGACTCCAGAGTCCATAAAGGTGCTTGCAAATGTCTCTTGTACCTTCAGTTTGGTTTGTAGTTGCTCGAAAATTCGTACGAAGACGGATCTTCGACTCCAGAGTCCATGAAGGCGCTTGCAAATGTCTCTTGTACCTTCAGTTTGGTTTGTAGTTGCTCGAAAATTCATACGAAGACGGATCTCCAACTCCAGAGTCAATAAAGGCGGTTGCAAATGTCTCCTGTACCTCCAGTTTCGTTTGCAGATGCTCGAAAATTCATACGAAGACGGATCTCCAACTCCAGAGTCCATAAAGGCGGTTGCAAATGTCTCTTGTACCTTCGGTTTGGTTTGTAGATGCTCGAAAATTCATACGAAGACGGATCTTCAACTCCAGATTCCATAAAGGCGATTGCAAATGTCTCTCGTACCTTCAGTTTCGTTTGTAGTTGCTCGAAATTTCATACGAAGACGGATCTTCAACTCCAGATTCCATAAAGGCGCTTGCAAATGTCTCTTGTACCTTCAGTTTGGTTTGTAGATGCTCGAAAATTCATACGAAGACGGATCTCACACTCCAGATTCCATAAAGGCGCTTGCAAATGTCTCTTGTACCTTCAGTTTGGTTTGTAGATGCTCGAAAATTCATACGAAGACGGATCTTCTACTCCAGAGACCATATAGGGGTTTGCAAATGTCTCTCGTACCCTCAGTTTGGTTTGTAGTTGCTCGAAAATTCATGCGAAGACGGATCTCCGACTCCAGAGTCCATGAAATCGCTCGCAAATGTTTGTGTTACCCTCAGTTTCGTTGGTGGATGCTCGAAAATTCATACGAAGACGGATCTGCAACTCCAGAGTCCATAAAGGCGCTTGCAAATGTCTCTTGTACCTTCAGTTTCGTTTGTAGTTGCTCGAAAATTCATGCGAAGACGGATCTCCGACTCCAGAGTCCATAGAGGCGCTTGCAAATGTCTCTTGTACCTCCAGTTTCGTTTGCAGATGCTCGAAAATTCATACGAAGACGGATTTTCAATTCCAGAGTCCGTAAAGGCGGTTGCAAATGTCTCTTGTACCTTCAGTTTGGTTTGTAGTTGCTCGAAAATTCGTACGAAGACGGATCTTCGAATCCAGAGTTACGTGAAGGCGCTTGCAAATGTCTCTTGTACCTTCAGTTTCGTTCGTAGTTGCTCGAAAATTCATACGAAGACGGATCTTCAACTCCAGAGTCCACAAAATCGTTCGCAAATGTCTCTCGTACCCTCAGTTTGGTTTGTAGATGCTCGAAAATTCATACGAAGACGGATCTCCAACTCCAGAGTCCATGAAGGCGCTTGCAAATGTTTCTCGTACCCTCAGTTTGGTTTGCAGATGCTCGAAAATTCATACGAAGACGGATTTTCAATTCCAGAGTCCATAAAGGCGGTTGCAAATGTCTCTTGTACCTCCAGTTTCGTTTGCAGATGCTCGAAAATTCATACGAAGACGGATCTCCAACTCCAGAGTCCATGAAGGCGCTTGCAAATGTCTCTCGTACCCTCAGTTTGGTTTGCAGATGCTTTTCAATTCCAGAGTCCATAAAGGCGGTTGCAAATGTCTCTTGTACCTTCAGTTCCGTTCGTAGTTGCTCGAAAATTCATACGAAGACGGATCTTCAACTCCCGAGTCCACAAAATCGTTCGCAAACGTCTCTCGTACCCTCAGTTTGGTTTGTAGATGCTCGAAAATTCATACGAAGACGGATCTGCAACTCCAGAGTCCATAAAGGCGCTTGCAAATGTCTCTTGTACCTCCAGTTTCGTTTGCAGATGCTCGAGAATTCATACGAAGACGGATTTCCAATTCCAGAGTCCATAAAGGCGGTTGCAAATGTCTCTTGTACCTTCAGTTTCGTTTGTAGTTGCTCGAAAATTCATACGAAGACGGATCTCCGACTCCAGAGTCCATGAAATCGCTCGCAAATGTTTGTGTTACCCTCAGTTTCGTTGGTGGATGCTCGAAAATTCATACGAAGACGGATCTGCAACTCCAGAGTCCATAAAGGCGCTTGCAAATTTCTCTTGTACCTTCAGTTTCGTTTGTAGTTGCTCGAAAATTCATGCGAAGACGGATCTCCGACTCCAGAGTCCATAAAGGCGCTTGCAAATGTCTCTTGTACCTCCAGTTTCGTTTGCAGATGCTCGAAAATTCATACGAAGACGGATTTTCAATTCCAGAGTCCATAAAGGCGGTTGCAAATGTCTCTTGTACCTTCAGTTCCGTTCGTAGTTGCTCGAAAATTCATACGAAGACGGATCTTCAACTCCCGAGTCCACAAAATCGTTCGCAAATGTCTCTCGTACCTTCAGTTTCGTTTGTAGTTGCTCGAAAATTCATACGAAGACGGATCTCCGACTCCAGAGTCCATGAAATCGCTCGCAAATGTTTGTGTTACCCTCAGTTTCGTTGGTGGATGCTCGAAAATTCATACGAAGACGGATCTGCAACTCCAGAGTCCATAAAGGCGCTTGCAAATGTCTCTTGTACCTTCAGTTTCGTTTGTAGTTGCTCGAAAATTCATGCGAAGACGGATCTCCGACTCCAGAGTCCATGAAATCGCTCGCAAATGTTTGTGTTACCCTCAGTTTCGTTGGTGGATGCTCGAAAATTCATACGAAGACACGTCTGCAACTCCAGAGTCCATAAAGGCGCTTGCAAATGTCTCTTGTACCTTCAGTTTCGTTTGTAGTTGCTCGAAAATTCATGCGAAGACGGATCTCCGACTCCAGAGTCCATAGAGGCGCTTGCAAATGTCTCTTGTACCTCCAGTTTCGTTTGCAGATGCTCGAAAATTCATACGAAGACGGATTTTCAATTCCAGAGTCCGTAAAGGCGGTTGCAAATGTCTCTTGTACCTTCAGTTTGGTTTGTAGTTGCTCGAAAATTCGTACGAAGACGGATCTTCGACTCCAGAGTTACGTGAAGGCGCTTGCAAATGTCTCTTGTACCTTCAGTTTCGTTCGTAGTTGCTCGAAAATTCATACGAAGACGGATCTTCAACTCCAGAGTCCACAAAATCGTTCGCAAATGTCTCTCGTACCCTCAGTTTGGTTTGTAGATGCTCGAAAATTCATACGAAGACGGATCTGCAACTCCAGAGTCCATAAAGGCGCTTGCAAATGTCTCTTGTACCTTCAGTTTGGTTTGTAGATGCTCGAAAATTCATACGAAGACGGATCTCCAACTCCAGAGTCCATAAAGGCGCTTGCAAATGTCTCTTGTACCTTCAGTTTGGTTTGTAGATGCTCGAAAATTCATACGAAGACGGATCTCCGACTCCAGAGTCCATGAAATCGCTCGCAAATGTTTGTGTTACCCTCGGTTTCGTTGGTGGATGCTCGAAAATTCATACGAAGACGGATCTGCAACTCCAGAGTCCATAAAGGCGATTGCAAATGTCTCTCGTACCTTCAGTTTCGTTCGTGGATGCTCGAAAAGTCATACGGAAACGGATCTCCAACTCCAGAGTCCATAAAGGCGCTTGCAAATGTCTCTTGTACCTTCAGTTTGGTTTGTAGATGCTCGAAAATTCATACGAAGACGGATCTCCAACTCCAGAGTCCATAAAGGCGCTTGCAAATGTCTCTTGTACCTTCAGTTTGGTTTGTAGATGCTCGAAAATTCATACGAAGACGGATCTCCGACTCCAGAGTCCATGAAATCGCTCGCAAATGTTTGTGTTACCCTCGGTTTCGTTGGTGGATGCTCGAAAATTCATACGAAGACGGATCTGCAACTCCAGAGTCCATAAAGGCGATTGCAAATGTCTCTCGTACCTTCAGTTTCGTTCGTGGATGCTCGAAAATTCATACGGAAACGGATCTCCAACTCCAGAGTCCATAAAGGCGCTTGCAAATGTCTCTTGTACCTTCAGTTTGGTTTGTAGATGCTCGAAAATTCATACGAAGACGGATCTCCAACTCCAGAGTCAATAAAGGCGGTTGCAAATGTCTCTTGTACCTCCAGTTTCGTTTGCAGATGCTCGAAAATTCATACGAAGACGGATCTGCAACTCCAGAGTCCATAAAGGCGCTTGCAAATGTCTCTTGTACCTCCAGTTTCGTTTGCAGATGCTCGAAAATTCATACGAAAACGGATCTGCAGCTCCAGAGTCCATAGAGGCGCTTGCAAATGTCTCTCGTACCTTCAGTTTCGTTTGTAGTTGCTCGAAAATTCATACGAAGACGGATCTCCAACTCCAGAGTCCATAAAGGCGGTCGCAAATGTCTCTCGTACCTTCAGTTTCGTTTGTAGTTGCTCGAAAATTCATACGAAGCCGGATCTTCACCCCAGAGTCCATAAAGGCGCTTGCAAATGTCTCTTGTACCTCCAGTTTCGTTTGTAGTTGCTCGAAAATTCATACGAAGACGGATCTACAACTCCAGAGTCCATAAAGGCGCCTGCAAATGTCTCTTGTACCTTCAGATTGGTTTGTAGTTGCTCGAAAATTCATACGAAGACGAATCTTCACCCCAGAGTCCATAAAGGCGCTTGCAAATGTCTCTTGTACCTCCAGTTTCGTTTGTAGTTGCTCGAAAATTCATACGAAGACGGATCTACAACTCCAGAGTCCATAAAGGCGCTTGCAAATGTCTCTTGTACCTTCAGATTGGTTTGTAGTTGCTCGAAAATTCATACGAAGACGGATCTTCACCCCAGAGTCCATAAAGGCGCTTGCAAATGTCTCTTGTGCCTTCAGTTTGGTTTGTAGTTGCTCGAAAATTCATACGAAGACGGATCTTCACCCCAGAGTCCATAAAGGCGCTTGCAAATGTCTCTTGTACCTTCAGTTTGGTTTGTAGTTGCTCGAAAATTCATACGAAGACGGATCTACAACTCCAGAGTCCATAAAGGCGCTTGCAAATGTCTCTTGTACCTTCAGTTTCGTTTGTAGTTGCTCGAAAATTCATGCGAAGACGGATCTCCGACTCGAGAGTCCATAGAGGCGCTTGCAAATGTCTCTTGTACCTCCAGTTTCGTTTGCAGATGCTCGAAAATTCATACGAAGACGGATTTTCAATTCCAGAGTCCGTAAAGGCGGTTGCAAATGTCTCTTGTACCTTCAGTTTGGTTTGTAGTTGCTCGAAAATTCGTGCGAAGACGGATCTTCGACTCCAGAGTTACGTGAAGGCGCTTGCAAATGTCTCTTGTACCTTCAGTTTCGTTCGTAGTTGCTCGACAATTCATACGAAGACGGATCTTCAACTCCAGAGTCCACAAAATCGTTCGCAAATGTCTCTCGTACCCTCAGTTTGGTTTGTAGATGCTCGAAAATTCATACGAAGACGGATCTCCAACTCCAGAGTCCATGAAGGCGCTTGCAAATGTCTCTCGTACCCTCAGTTTGGTTTGCAGATGCTCGAAAATTCATACGAAGACGGATTTTTAATTCCAGAGTCCATAACGGCGGTTGCAAATGTCTCTTGTACCTCCAGTTTCGTTTGCAGATGCTCAAAAATTCATACGAAGACGGATCTCCGACTCCAGAGTCCATGAAATCGCTCGCAAATGTTTGTGTTACCCTCAGTTTCGTTGGTGGATGCTCGAAAATTCATACGAAGACGGATCTGCAACTCCAGAGTCCATAAAGGCGATTGCAAATGTCTCTCGTACCTTCAGTTTCGTTCGTGGATGCTCGAAAATTCATACGGAAACGGATCTCCAACTCAAGAGTCCATAAAGGCGCTTGCAAATGTCTCTTGTACCTTCAGTTTGGTTTGGAGATGCTCGAAAATTCATACGAAGACGGATCTCCAACTCCAGAGTCAATAAAGGCGCTTGCAAATGTCTCTTGTACCTCCAGTTTCGTTTGCAGATGCTCGAAAATTCATACGAAGACGGATCTCCAACTCCAGAGTCCATAAAGGCGCTTTCAAATGTCTCTTGTACCTTCAGTTTCGTTTGTAGTTGCTCGAAAATTCATACGAAGACGGATCTCCGACTCCAGAGTCCATGAAATCGCTCGCAAATGTTTGTGTTACCCTCAGTTTCGTTGGTGGATGCTCGAAAATTCATACGAAGACGGATCTGCAACTCCAGAGTCCATAAAGGCGCTTGCAAATTTCTCTTGTACCTTCAGTTTCGTTTGTAGTTGCTCGAAAATTCATGCGAAGACGGATCTCCGACTCCAGAGTCCATAAAGGCGCTTGCAAATGTCTCTTGTACCTCCAGTTTCGTTTGCAGATGCTCGAAAATTCATACGAAGACGGATTTTCAATTCCAGAGTCCATAAAGGCGGTTGCAAATGTCTCTTGTACCTTCAGTTCCGTTCGTAGTTGCTCGAAAATTCATACGAAGACGGATCTTCAACTCCCGAGTCCACAAAATCGTTCGCAAATGTCTCTCGTACCTTCAGTTTCGTTTGTAGTTGCTCGAAAATTCATACGAAGACGGATCTCCGACTCCAGAGTCCATGAAATCGCTCGCAAATGTTTGTGTTACCCTCAGTTTCGTTGGTGGATGCTCGAAAATTCATACGAAGACGGATCTGCAACTCCAGAGTCCATAAAGGCGCTTGCAAATGTCTCTTGTACCTTCAGTTTCGTTTGTAGTTGCTCGAAAATTCATGCGAAGACGGATCTCCGACTCCAGAGTCCATAAAGGCGCTTGCAAATGTCTCTTGTACCTCCAGTTTCGTTTGCAGATGCTCGAAAATTCATACGAAGACGGATTTTCAATTCCAGAGTCCATAAAGGCGGTTGCAAATGTCTCTTGTACCTTCAGTTCCGTTCGTAGTTGCTCGAAAATTCATACGAAGACGGATCTTCAACTCCCGAGTCCACAAAATCGTTCGCAAATGTCTCTCGTACCTTCAGTTTCGTTTGTAGTTGCTCGAAAATTCATACGAAGACGGATCTCCGACTCCAGAGTCCATGAAATCGCTCGCAAATGTTTGTGTTACCCTCAGTTTCGTTGGTGGATGCTCGAAAATTCATACGAAGACGGATCTGCAACTCCAGAGTCCATAAAGGCGCTTGCAAATGTCTCTTGTACCTTCAGTTTCGTTTGTAGTTGCTCGAAAATTCATGCGAAGACGGATCTCCGACTCCAGAGTCCATGAAATCGCTCGCAAATGTTTGTGTTACCCTCAGTTTCGTTGGTGGATGCTCGAAAATTCATACGAAGACACGTCTGCAACTCCAGAGTCCATAAAGGCGCTTGCAAATGTCTCTTGTACCTTCAGTTTCGTTTGTAGTTGCTCGAAAATTCATGCGAAGACGGATCTCCGACTCCAGAGTCCATAGAGGCGCTTGCAAATGTCTCTTGTACCTCCAGTTTCGTTTGCAGATGCTCGAAAATTCATACGAAGACGGATTTTCAATTCCAGAGTCCGTAAAGGCGGTTGCAAATGTCTCTTGTACCTTCAGTTTGGTTTGTAGTTGCTCGAAAATTCGTACGAAGACGGATCTTCGACTCCAGAGTTACGTGAAGGCGCTTGCAAATGTCTCTTGTACCTTCAGTTTCGTTCGTAGTTGCTCGAAAATTCATACGAAGACGGATCTTCAACTCCAGAGTCCACAAAATCGTTCGCAAATGTCTCTCGTACCCTCAGTTTGGTTTGTAGATGCTCGAAAATTCATACGGAGACGGATCTGCAACTCCAGAGTCCATAAAGGCGCTTGCAAATGTCTCTTGTACCTTCAGTTTGGTTTGTAGATGCTCGAAAATTCATACGAAGACGGATCTCCAACTCCAGAGTCCATAAAGGCGCTTGCAAATGTCTCTTGTACCTTCAGTTTGGTTTGTAGATGCTCGAAAATTCATACGAAGACGGATCTCCGACTCCAGAGTCCATGAAATCGCTCGCAAATGTTTGTGTTACCCTCGGTTTCGTTGGTGGATGCTCGAAAATTCATACGAAGACGGATCTGCAACTCCAGAGTCCATAAAGGCGATTGCAAATGTCTCTCGTACCTTCAGTTTCGTTCGTGGATGCTCGAAAATTCATACGGAAACGGATCTCCAACTCCAGAGTCAATAAAGGCGGTTGCAAATGTCTCTTGTACCTCCAGTTTCGTTTGCAGATGCTCGAAAATTCATACGAAGACGGATCTGCAACTCCAGAGTCCATAAAGGCGCTTGCAAATGTCTCTTGTACCTCCAGTTTCGTTTGCAGATGCTCGAAAATTCATACGAAAACGGATCTGCAGCTCCAGAGTCCATAGAGGCGCTTGCAAATGTCTCTCGTACCTTCAGTTTCGTTTGTAGTTGCTCGAAAATTCATACGAAGACGGATCTCCAACTCCAGAGTCCATAAAGGCGGTCGCAAATGTCTCTCGTACCTTCAGTTTCGTTTGTAGTTGCTCGAAAATTCATACGAAGCCGGATCTTCACCCCAGAGTCCATAAAGGCGCTTGCAAATGTCTCTTGTACCTCCAGTTTCGTTTGTAGTTGCTCGAAAATTCATACGAAGACGGATCTACAACTCCAGAGTCCATAAAGGCGCCTGCAAATGTCTCTTGTACCTTCAGATTGGTTTGTAGTTGCTCGAAAATTCATACGAAGACGAATCTTCACCCCAGAGTCCATAAAGGCGCTTGCAAATGTCTCTTGTACCTCCAGTTTCGTTTGTAGTTGCTCGAAAATTCATACGAAGACGGATCTACAACTCCAGAGTCCATAAAGGCGCTTGCAAATGTCTCTTGTACCTTCAGATTGGTTTGTAGTTGCTCGAAAATTCATACGAAGACGGATCTTCACCCCAGAGTCCATAAAGGCGCTTGCAAATGTCTCTTGTGCCTTCAGTTTGGTTTGTAGTTGCTCGAAAATTCATACGAAGACGGATCTTCACCCCAGAGTCCATAAAGGCGCTTGCAAATGTCTCTTGTACCTTCAGTTTGGTTTGTAGTTGCTCGAAAATTCATACGAAGACGGATCTACAACTCCAGAGTCCATAAAGGCGCTTGCAAATGTCTCTTGTACCTTCAGTTTCGTTTGTAGTTGCTCGAAAATTCATGCGAAGACGGATCTCCGACTCCAGAGTCCATAGAGGCGCTTGCAAATGTCTCTTGTACCTCCAGTTTCGTTTGCAGATGCTCGAAAATTCATACGAAGACGGATTTTCAATTCCAGAGTCCGTAAAGGCGGTTGCAAATGTCTCTTGTACCTTCAGTTTGGTTTGTAGTTGCTCGAAAATTCGTGCGAAGACGGATCTTCGACTCCAGAGTTACGTGAAGGCGCTTGCAAATGTCTCTTGTACCTTCAGTTTCGTTCGTAGTTGCTCGAAAATTCATACGAAGACGGATCTTCAACTCCAGAGTCCACAAAATCGTTCGCAAATGTCTCTCGTACCCTCAGTTTGGTTTGTAGATGCTCGAAAATTCATACGAAGACGGATCTCCAACTCCAGAGTCCATGAAGGCGCTTGCAAATGTCTCTCGTACCCTCAGTTTGGTTTGCAGATGCTCGAAAATTCATACGAAGACGGATTTTTAATTCCAGAGTCCATAAAGGCGGTTGCAAATGTCTCTTGTACCTCCAGTTTCGTTTGCAGATGCTCAAAAATTCATACGAAGACGGATCTCCGACTCCAGAGTCCATGAAATCGCTCGCAAATGTTTGTGTTACCCTCAGTTTCGTTGGTGGATGCTCGAAAATTCATACGAAGACGGATCTGCAACTCCAGAGTCCATAAAGGCGATTGCAAATGTCTCTCGTACCTTCAGTTTCGTTCGTGGATGCTCGAAAATTCATACGGAAACGGATCTCCAACTCAAGAGTCCATAAAGGCGCTTGCAAATGTCTCTTGTACCTTCAGTTTGGTTTGGAGATGCTCGAAAATTCATACGAAGACGGATCTCCAACTCCAGAGTCAATAAAGGCGCTTGCAAATGTCTCTTGTACCTCCAGTTTCGTTTGCAGATGCTCGAAAATTCATACGAAGACGGATCTCCAACTCCAGAGTCCATAAAGGCGCTTTCAAATGTCTCTTGTACCTTCAGTTTCGTTTGTAGTTGCTCGAAAATTCATACGAAGACGGATCTCCGACTCCAGAGTCCATGAAATCGCTCGCAAATGTTTGTGTTACCCTCAGTTTCGTTGGTGGATGCTCGAAAATTCATACGAAGACGGATCTGCAACTCCAGAGTCCATAAAGGCGCTTGCAAATTTCTCTTGTACCTTCAGTTTCGTTTGTAGTTGCTCGAAAATTCATGCGAAGACGGATCTCCGACTCCAGAGTCCATAAAGGCGCTTGCAAATGTCTCTTGTACCTCCAGTTTCGTTTGCAGATGCTCGAAAATTCATACGAAGACGGATTTTCAATCCCAGAGTCCATAAAGGCGGTTGCAAATGTCTCTTGTACCTTCAGTTCCGTTCGTAGTTGCTCGAAAATTCATACGAAGACGGATCTTCAACTCCCGAGTCCACAAAATCGTTCGCAAATGTCTCTCGTACCTTCAGTTTCGTTTGTAGTTGCTCGAAAATTCATACGAAGACGGATCTCCGACTCCAGAGTCCATGAAATCGCTCGCAAATGTTTGTGTTACCCTCAGTTTCGTTGGTGGATGCTCGAAAATTCACACGAAGACGGATCTGCAACTCCAGAGTCCATAAAGGCGCTTGCAAATGTCTCTTGTACCTTCAGTTTCGTTTGTAGTTGCTCGAAAATTCATGCGAAGACGGATCTCCGACTCCAGAGTCCATGAAATCGCTCGCAAATGTTTGTGTTACCCTCAGTTTCGTTGGTGGATGCTCGAAAATTCATACGAAGACACGTCTGCAACTCCAGAGTCCATAAAGGCGCTTGCAAATGTCTCTTGTACCTTCAGTTTCGTTTGTAGTTGCTCGAAAATTCATGCGAAGACGGATCTCCGACTCCAGAGTCCATAGAGGCGCTTGCAAATGTCTCTTGTACCTCCAGTTTCGTTTGCAGATGCTCGAAAATTCATACGAAGACGGATTTTCAATTCCAGAGTCCGTAAAGGCGGTTGCAAATGTCTCTTGTACCTTCAGTTTGGTTTGTAGTTGCTCGAAAATTCGTACGAAGACGGATCTTCGACTCCAGAGTTACGTGAAGGCGCTTGCAAATGTCTCTTGTACCTTCAGTTTCGTTCGTAGTTGCTCGAAAATTCATACGAAGACGGATCTTCAACTCCAGAGTCCACAAAATCGTTCGCAAATGTCTCTCGTACCCTCAGTTTGGTTTGTAGATGCTCGAAAATTCATACGAAGACGGATCTGCAACTCCAGAGTCCATAAAGGCGCTTGCAAATGTCTCTTGTACCTTCAGTTTGGTTTGTAGATGCTCGAAAATTCATACGAAGACGGATCTCCAACTCCAGAGTCCATAAAGGCGCTTGCAAATGTCTCTTGTACCTTCAGTTTGGTTTGTAGATGCTCGAAAATTCATACGAAGACGGATCTCCGACTCCAGAGTCCATGAAATCGCTCGCAAATGTTTGTGTTACCCTCGGTTTCGTTGGTGGATGCTCGAAAATTCATACGAAGACGGATCTGCAACTCCAGAGTCCATAAAGGCGATTGCAAATGTCTCTCGTACCTTCAGTTTCGTTCGTGGATGCTCGAAAATTCATACGGAAACGGATCTCCAACTCCAGAGTCCATAAAGGCGCTTGCAAATGTCTCTTGTACCTTCAGTTTGGTTTGTAGATGCTCGAAAATTCATACGAAGACGGATCTCCAACTCCAGAGTCAATAAAGGCGGTTGCAAATGTCTCTTGTACCTCCAGTTTCGTTTGCAGATGCTCGAAAATTCATACGAAGACGGATCTGCAACTCCAGAGTCCATAAAGGCGCTTGCAAATGTCTCTTGTACCTCCAGTTTCGTTTGCAGATGCTCGAAAATTCATACGAAAACGGATCTGCAGCTCCAGAGTCCATAGAGGCGCTTGCAAATGTCTCTCGTACCTTCAGTTTCGTTTGTAGTTGCTCGAAAATTCATACGAAGACGGATCTCCAACTCCAGAGTCCATAAAGGCGGTCGCAAATGTCTCTCGTACCTTCAGTTTCGTTTGTAGTTGCTCGAAAATTCATACGAAGCCGGATCTTCACCCCAGAGTCCATAAAGGCGCTTGCAAATGTCTCTTGTACCTCCAGTTTCGTTTGTAGTTGCTCGAAAATTCATATGAAGACGGATCTACAACTCCAGAGTCCATAAAGGCGCCTGCAAATGTCTCTTGTACCTTCAGATTGGTTTGTAGTTGCTCGAAAATTCATACGAAGACGAATCTTCACCCCAGAGTCCATAAAGGCGCTTGCAAATGTCTCTTGTACCTCCAGTTTCGTTTGTAGTTGCTCGAAAATTCATACGAAGACGGATCTACAACTCCAGAGTCCATAAAGGCGCTTGCAAATGTCTCTTGTACCTTCAGATTGGTTTGTAGTTGCTCGAAAATTCATACGAAGACGGATCTTCACCCCAGAGTCCATAAAGGCGCTTGCAAATGTCTCTTGTGCCTTCAGTTTGGTTTGTAGTTGCTCGAAAATTCATACGAAGACGGATCTTCACCCCAGAGTCCATAAAGGCGCTTGCAAATGTCTCTTGTACCTTCAGTTTGGTTTGTAGTTGCTCGAAAATTCATACGAAGACGGATCTACAACTCCAGAGTCCATAAAGGCGCTTGCAAATGTCTCTTGTACCTTCAGTTTCGTTTGTAGTTGCTCGAAAATTCATGCGAAGACGGATCTCCGACTCCAGAGTCCATAGAGGCGCTTGCAAATGTCTCTTGTACCTCCAGTTTCGTTTGCAGATGCTCGAAAATTCATACGAAGACGGATTTTCAATTCCAGAGTCCGTAAAGGCGGTTGCAAATGTCTCTTGTACCTTCAGTTTGGATTGTAGTTGCTCGAAAATTCGTGCGAAGACGGATCTTCGACTCCAGAGTTACGTGAAGGCGCTTGCAAATGTCTCTTGTACCTTCAGTTTCGTTCGTAGTTGCTCGAAAATTCATACGAAGACGGATCTTCAACTCCAGAGTCCACAAAATCGTTCGCAAATGTCTCTCGTACCCTCAGTTTGGTTTGTAGATGCTCGAAAATTCATACGAAGACGGATCTCCAACTCCAGAGTCCATGAAGGCGCTTGCAAATGTCTCTCGTACCCTCAGTTTGGTTTGCAGATGCTCGAAAATTCATACGAAGACGGATTTTCAATTCCAGAGTCCATAAAGGCGGTTGCAAATGTCTCTTGTACCTCCAGTTTCGTTTGCAGATGCTCTAAAATTCATACGAAGACGGATCTCCGACTCCAGAGTCCATGAAATCGCTCGCAAATGTTTGTGTTACCCTCAGTTTCGTTGGTGGATGCTCGAAAATTCATACGAAGACGGATCTGCAACTCCAGAGTCCATAAAGGCGATTGCAAATGTCTCTCGTACCTTCAGTTTCGTTCGTGGATGCTCGAAAATTCATACGGAAACGGATCTCCAACTCAAGAGTCCATAAAGGCGCTTGCAAATGTCTCTTGTACCTTCAGTTTGGTTTGGAGATGCTCGAAAATTCATACGAAGACGGATCTCCAACTCCAGAGTCAATAAAGGCGCTTGGAAATGTCTCTTGTACCTCCAGTTTCGTTTGCAGATGCTCGAAAATTCATACGAAGACGGATCTTCACCCCATAGTCCATAAAGGCGCTTGCAAATGTCTCTCGTGCCTTCAGTTTGGTTTGTAGTTGCTCGAAAATTCATACGAAGACGGATCTCCAACTCCAGAGTCAATAAAGGCGCTTGCAAATGTCTCTCCTACCTTCAGTTTCGTTCGTGGATGCTCGAAAATTCATACGGAAACGGATCTCCAACTCAAGAGTCCATAAAGGCGCTTGCAAATGTCTCTTGTACCTCCAGTTTCGTTTGCAGATGCTCGAAAATTCATACGAAGACGGATCTGCAGCTCCAGAGTCCATAAAGGCGGTTGCAAATGTCTCTCGTACCTTCAGTTTCGTTCGTGGATGTTCGAAAATTCATACGGAAACGGATCTCCAACTCAAGAGTCCATAAAGGCGCTTGCGAATGTCTCTTGTACCTCCAGTTTCGTTTGCAGATGCTCGAAAATTCATACGAAGACGGATCTCCAACTCCAGAGTCAATAAAGGCGCTTGCAAATGTCTCTTGTACCTTCAGTTTGGTTTGTAGTTGCTCGAAAATTCGTGCGAAGACGGATCTTCGACTCCAGAGTTACGTGAAGGCGCTTGCAAATGTCTCTTGTACCTTCAGTTTCGTTCGTAGTTGCTCGAAAATTCATACGAAGACGGATCTTCAACTCCAGAGTCCGCAAAATCGTTCGCAAATGTCTCTCGTACCCTCAGTTTGGTTTGTAGATGCTCGAAAATTCATACGAAGACGGATCTCCAACTCCAGAGTCCATGAAGGCGCTTGCAAATGTCTCTCGTACCCTCAGTTTGGTTTGCAGATGCTCGAAAATTCATACGAAAACGGATTTTCAATTCCAGAGTCCATAAAGGCGGTTGCAAATGTCTCTTGTACCTCCAGTTTCGTTTGCAGATGCTCGAAAATTCATACGAAGACGGATCTCCAACTCCAGAGTCCATGAAGGCGCTTGCAAATGTCTCTCGTACCCTCAGTTTGGTTTGCAGATGCTCGAAAATTCATACGAAGACGGATTTTCAATTCCAGAGTCCATAAAGGCGGTTGCAAATGTCTCTTGTACCTTCAGTTTCGTTCGTAGTTGCTCGAAAATTCATACGAAGACGGATCTTCAACTCCCGAGTCCACAAAATCGTTCGCAAACGTCTCTCGTACCCTCAGTTTGGATTGTAGATGCTCGAAAATTCATACGAAGACGGATCTGCAACTCCAGAGTCCATAAAGGCGCTTGCAAATGTCTCTTGTACCTCCAGTTTCGTTTGCAGATGCTCGAGAATTCATACGAAGACGGATCTTCAACTCCAGAGTCCATAAAGGCGGTTGCAAATGTCTCTTGTACCTTCAGTTTCGTTTGTAGTTGCTCGAAAATTCATACGAAGACGGATCTCCGACTCCAGAGTCCATGAAATCGCTCGCAAATGTTTGTGTTACCCTCAGTTTCGTTGGTGGATGCTCGAAAATTCATACGAAGACGGATCTGCAACTCCAGAGTCCATAAAGGCGATTGCAAATGTCTCTCGTACCTTCAGTTTCGTTCGTAGATGCTCGTAAATTCATACGGAAACGGATCTCCAACTCAAGAGTCCATAAAGGCGCTTGCAAATGTCTCTCGTACCTTCAGTTTCGTTCGTGGATGCTCGAAAATTCATACGGAAACGGATCTCCAACTCAAGAGTCCATAAAGGCGCTTGCAAATGTCTCTTGTACCTCCAGTTTCGTTTGCAGATGCTCGAAAATTCATACGAAGACGGATCTTCACCCCAGAGTCCATAAAGGCGCTTGCAAATGTCTCTCGTGCCTTCAGTTTGGTTTGTAGTTGCTCGAAAATTCATACGAAGACGGATCTCCAACTCCAGAGTCAATAAAGGCGCTTGCAAATGTCTCTCGTACCTTCAGTTTCGTTCGTGGATGCTCGAAAATTCATACGGAAACGGATCTCCAACTCAAGAGTCCATAAAGACGCTTGCAAATGTCTCTTGTACCTCCAGTTTCGTTTGCAGATGCTCGAAAATTCATACGAAGACGGATCTGCAGCTCCAGAGTCCATAAAGGCGGTTGCAAATGTCTCTCGTACCTTCAGTTTCGTTCGTGGATGCTCGAAAATTCATACGGAAACGGATCTCCAACTCAAGAGTCCATGAAGGCGCTTGCGAATGTCTCTTGTACCTCCAGTTTCGTTTGCAGATGCTCGAAAATTCATACGAAGACGGATCTCCAACTCCAGAGTCAATAAAGGCGCTTGCAAATGTCTCTCGTACCTTCAGTTTCGTTTGTAAATGCTCGAAAATTCATACGAAGACGGATCTCCAACTCCAGAGTCCATAAAGGCGGTTGCAAATGTCTCTCGTACCTTCAGTTTCGTTTGTAGTTGCTCGAAAATTCATACGAAGCCGGATCTCCGACTCCAGAGTCCATGGTGGCGCTTGCAAATGTCTCTTGTACCTTCAGTTTCGTTTGTAGTTGCTCGAAAATTCATACGAAGCCGGATCTCCGACTCCAGAGTCCATAAAGGCGCTTGCAAATGTCTCTCGTACCCTCAGTTTGGTTTGTAGATGCTCGAAAATTCATACGAAAACGGATCTGCAGCCCCAGAGTCCATAGAGGCGCTTGCGAATGTCTCTCGTACCTTCAGTTTCGTTTGTAGTTGCTCGAAAATTCATACGAAGACGGATCTCCAACTCCAGAGTCCATAAAGGCGCTTGCAAATGTCTCTTGTACCTTCAGTTTGGTTTGTAGATGCTCGAAAATTCATACGAAGACGGATCTCCGACTCCAGAGTCCATGAAATCGCTCGCAAATGTTTGTGTTACCCTCAGTTTCGTTGGTGGATGCTCGAAAATTCATACGAAGACGGATCTGCAACTCCAGAGTCCATAAAGGCGATTGCAAATGTCTCTCGTACCTTCAGTTTCGTTCGTGGATGCTCGAAAATTCATACGGAAACGGATCTCCAACTCCAGAGTCCAAAAAGGCGCTTGCAAATGTCTCTTGTACCTTCAGTTTGGTTTGTAGATGCTCGAAAATTCATACGAAGACGGATCTCCAACTCCAGAGTCAATAAAGGCGGTTGCAAATGTCTCTTGTACCTCCAGTTTCGTTTGCAGATGCTCGAAAATTCATACGAAGACGGATCTGCAACTCCAGAGTCCATAAAGGCGCTTGCAAATGTCTCTTGTACCTCCAGTTTCGTTTGCAGATGCTCGAAAATTCATACGAAAACGGATCTGCAGCTCCAGAGTCCATAGAGGCGGTTGCAAATGTCTCTTGTACCTCCAGTTTCGTTTGTAGTTGCTCGAAAATTCATACGAAGACGGATCTACAACTCCAGAGTCCATAAAGGCGCTTGCAAATGTCTCTTGTACCTTCAGATTGGTTTGTAGTTGCTCGAAAATTCATACGAAGACGAATCTTCACCCCAGAGTCCATAAAGGCGCTTGCAAATGTCTCTTGTACCTCCAGTTTCGTTTGTAGTTGCTCGAAAATTCATACGAAGACGGATCTACAACTCCAGAGTCCATAAAGGCGCTTGCAAATGTCTCTCGTACCTTCAGATTGGTTTGTAGTTGCTCGAAAATTCATACGAAGACGGATCTTCACCCCAGATTCCATAAAGGCGCTTGCAAATGTCTCTTGTGCCTTCAGTTTGGTTTGTAGTTGCTCGAAAATTCATACGAAGACGGATCTTCACCCCAGAGTCCATAAAGGCGCTTGCAAATGTCTCTTGTGCCTTCAGTTTGGTTTGTAGTTGCTCGAAAATTCATACGAAGACGGATCTACAACTCCAGAGTCCATAAAGGCGCTTGCAAATGTCTCTTGTACCTTCAGTTTGGTTTGTAGTTGCTCGAAAATTCATACGAAGACGGATCTTCACCCCAGAGTCCATAAAGGCGCTTGCAAATGTCTCTCGTGCCTTCAGTTTGGTTTGTAGTTGCTCGAAAATTCATACGAAGACGGATCTCCGACTCCAGAGTCCATAAAATCGCTTGCAAATGTTTGTGTTACCCTCAGTTTCGTTGGTGGATGCTCGAAAATTCATACGAAGACGGATCTCCAACTCCAGAGTCCATAAAGGCGCTTGCAAATGTCTCTTGTACCTTCAGTTTCGTTTGCAGATGCTCGAAAATTCATACGACGACGGATCTCCAACTCCAGAGTCCATAAAGGCGCTTGCAAATGTCTCTTGTACCTTCAGTTTCGTTTGCAGATGCTCGAAAATTCATACAAAGACGGATCTTCAACTCCAGAGGCCATGAATGCGCTTGCAAATGTCTCTTGTAGCTTCAGTTTGGTTTGTAGTTGCTCGAAAATTCATACGAAGACGGATCTTCACCCCAGAGTCCATAAAGGCGCTTGCAAATGTCTCTCGTACCCTCAGTTTGGTTTGTAGATGCTCGAAAATTCATACGAAAACGGATCTGCAGCTCCAGAGTCCATAGAGGCGCTTGCGAATGTCTCTCGTACCTTCAGTTTGGTTTGTAGATGCTCGAAAATTCATACGAAGACGGATCTCCGACTCCAGAGTCCATGAAATCGCTCGCAAATGTTTGTGTTACCCTCAGTTTCGTTGGTGGATGCTCGAAAATTCATACGAAGACGGATCTGCAACTCCAGAGTCCATAAAGGCGATTGCAAATGTCTCTCGTACCTTCAGTTTCGTTCGTGGATGCTCGAAAATTCATACGGAAACGGATCTCCAACTCCAGAGTCCATGAAATCGCTCGCAAATGTTTGTGTTACCCTCAGTTTCGTTGGTGGATGCTCGAAAATTCATACGAAAACGGATCTGCAGCTCCAGAGTCCATAGAGGCTCTTGCGAATGTCTCTCGTACCTTCAGTTTCGTTTGTAGTTGCTCGAAAATTCATACGAAGACGGATCTCCAACTCCAGAGTCCATAAAGGCGGTTGCAAATGTCTCTCGTACCTTCAGTTTCGTTTGTAGTTGCTCGAAAATTCATACGAAGCCGGATCTTCACCCCAGAGTCCATAAAGGCGCTTGCAAATGTCTCTTGTACCTTCAGATTGGTTTGTAGTTGCTCGAAAATTCATACGAAGACGAATCTTCACATCAGAGTCCATAAAGGCGCTTGCAAATGTCTCTTGTGCCTTCAGTTTGGTTTGTAGTTGCTCGAAAATTCATACGAAGACGGATCTTCACCCCAGAGTCCATGAAGGCGCTTGCAAATGTCTCTCGTACCTCCAGTTTCGTTTGTAGTTGCTCGAAAATTCATACGAAGACGGATCTTCAACTCCAGAGTACATAAAATCGTTCGCAAATGTCTCTCGTACCCTCAGTTCGGTTTGTAGATGCTCGAAAATTCATACGAAGACGGATCTTCAACTCCAGAGTACATAAAATCGTTCGCAAATGTCTCTCGTACCCTCAGTTCGGTTTGTAGATGCTCGAAAATTCATACGAAGACGGATCTTCAACTCCAGAGTCCATAAAGGCGCTTGCAAATGTTTGTGTTACCCTCAGTTTCGATCGTGGATGCTCGAAAATTCATACGAAGACGGATCTGCAACTCCAGAGTCCATAAAGGCGCTTGCAAATGTCTCTCGTACCTTCAGTTTCGTTCGTGGATGCTCGAAAATTCATACGAAGACGGATCTCCAACTCAAGAGTCCATAAAGGCGCTTGCAAATGTCTCTCGTACCCACAGTTTCATTCGTGGATGCTCGAAAATTCATACGAAGACGGATCTTCTACTCCAGAGTCCATAAAGGCGCTTGCAAATTACTCTTGGACCTTCAGTTTTGTTTGCAGATGCTCGAAAATTCATACGAAGACGGATCTTCAACTCCAGATTCCATGAAGGCGATTGCAAATGTCTCTCGTACCTTCAGTTTCGTTTGTAGTTGCTCGAAAATTCATACGAAGACGGATCTCCGACTCCAGAGTCCATGAAATCGCTCGCAAATGTTTGTGTTACGCTCAGTTTCGTTGGTGGATGCTCGAAAATTCATACGAAGACGGATCTGCAACTCCAGAGTCCATAAAGGCGCTTGCAAATGTCTCTTGTACCTCCAGTTCCGTTTGCAGATGCTCGAAAATTCATACGAAGACGGATTTTCAATTCCAGAGTCCGGAAAGGCGGTTGCAAAGACTCTTGTACCTTCAGTTTGGTTTGTAGTTGCTCGAAAATTCATATGAACACGGATCTTCAACTCCAGAGTCCACAAAATCGTTCGCAAATGTCTCTCGTACCCTCAGTGTGGTTTGTAGATGCTCGAAAATTCATACGAAGACGGATCTCCAACTCCAGAGTCAATAAAGGCGGTTGCAAATGTCTCTTGTACCTCCAGTTTCGTTTGCAGATGCTCGAAAATTCATACGAAGACGGATCTCCAACTCCAGATTTAATAAAGGCGCTTGCAAATGTCTCTCGTACCCTCAGTTTGGTTTGCAGATGCTCGAAAATTCATACGAAGACGGATTTTCAATTCCAGAGTCCGTAAAGGCGGTTGCAAATGTCTCTTGAACCTTCAGTTTGGTTTGTAGATGCTCGAAAATTCATACGAAGACGGATCTTCAACTCCAGAGTCCATAAAGGTTCTTGCAAATTACTCTTGGACCTTCAGTTTTGTTTGCAGATGCTCGAAAATTCATACGAAGACGGATCTTCAACTCCAGAGTCCATAAAGGCGCATGCAAATGTCTCTTGTACCTTCAGTTTGGTTCGTGGATGCTCGAAAATTCATACGAAGACGGATCTTCAACTCCAGATTCCATAAAGGCGATTGCAAATGTCTCTCGTACCTTCAGTTTCGTTTGTAGTTGCTCGAAAATTCATACGAAGACGGATCTGCAACTCCAGAGTCCATAAAGGCGCTTGCAAATGTCTCTTGTACCTCCAGTTTCATTTGCAGATGCTCGAAATTTCATACGAAGACGGATCTCCGACTCCAGAGTCCATGAAGGCGCTTGCAAATGTCTCTTGTACCTCCAGTTTCGTTTGCAGATGCTCGAAATATCATACGAAGACGGATCTCCGACTCCAGAGTCCATGAAATCGCTCGCAAATGTTTGTGTTACCCTCAGTTTCGTTGGTGGATGCTCGAAAATTCATACGAAGACGGATCTGCAACTCCAGAGTCCAGAAAGGCGCTTGCAAATGTCTCTTGTACCTTCAGTTTCGTTTGTAGTTGCTCGAAAATTCTTGCGAAGACGGATCTCCGACTCCAGAGTCCATAAAGGCGCTTGCAAATGTCTCTTGTACCTCCAGTTTCGTTTGCAGATGCTCCAAAATTCATACGAAGACGGATCTGCAACTCCAGAGTCCATAAAGGCGGTTGCAAATGTCTCTTGTACCTTCAGTTTGGTTTGTAGTTGCTCGAAAATTCGTACGAAGACGGATCTTCGACTCCAGAGTCCATGAAGGCGCTTGCAAATGTCTTTTGTACCTTCAGTTTCGTTCGTAGTTGCTCGGAAATTCATACGAAGACGGATCTTCAACTCCAGAGTCCACAACATCGTTCGCAAATGTCTCTCGTACCCTCAGTTTGGTTTGCAGATGCTCGGAAATTCATACGAAGACGGATCTGCAACTCCAGAGTCCATCAAGGCGGTTGCAAATGTCTCTTGTACCTTCAGTTTGGTTTGTAGTTGCTCGAAAATTCGTACGAAGACGGATCTTCGACTCCAGAGTCCATGAAGGCGCTTGCAAATGTCTCTTGTACCTTCAGTTTCGTTCGTAGTTGCTCGAAAATTCATACGAAGACGGATCTTCAACTCCAGAGTCCATAAAGGCGCTTGCAAATGTTTGTGTTACCCTCAGTTTCGATCGTGGATGCTCGAAAATTCATACGAAGACGGATCTGCAACTCCAGAGTCCGTAAAGGCGCTTGCAAATGTCTCTCGTACCTTCAGTTTCGTTCGTGGATGCTCGAAAATTCATACGAAGACGGATCTTCAACTCCAGATTCCATAAAGGCGATTGCAAATGTCTCTCGTACCTTCAGTTTCGTTTGTAGTTGCTCGAAAATTCATACGAAGACGGATCTCCGACTCCAGAGTCCATGAAATCGCTCGCAAATGTTTGTGTTACGCTCAGTTTCGTTGGTGGATGCTCGAAAATTCATACGAAGACGGATCTGCAACTCCAGAGTCCATAAAGGCGCTTGCAAATGTCTCTTGTACCTTCAGTTTGGTTTGTAGTTGCTCGAAAATTCATACGAAGACGGATCTTCACCCCAGAGTCCATAAAGGCGCTTGCAAATGTCTCTTGTGCCTTCAGTTTGGTTTGTAGTTGCTCGAAAATTCATACGAAGACGGATCTTCACCCCAGAGTCCATAAAGGCGCTTGCAAATGTCTCTTGTACCTCCAGTTTCGTTTGTAGTTGCTCGAAAATTCATACGAAGACGGATCTTCAACTCCAGAGTACATAAAATCGTTCGCAAATGTCTCTCGTACCCTCAGTTCGGTTTGTAGATGCTCGAAAATTCATACGAAGACGGATCTTCAACTCCAGAGTACATAAAATCGTTCGCAAATGTCTCTCGTACCCTCAGTTCGGTTTGTAGATGCTCGAAAATTCATACGAAGACGGATCTTCAACTCCAGAGTCCATAAAGGCGCTTGCAAATGTTTGTGTTACCCTCAGTTTCGATCGTGGATGCTCGAAAATTCATACGAAGACGGATCTGCAACTCCAGAGTCCATGAAGGCGCTTGCAAATGTCTCTCGTACCTTCAGTTTCGTTCGTGGATGCTCGAAAATTCATACGAAGACGGATCTCCAACTCAAGAGTCCATAAAGGCGCTTGCAAATGTCTCTCGTACCCACAGTTTCATTCGTGGATGCTCGAAAATTCATACGAAGACGGATCTTCTACTCCAGAGTCCATAAAGGCGCTTGCAAATTACTCTTGGACCTTCAGTTTTGTTTGCAGATGCTCGAAAATTCATACGAAGACGGATCTTCAACTCCAGATTCCATAAAGGCGATTGCAAATGTCTCTCGTACCTTCAGTTCCGTTTGTAGTTGCTCGAAAATTCATACGAAGACGGATCTCCGACTCCAGAGTCCATGAAATCGCTCGCAAATGTTTGTGTTACGCTCAGTTTCGTTGGTGGATGCTCGAAAATTCATACGAAGACGGATCTGCAACTCCAGAGTCCATAAAGGCGCTTGCAAATGTCTCTTGTACCTCCAGTTCCGTTTGCAGATGCTCGAAAATTCATACAAAGACGGATTTTCAATTCCAGAGTCCATAAAGGCGGTTGCAAAGACTCTTGTACCTTCAGTTTGGTTTGTAGTTGCTCGAAAATTCATATGAACACGGATCTTCAACTCCAGAGTCCACGAAATCGTTCGCAAATGTCTCTCGTACCCTCAGTGTGGTTTGTAGATGCTCGAAAATTCAAACGAAGACGGATCTCCAACTCCAGAGTCAATAAAGGCGGTTGCAAATGTCTCTTGTACCTCCAGTTTCGTTTGCAGATGCTCGAAAATTCATACGAAGACGGATCTCCAACTCCAGATTTAATAAAGGCGCTTGCAAATGTCTCTCGTACCCTCAGTTTGGTTTGCAGATGCTCGAAAATTCATACGAAGACGGATTTTCAATTCCAGAGTCCGTAAAGGCGGTTGCAAATGTCTCTTGAACCTTCAGTTTGGTTTGTAGATGCTCGAAAATTCATACGAAGACGGATCTTCAACTCCAGAGTCCATAAAGGTGCTTGCAAATTACTCTTGGACCTTCAGTTTTGTTTGCAGATGCTCGAAAATTCATACGAAGACGGATCTTCAACTCCAGAGTCCATAAAGGCGCATGCAAATGTCTCTTGTACCTTCAGTTTGGTTCGTGGATGCTCGAAAATTCATACGAAGACGGATCTTCAACTCCAGATTCCATAAAGGCGATTGCAAATGTCTCTCGTACCTTCAGTTTCGTTTGTAGTTGCTCGAAAATTCATACGAAGACGGATCTTCAACTCCAGATTCCATAAAGGCGCTTGCAAATGTCTCTTGTACCTCCAGTTTCGTTTGTAGTTGCTCGAAAATTCATACGAAGACGGATCTGCAACTCCAGAGTCCATAAAGGCGCTTGCAAATGTCTCTTGTACCTCCAGTTTCATTTGCAGATGCTCGAAATTTCATACGAAGACGGATCTCCGACTCCAGAGTCCATGAAGGCGCTTGCAAATGTCTCTTGTACCTTCAGTTTCGTTTGTAGTTGCTCGAAAATTCATACGAAGACGGATCTGCAACTCCAGAGTCCAGAAAAACGCTTGCAAATGTCTCTTGTACCTTCAGTTTCGTTTGTAGTTGCTCGAAAATTCTTGCGAAGACGGATCTCCGACTCCAGAGTCCATAAAGGCGCTTGCAAATGTCTCTTGTACCTCCAGTTTCGTTTGCAGATGCTCCAAAATTCATACGAAGACGGATCTGCAACTCCAGAGTCCATAAAGGCGGTTGCAAATGTCTCTTGTACCTTCAGTTTGGTTTGTAGTTGCTCGAAAATTCGTACGAAGACGGATCTCCGACTCCAGAGTCCATGAAGGCGCTTGCAAATGTCTCTTGTACCTTCAGTTTCGTTCGTAGTTGCTCGGAAATTCATACGAAGACGGATCTTCAACTCCAGAGTCCACAACATCGTTCGCAAATGTCTCTCGTACCCTCAGTTTGGTTTGCAGATGCTCGGAAATTCATACGAAGATGGATTTTCAATTCCAGAGTCCATAAAGGCGGTTGCAAATGTCTCTTGTACCTTCAGTTTCGTTTGTAGTTGCTCGAAAATTCATACGAAGACGGATCTGCAACTCCAGAGTCCATAAAGGCGGTTGCAAATGTCTCTTGTACCTTCAGTTTGGTTTGTAGTTGCTCGAAAATTCGTACGAAGACGGATCTTCGACTCCAGAGTCCATGAAGGCGCTTGCAAATGTCTCTTGTACCTTCAGTTTCGTTCGTAGTTGCTCGAAAATTCATACGAAGACGGATCTTCAACTCCAGAGTCCACAACATCGTTCGCAAATGTCTCTCGTACCCTCAGTTTGGTTTGCAGATGCTCGGAAATTCATACGAAGATGGATTTTCAATTCCAGAGTCCATAAAGGCGGTTGCAAATGTCTCTTGTACCTTCAGTTTCGTTTGTAGTTGCTCGAAAATTCATACGAAGACGGATCTCCGACTCCAGAGTCCATGAAATCGCTCGCAAATGTTTGTGTTACCCTCAGTTCCGTTGGTGGATGCTCGAAAATTCATACGAAGACGGATCTCCAACTCCAGAGTCAATAAACGCGGTTGCAAATGTCTCTTGTACCTCCAGTTTCGTTTGCAGATGCTCGAAAATTCATACGAAGACGGATCTCCAACTCCAGAGTCAATAAAGGCGCTTGCAAATGTCTCTCGTACCCTCAGTTTGGTTTGCAGATGCTCGAAAATTCATACGAAGACGGATTTTCAATTCCAGAGTCCATAAAGGCGGTTGCAAATGTCTCTTGAACCTTCAGTTTGGTTTGTAGATGCTCGAAAATTCATACGAAGACGGATCTTCAACTCCAGAGTCCATAAAGGTGCTTGCAAATTACTTTTGGACCTTCAGTTTTGTTTGCAGATGCTCGAAAATTCATACGAAGACGGATCTTCAACTCCAGAGTCCATAAAGGCGCATGCAAATGTCTCTTGTACCTTCAGTTTGGTCCATAGATGCTCGAAAATTCATACGAAGACGGATCTTCAACTCCAGATTCCATAAAGGCGCTTGCAAATGTCTCTTGTACCTCCAGTTTCGTTTGTAGTTGCTCGAAAATTCATACGAAGACGGATCTGCAACTCCAGAGTCCATAAAGGCGCTTGCAAATGTCTCTTGTACCTCCAGTTTCATTTGCAGATGCTCGAAATTTCATACGAAGACGGATCTCCGACTCCAGAGTCCATGAAGGCGCTTGCAAATGTCTCTTGTACCTCCAGTTTCGTTTGCAGATGCTCGAAATTTCATACAAAGACGGATCTCCGACTCCAGAGTCCATGAAATCGCTCGCAAATGTTTGTGTTACCCTCAGTTTCGTTGGTGGATGCTCGAAAATTCATACGAAGACGGATCTGCAACTCCAGAGTCCAGAAAAGCGCTTGCAAATGTCTCTTGTACCTTCAGTTTCGTTTGTAGTTGCTCGAAAATTCTTGCGAAGACGGATCTCCGACTCCAGAGTCCATAAATGCGCTTGCAAATGTCTCTTGTACCTCCAGTTTCGTTTGCAGATGCTCCAAAATTCATACGAAGACGGATCTGCAACTCCAGAGTCCATGAAGGCGCTTGCAAATGTCTCTTGTACCTTCAGTTTCGTTCGTAGTTGCTCGGAAATTCATACGAAGACGGATCTTCAACTGCAGAGTCCACAACATCGTTCGCAAATGTCTCTCGTACCCTCAGTTTGGTTTGCAGATGCTCGGAAATTCATACGAAGATGGATTTTCAATTCCAGAGTCCATAAAGGCGGTTGAAAATGTCTCTTGTACCTTCAGTTTCGTTTGTAGTTGCTCGAAAATTCATACGAAGACGGATCTGCAACTCCAGAGTCCATAAAGGCGGTTGCAAATGTCTCTTGTACCTTCAGTTTGGTTTGTAGTTGCTCGAAAATTCGTACGAAGACGGATCTTCGACTCCAGAGTCCATGAAGGCGCGTGCAAATGTCTCTTGTACCTTCAGTTTCGTTCGTAGTTGCTCGAAAATTCATACGAAGACGGATCTTCAACTCCAGAGTCCACAACATCGTTCGCAAATGTCTCTCGTACCCTCAGTTTGGTTTGCAGATGCTCGGAAATTCATACGAAGATGGATTTTCAATTCCAGAGTCCATAAAGGCGGTTGCAAATGTCTCTTGTACCTTCAGTTTCGTTTGTAGTTGCTCGAAAATTCATACGAAGACGGATCTCCGACTCCAGAGTCCATGAAATCGCTCGCAAATGTTTGTGTTACCCTCAGTTCCGTTGGTGGATGCTCGAAAATTCATACGAAGACGGATCTTCAACTCCAGAGTCCACAACATCGTTCGCAAATGTCTCTCGTACCCTCAGTTTCGTTTGTAGTTGCTCGAAAATCCATACGAAGACGGATCTGCAACTCCAGAGTCCATAAAGGCGCTTGCAAATGTCTCTTGTACCTTCAGTTTGACTTGTAGATGCTCGAAAATTCATACGAAGACGGATCTCCGACTCCAGAGTCCATAAAATCGCTCACAAATGTTTGTGTTACCCTCAGTTCCGTTGGTGGATGCTCGAAAATTCATACGAAGACGAATCTGCAACTCCAGAGTCCATAAAGGCGCTTGCAAATGTCTCTTGTACCTTCAGTTTCGTTCGTGGATGCTCGAAAATTCATACGAAGACGGATCTTCAACTCCAGATTCCATAAAGGCGATTGCAAATGTCTCTCGTACCTTCAGTTTCGTTTGTAGTTCCTCGAAAATTCATACGAAGACGGATCTTCAACTCCAGAGTCCATGAAGGCGCTTGCAAATGTCTCCCGTACCCTCAGTTTGGTTTGCAGATGCTCGAAAATTCATACGAAGACGGATTTTCAATTCCAGAGTCCATAAAGGCGGTTGCAAATGTCTCTTGTACCTTCAGTTTCGTTTGTAGTTGCTCGAAAATTCATACGAAGACGGATCTTCAACTCCAGAGTCCATGAAGGCGCTTGCAAATGTCTCCCGTACCCTCAGTTTGGTTTGCAGATGCTCGAAAATTCATACGAAGACGGATTTTCAATTCCAGAGTCCATAAAGGCGCTTGCAAATGTCTCTCGTACCTTCAGTTTCGTTCGTGGATGCTCGAAAATTCATACGAAGACGGATCTCCAACTCAAGAGTCCATAAAGGCGCTTGCAAATGTCTCTCGTACCCACAGTTTCGTTCGTGGATGCTCGAAAATTCATACGAAGACGGATCTTCTACTCCAGAGTCCATAAAGGCGCTTGCAAATTACTCTTGGACCTTCAGTTTTGTTTGCAGATGCTCGAAAATTCATACGAAGACGGATCTTCAACTCCAGATTCCATAAAGGCGATTGCAAATGTCTCTCGTACCTTCAGTTTGGTTTGTAGATGCTCGAAAATTCATACGAAGACGGATCTTCAACTCCAGATTCCATAAAGGCGCTTGCAAATGTCTCTAGTACCTTCAGTTTGGTTTGTAGATGCTCGAAAATTCATACGAAGACGGATCTTCAACTCCAGATTCCATAAAGGGGTTTGCAAATGTCTCTCGTACCCTCAGTTTGGTTTGTAGTTGCTCGAAAATTCATACGAAGACGGATCTTCAACTCCAGAGTCCATAAAGGCGCTTGCAAATTACTCTTGGACCTTCAGTTTTGTTTGCAGATGCTCGAAAATTCATACGAAGACGGATCTTCGACTCCAGAGTCCATGAAGGCGCTTGCAAATGTCTCTTGTACCTTCAGATTCGTTTGTAGTTCCTCGAAAATTCATACGAAGACGAATCTCCAACTCCAGAGTCCATGAAGGCGCTTGCAAATGTCTCTTGTACCTTCAGATTCGTTTGTAGTTCCTCGAAAATTCGTACGAAGACGGATCTTCGACTCCAGAAACCATAAAGGCGATTGCAAATGTCTCTCGTACCTTCAGTTTCGTTTGTAGTTGCTCGAAAATTCATACAAAGACGGATCTTCAACTCCAGAGTCCATAAAGGCGAATGCAAATGTCTCTCGTACCTTCAGTTTGGTTTGTAGATGCTCGAAAATTCATACGAAGACGGATCTTCAACTCCAGATTCCATAAAGGCGCTTGCAAATGTCTCTTGTACCTTCAGTTTGGTTTGTAGTTGCTCGAAAAGTCATACGAAGACGGATCTTCAACTCCAGATTCCATAAAGGCGCTTGCAAATGTCTCTTGTACCTCCAGTTTCATTTGCAGATGCTCGAAAATTCATACGAAGACGGATCTCCGACTCCAGAGTCCATGAAGGCGCTTGCAAATGTCTCTTGTACCTCCAGTTTCGTTTGCAGATGCTCGAAAATTCATACGAAGACGGATTTTCAATTCCGGAGTCCATAAAGGCGGTTGCAAATGTCTCTTGTACCTTCAGTTTCGTTTGTAGTTGCTCGAAAATTCATACGAAGACGGATCTCCGACTCCAGAGTCCATGAAATCGCTCGCAAATGTTTGTGTTACCATCAGTTTCGTTGGTGGATGCTCGAAAAATCATACGAAGACGGATCTGCAACTCCAGAGTCCATAAAGGCGCTTGCAAATCTCTCTTGTACCTTCAGTTTCGTTCGTAGTTGCTCGAAAATTCATATGAACACGGATCTTCAACTCCAGAGTCCACAAAATCGTTCGCAAATGTCTCTCGTACCCTCAGTTTGGTTTGTAGATGCTCGAAAATTCATACGAAGACGGATCTCCGACTTCAGAGTCCATGAAGGCGCTTGCAAATGTCTCTTGTACCTCCAGTTTCGTTTGCAGATGCTCGAAAATTCATACGAAGACGGATCTCCAACTCCAGAGTCCATGAAGGCGCTTGCAAATGTCTCTCGTACCCTCAGTTTGGTTTGCAGATGCTCGAAAATTCATACGAAGACGGATCTTCAACTCCAGATTCCATAAAGGCGCTTGCAAATGTCTCTTGTACCTTCAGTTTGGTTCGTAGATGCTCGAAAATTCATACGGAAACGGATCTTCAACTCCAGATTCCATAAAGGCGATTGCAAATGTCTCTCGTACCTTCAGTTTCGTTTGTAGTTGCTCGAAAATTCATACGAAGACGGATCTCCAACTCCAGAGTCCATAAAGGCGAATGCAAATGTCTCTCGTACCTTCAGTTTGGTTTGTAGATGCTCGAAAATTCATACGAAGACGGATCTTCAACTCCAGATTCCATAAAGGCGCTTGCAAATGTCTCTTGTACCTTCAGTTTGGTTTGTAGATGCTCGAAAATTCATACGAAGACGGATCTTCAACTCCAGATTCCATAAAGGCGCTTGCAAATGTCTCTTGTACCTTCAGTTTGGTTTGTAGTTGCTCGAAAATTCATACGAAGACGGATCTTCTACTCCAGAGTCCATAAAGGGGTTTGCAAATGTCTCTCGTACCCTCAGTTTGGTTTGTAGTTGCTCAAAAATTCATACGAAGACGGATCTCCGACTCCAGAGTCCATGAAATCGCTCGCAAGTGTTTGTGTTACCCTCAGTTTCGTTGGTGGATGCTCGAAAAATCATACGAAGACGGATCTGCAACTCCAGAGTCCATAAAGGCGCTTGCAAATGTCCCTTGTACCTTCAGTTTCGTTTGTAGTTGCTCGAAAATTCATGCGAAGACGGATCTCCGACTCCAGAGTCCATAAAGGCGCTTGCAAATGTCTCTTGTACCTCCAGTTTCGTTTGCAGATGCTCGAAAATTCATACGAAGACGGATTTTCAATTCCAGAGTCCATAAAGGCGGTTGCAAATGTCTCTTGTACCTTCAGTTTCGTTTGTAGTTGCTCGAAAATTCATACGAAGACGGATCTCCGACTCCAGAGTCCATGAAATCGCTCGCAAATGTTTTTGTTACCCTCAGCTTCGTTGGTGGATGCTCGAAAATTCATACGAAGACGGATCTGCAACTCCAGAGTCCATAAAGGCGGTTGCAAATGTCTCTTGTACCTTCAGTTTGGTTTGTAGTTGCTCGAAAATTCGTACGAAGACGGATCTTCGACTCCAGAGTCCATGAAGGCGCTTGCAAATGTCTCTTGTACCTTCAGTTTCGTTCGTAGTTGCTCGAAAATTCATACGAAGACGGATCTTCAACTCCAGAGTCCACAAAATCGTTCGCAAATGTCTCTCGTACCCTCAGTTTGGTTTGTAGATGCTCGAAAATTCATACGAAGACGGATCTCCAACTCCAGAGTCCATGAAGGCGCTTGCAAATGTCTCTCGTACCCTCAGTTTGGTTTGCAGATGCTCGAAAATTCATACGAAGACGGATCTGCAACTCCAGAGTCCATAAAGGCGCTTGCAAATGTCTCTTGTACGTCAAGTTTCGTTTGTAGTTGCTCGAAAATTCATACGAAGACGGATCTCCAACTCCAGAGTCCATGAAGGCGCTCGCAAATGTCTCTTGTACCTCAAGTTTCGTTTGCAGATGCTCGAAAATTCATACGAAGACGGATCTCCAACTCCAGAGTCCATGAAGGCGCTTGCAAATGTCTCTCGTACCCTCAGTTTGGTTTGCAGATGCTCGAAAATTCATACGAAGACGGATTTTCAATTCCAGAGTCCATAAAGGCGGTTGCAAATGTCTCTTGAACCTTCAGTTTGGTTTGTAGATGCTCGAAAATTCATACGAAGACGGATCTTCAACTCCAGATTCCATAAAGGCGATTGCAAATGTCTCTCGTACCTTCAGTTTCGTTTGTAGTTGCTCGAAAATTCATACGAAGACGGATTTTCAATTCCAGAGTCCATAAAGGCGGTTGCAAATGTCTCTTGAACCTTCAGTTTGGTTTGTAGATGCTCGAAAATTCATACGAAGACGGATCTTCAACTCCAGAGTCCATAAAGGCGCTTGCAAATGTCTTTTGTACCTTCAGTTTGGTTCGTAGATGCTCGAAAATTCATACGAAGACGGATCTTCAACTCCAGATTCCATAAAGGCGATTGCAAATGTCTCTCGTACCTTCAGTTTCGTTTGTAGTTGCTCGAAAATTCATACAAAGACGGATCTTCAACTCCAGAGTCCATAAAGGCAAATGCAAATGTCTCTCGTACCTTCAGTTTGGTTTGTAGATGCTCGAAAATTCATACGAAGACGGATCTTCAACTCCAGATTCCATAAAGGCGCTTGCAAATGTCTCTTGTACCTTCAGTTTGGTTTGTAGATGCTCGAAAATTCATACGAAGACGAATCTTCAACTCCAGATTCCATAAAGGCGCTTGCAAATGTCTCTTGTACCTTCAGTTTGGTTTGTAGTTGCTCGAAAAGTCATACGAAGACGGATCTTCAACTCCAGATTCCATAAAGGCGCTTGCAAATGTCTCTTGTACCTCCAGTTTCATTTGCAGATGCTCGAAAATTCATACGAAGACGGATCTCCGACTCCAGAGTCCATGAAGGCGCTTGCAAATGTCTCTTGTACCTCCAGTTTCGTTTGCAGATGCTCGAAAATTCATACGAAGACGGATTTTCAATTCCGGAGTCCATAAAGGCGGTTGCAAATGTCTCTTGTACCTTCAGTTTCGTTTGTAGTTGCTCGAAAATTCATACGAAGACGGATCTCCGACTCCAGAGTCCATGAAATCGCTCGCAAATGTTTGTGTTACCCTCAGTTTCGTTGGTGGATGCTCGAAAAATCATACGAAGACGGATCTGCAACTCCAGAGTCCATAAAGGCGCTTGCAAATGTCTCTTGCACCTTCAGTTTCGTTTGTAGTTGCTCGAAAATTCATGCGAAGACGGATCTCCGACTCCAGAGTCCATAAAGGCGCTTGCAAATGTCTCTTGTACCTCCAGTTTCATTTGCAGATGCTCGAAAATTCATACGAAGACGGATCTCCGACTCCAGAGTCCATGAAGGCGCTTGCAAATGTCTCTTGTACCTTCAGTTTCGTTTGTAGTTGCTCGAAAATTCATACGAAGACGGATCTCCGACTCCAGAGTCCATGAAATCGCTCGCAAATGTTTGTGTTACCCTCAGTTTCGTTGGTGGATGCTCGAAAATTCATACGAAGACGGATCTGCAACTCCAGAGTCCATAAAGGCGCTTGCAAATGTCTCTTGTACCTCCAGTTTCGTTTGCAGATGCTCGAAAATTCATACGAAGACGGATCTCCAACTCCAGAGTCCATGAAGGCGCTTGCAAATGTCTCTCGTACCCTCAGTTTGGTTTGCAGATGCTCGAAAATTCATACGAAGACGGATTTTCAATTCCAGAGTCCATAAAGGCGGTTGCAAATGTCTCTTGAACCTTCAGTTTGGTTTGTAGATGCTCGAAAATTCATACGAAGACGGATCTTCAACTCCAGATTCCATAAAGGCGATTGCAAATGTCTCTCGTACCTTCAGTTTGGTTTGTAGTTGCTCGAAAATTCGTACGAAGACGGATCTTCGACTCCAGAGTCCATGAAGGCGCTTGCAAATGTCTCTCGTACCCTCAGTTTGGTTTGCAGATGCTCGAAAATTCATACGAAGACGGATTTTCAATTCCAGAGTCCATAAAGGCGGTTGCAAATGTCTCTTGAACCTTCAGTTTGGTTTGTAGATGCTCGAAAATTCATACGAAGACGGATCTTCAACTCCAGATTCCATAAAGGCGATTGCAAATGTCTCTCGTACCTTCAGTTTGGTTTGTAGATGCTCGAAAATTCATACGAAGACGGATCTTCAACTCCAGATTCCATGAAGGCGCTTGCAAATGTCTCTTGAACCTTCAGTTTGGTTTGTAGATGCTCGAAAATTCATACGAAGACGGATCTTCAACTCCAGATTCCATAAAGGCGATTGCAAATGTCTCTCGTACCCTCAGTTTGGTTTGCAGATGCTCGAAAATTCATACGAAGACGGATTTTCAATTCCAGAGTCCATGAAGGCGCTTGCAAATGTCTCTTGTACCTTCAGTTTCGTTTGTAGTTGCTCGAAAATTCATACGAAGACAGATCTTCTACTCCAGATTCCATAAAGGGGTTTGCAAATGTCTCTCGTACCCTCAGTTTGGTTTGTAGTTGCTCGAAAATTCATACGAAGACGGATCTCCGACTCCAGAGTCCATAAAATCGCTCACAAATGTTTGTGTTACCCTCAGTTTCGTTGGTGGATGCTCGAAAAATCATACGAAGACGGATCTGCAACTCCAGAGTCCATAAAGGCGCTTGCAAATGTCTCTTGTACCTTCAGTTTCGTTTGTAGTTGCTCGAAAATTCATGCGAAGACGGATCTCCGACTCCAGAGTCCATAAAGGCGCTTGCAAATGTCTCTTGTACCTCCAGTTTCGTTTGCAGATGCTCGAAAATTCATACGAAGACGGATTTTCAATTCCAGAGTCCATGAAGGCGGTTGCAAATGTCTCTTGTACCTTCAGTTTCGTTTGTAGTTGCTCGAAAATTCGTACGAAGACGGATCTCCGACTCCAGAGTCCATGAAATCGCTCGCAAATGTTTGTGTTACCCTCAGTTTCGTTGGTGGATGCTCGAAAATTCATACGAAGACGGATCTGCAGCTCCAGAGTCCATAAAGGCGGTTGCAAATGTCTCTTGTACCTTCAGTTTGGTTTGTAGTTGCTCGAAAATTCGTACGAAGACGGATCTTCGACTCCAGAGTCCATGAAGGCGCTTGCAAATGTCTCTTGTACCTTCAGTTTCGTTAGTAGTTGCTCGAAAATTCATACGAAGACGGATCTTCAACTCCAGAGTCCACAAAATCGTTCGCAAATGTCTCTCGTACCCTCAGTTTGGTTTGTAGATGCTCGAAAATTCATACGAAGACGGATCTCCAACTCCAGAGTCCATGACGGCGCTTGCAAATGTCTCTCGTACCCTCAGTTTGGTTTGCAGATGCTCGGAAATTCATACGAAGACGGATTTGCAATTCCAGAGTCCATAAAGGCGGTTGCAAATGTCTCTTGTACCTTCAGTTTCGTTTGTAGTTGCTCGAAAATTCATACGAAGACGGATCTCCGACTCCAGAGTCCATGAAATCGCTCGCAAATGTTTGTGTTACCCTCAGTTTCGTTGCTGGATGCTCGAAAATTCATACGAAGACGGATCTGCAACTCCAGAGTCCATAAAGGCGGTTGCAAATGTCTCTTGTACCTTCAGTTTGGTTTGTAGTTGCTCGAAAATTCGTACGAAGACGGATCTTCGACTCCAGAGTCCATGAAGGCGCTTGCAAATGTCTCTTGTACCTTCAGTTTCGTTCGTAGTTGCTCGAAAATTCATACGAAGACGGATCTTCAACTCCAGAGTCCACAAAATCGTTCGCAAATGTCTCTCGTACCCTCAGTTTGGTTTGTAGATGCTCGAAAATTCATACGAAGACGGATCTTCAACTCCAGAGTCCATGAAGGCGCTTGCAAATGTCTCTCGTACCCTCAGTTTGGTTTGCAGATGCTCGAAAATTCATACGAAGACGGATTTTCAATTCCAGAGTCCATAAAGGCGGTTGCAAATGTCTCTTGTACCTTCGGTTTCGTTTGTAGTTGCTCGAAAATTCATACGAAGACGGATCTCCGACTCCAGAGTCCATGAAATCGCTCGCAAATGTTTGTGTTACCCTCAGTTTCGTTGGTGGATGCTCGAAAATTCATACGAAGACGGATCTGCAACTCCAGAGTCCATAAAGGCGCTTGCAAATGTCTCTTGTACGTCCAGTTTCGTTTGTAGTTGCTCGAAAATTCATACGAAGACGGATCTGCAACTCCAGAGTCCATAAAGGCGCTTGCAAATGTCTCTTGTACCTCCAGTTTCATTTGCAGATGCTCGAAAATTCATACGAAGACGGATCTCCGACTCCAGAGTCCATAAAGGCGTTTGCAAATGTCTCTCGTACCTTCAGTTTCGTTCGTGGATGCTCGAAAATTCATACGAAGACGGATCTTCAACTCCAGATTCCATAAAGGCGATTGCAAATGTCTCTCGTACCTTCAGTTTCGTTTGTAGTTGCTCGAAAATTCATACAAAGACGGATCTTCAACTCCAGATTCCATAAAGGGGTTTGCAAATGTCTCTCGTACCCTCAGTTTGGTTTGTCGTTGCTCGAAAATTCATACGAAGACGGATCTTCAACTCCAGAGTCCATAAAGGCGCTTGCAAATTACTCGTGGACCTTCAGTTTTGTTTGCAGATGCTCGAAAATTCATACGAAGACGGATCTTCGACTCCAGAGTCCATGAAGGCGCTTGCAAATGTCTCTTGTACCTTCAGATTCGTTTGTAGTTCCTCGAAAATTCATACGAAGACGGATCTTCAACTCCAGAGTCCACAAAATCGTTCGCAAATGTCTCTCGTACCCTCAGTTTGGTTTGTAGATGCTCGAAAATTCATACGAAGACGGATCTCCGACTCCAGAGTCCATGAAGGCGCTTGCAGATGTCTCTTGTACCTACAGTTTCGTTTGCAGATGCTCGAAAATTCATACGAAGACGGATTTTCAATTCCAGAGTCCATAAAGGCGGTTGCAAATGTCTCTTGTACCTTCAGTTTCGTTTGTAGTTGCTCGAAAATTCATACGAAGACGGATCTCCGACTCCAGAGTCCATGAAATCGCTCGCAAATGTTTGTCTACCCTCAGTTTCGTTGGTGGATGCTCGAAAATTCATACGAAGACGGATCTGACACTCCAGAGTCCATAAAGGCGCTTGCAAATGTCTCTTGTACCTTCAGTTTCGTTTGTAGTTGCTCGAAAATTCATGCGAAGACGGATCTCCGACTCCAGAGTCCATAAAGGCGCTTGCAAATGTCTCTTGTACCTCCAGTTTCGTATGCAGATGCTCGAAAATTCATACGAAGACGGATTTTCAATTCCAGAGTCCATAAAGGCGGTTGCAAATGTCTCTTGTACCTTCAGTTTCGTTCGTAGTTGCTCGAAAATTCATACGAAGACGGATCCTCAACTCCAGAGTCCACAAAATCGTTCGCAAATGTCTCTCGTACCCTCAGTTTGGTTTGTAGATGCTCGAAAATTCATACGAAGACGGATCTGCAACTCCAGAGTCCATAAAGGCGATTGCAATTGTCTCTTGTACCTTCAGTTTGGTTTGTAGATGCTCGAAAATTCATACGAAGACGGATCTCCAACTCCAGAGTCAATAAAGGCGGTTGCAAATGTCTCTTGTACCTCCAGTTTCGTTTGCAGATGCTCGAAAATTCATACGAAGACGGATCTTCATCTCCAGAGTCCATGAAGGCGCTTGCAAATTACTCTTGGACCTTCAGTTTTGTTTGCAGATGCTCGAAAATTCATACGAAGACGGATCTCCAACTCCAGAGTCCATAAAGGCGCTTGCAAATGTCTCTTGTACCTTCAGTTTGGTTCGTAGATGCTCAGAAATTCATACAAAGACGGATCTTCATCTCCAGAGTCCATGAAGGCGGTTGCAAATGTCTCTCGTACCTTCAGTTTGGTTTGTAGATGCTCGAAAATTCATACGAAGACGGATCTTCAACTCCAGATTCCATAAAGGCGCTCGCAAATGTCTCTTGTACCTTCAGTTTGGTTTGTGGATGCTCGAAAATTCATACGAAGACGGATCTTCAACTCCAGATTCCATAAAGGCGATTGCAAATGTCTCTCGTAACTTCAATTTCGTTTGTAGTTGCTCGAAAATTCATACGAAGACGGATCTTCTACTCCAGAGTCCATAAAGGGATTTGCAAATGTCTCTCGTACCCTCAGTTTGGTTTGTAGTTGCTCGAAAATTCATACGAAGACGGATCTCCGACTCCAGAGTCCATAAAATCGCTCACAAATGTTTGTGTTACCCTCAGTTCCGTTGGTGGATGCTCGAAAATTCATACGAGGACGGATCTGCAACTCCAGAGTCCATAAAGGCGCTTGCAAATGTCTCTCGTACCTTCAGTTTCGTTCGTGGATGCTCGAAAATTCATACGAAGACGGATCTTCAACTCCAGATTCCATAAAGGCGATTGCATATGTCTCTCGTACCTTCAGTTTCGTTTGTAGTTGCTCGAAAATTCATACGAAGACGGATCTTCAACTCCAGATTCCATAAAGGGGTTTGCAAATGTCTCTCGTACCCTCAGTTTGGTTTGTAGTTGCTCGAAAATTCATACGAAGACGGATCTTCAACTCCAGAGTCCATAAAGGCGCTTGCAAATTACTCTTGGACCTTCAGTTTTGTTTGCAGATGCTCGAAAATTCATACGAAGACGGATCTTCGACTCCAGAGTCCATAAAGGCGCTTGCAAATGTCTCTTGTACCTTCAGATTCGTTTGTAGTTCCTCGAAAATTCATACGAAGACGGATCTTCGACTCCAGAGTCCATAAAGGCGCTTGCAAATGTCTCTTGTACCTTCAGTTTGGTTTGTAGATGCTCGAAAATTCATACGAAGACGGATCTCCGACTCCAGAGTCCATAAAGGCGCTTGCAAATGTCTCTTGTACCTCCAGTTTTGTTTGCAGATGCTCGAAAATTCATACGAAGACGGATTTTCAATTCCAGAGTCCATAAAGGCGGTTGCAAATGTTTTTTGTACCTTCAGTTTCGTTTGTAGTTGCTCGAAAATTCATACGAAGACGGATCTCCGACTCCAGAGTCCATGAAATCGCTCGCAAATGTTTGTGTTACCCTCAGTTTCGTTGGTGGATGCTCGAAAATTCATACGAAGACGGATCTGCAACTCCAGAGTCCATAAAGGCGCTTGCAAATGTTTTTTGTACCTTCAGTTTCGTTTGTAGTTGCTCGAAAATTCATGCGAAGACGGATCTCCGACTCCAGAGTCCATGAAGGCGCTTGCAAATGTCTCTTGTACCTCCAGTTTCGTTTGCAGATGCTCGAAAATTCATACGAAGACGGATTTTCAATTCCAGAGTCCATAAAGGGGTTTGCAAATGTCTCTCGTACCCTCAGTTTGGTTTGTAGTTGCTCGAAAATTCATACGAAGACGGATCTCCGACTGCAGAGTCCATAAAATCGCTCACAAATGTTTGTGTTACCCTCAGTTCCGTTGGTGGATGCTCGAAAATTCAAACGAGGACGGATCTGCAACTCCAGAGTCCATAAAGGCGCTTGCAGATGTCTCTCGTACCTTCAGTTTCGTTCGTGGATGCTCGAAAATTCATACGAAGACGGATCTTCAACTCCAGATTCCATAAAGGCGATTGCATATGTCTCTCGTACCTTCAGTTTCGTTTGTAGTTGCTCGAAAATTCATACGAAGACGGATCTCCGACTCCAGAGTCCATGAAGGCGCTTGCAAATGTCTCTTGTACCTCCAGTTTCGTTTGCAGATGCTCGAAAATTCATACGAAGACGGATTTTCAATTCCAGATTCCATAAAGGCGGTTGCAAATGTCTCTTGTACCTTCAGTTTCGTTTGTAGTTGCTCGAAAATTCATACGAAGACGGATCTCCGACTCCAGAGTCCATGAAATCGCTCGCAAATGTTTGTGTTACCCTCAGTTTCGTTGGTGAATGCTCGAAAATTCATAGGAAGACGGATCTTCAATTCCAGATTCCATAAAGGCGATTGCAAATGTCTCTCTCAACTTCAATTTCGTTTGTAGTTGCTCGAAAATTCATACGAAGACGGATCTTCTACTCCAGAGTCCATAAAGGGGTTTGCAAATGTCTCTCGTACCCTCAGTTTGGTTTGTTGTTGCTCGAAAATTCATACGAAGACGGATCTCCGACTCCAGATTCCATAAAATCGCTCACAAATGTTTGTGTTACCCTCAGTTCCGTTGGTGGATGCTCGAAAATTCATACGAGGACGGATCTGCAACTCCAGAGTCCATAAAGGCGCTTGCAGATGTTTCTCGGACCTTCAGTTTCGTTTGTAGTTGCTCGAAAATTCATGCGAAGACGGATCTCCGACTCCAGAGTCCATAAAGGCGCTTGCAAATGTCTCTTGTACCTCCAGTTTCGTTTGCAGATGCTCGAAAATTCATACGAAGACGGATTTTCAATTCCAGAGTCCATAAAGGCGGTTGCAAATGTCTCTTGTACCTTCAGTTTCGTTCGTAGTTGCTCGAAAATTCATACGAAGACGGATCTTCAACTCCAGAGTCCACAAAATCGTTCGCAAATGTCTCTCGTACCCTCAGTTCGGTGTGTAGATGCTCGAAAATTCATACGAAGACGGATCTCCAACTCCAGAGTCAATAAAGGCGGCTGCAAATGTCTCTTGTACCTCCAGTTTCGTTTGTAGTTGCTCGAAAATTCATACGAAGACGGATCTCCGACTCCAGAGTCCATGAAATCGCTCGCAAATGTTTGTGTTACCCTCAGTTTCGTTGGTGGATGCTCGAAAATTCATACGAAGACGGATCTGCAACTCCAGAGTCCATAAAGGCGATTGCAAATGTCTCTCGTACCTTCAGTTTCGTTCGTGGATGCTCGAAAATTCATACGAAGACGGATCTCCAACTCCAGAGTCAATAAAGGCGGTTGCAAATGTCTCTTGTACCTCCAGTTTCGTTTGCAGATGCTCGAAAATTCATACGAAGACGGATTTTCAATTCCAGATTCCATAAAGGCGCTTGCAAATGTTTCTTGTACCTCCAGTTTCGTTTGTAGTTGCTTGAAAATTCATACGAAGACGGATCTGCAACTCCAGAGTCCATAAAGGCGCTTGCAAATGTCTCTTGTACCTCCAGTTTCATTTGCAGATGCTCGAAAATTCATACGAAGACGGATCTCCGACTCCAGAGTCCATGAAGGCGCTTGCAAATGTCTCTTGTACCTCCAGTTTCGTTTGCAGATGCTCGAAAATTCATACGAAGACGGATTTTCAATTCCAGATTCCATAAAGGCGGTTGCAAATGTCTCTTGTACCTTCAGTTTCGTTTGTAGTTGCTCGAAAATTCATACGAAGACGGATCTCCGACTCCAGAGTCCATGAAATCGCTCGCAAATGTTTGTGTTACCCTCAGTTCCGTTGGTGGATGCTCGAAAATTCATGCGAAGACGGATCTCCGACTCCAGAGTCCATAAAGGCGCTTGCAAATGTCTCTTGTACCTCCAGTTTCGTTTGCAGATGCTCGAAAATTCATACGAAGACGGATTTTCAATTCCAGAGTCCATAAAGGCGGTTGCAAATGTCTCTTGTACCTTCAGTTTCGTTCGTAGTTGCTCGAAAATTCATACGAAGACGGATCTTCAACTCCAGAGTCCAGAAAATCGTTCGCAAATGTCTCTCGTACCCTCAGTTCGGTTTGTAGATGCTCGAAAATTCATACGAAGACGGATCTCCAACTCCAGAGTCAATAAAGGCGGTTGCAAATGTCTCTTGTACCTCCAGTTTCGTTTGTAGTTGCTCGAAAATTCATACGAAGACGGATCTCCGACTCCAGAGTCCATGAAATCGCTCGCGAATGTTTGTGTTACCCTCAGTTTCGTTGGTGGATGCTCGAAAATTCATACGAAGACGGATCTGCAACTCCAGAGTCCATAAAGGCGATTGCAAATGTCTCTCGTACCTTCAGTTTCGTTCGTGGATGCTCGAAAATTCATACGAAGACGGATCTCCAACTCCAGAGTCAATAAAGGCGGTTGCAAATGTCTCTTGTACCTCCAGTTTCGTTTGCAGATGCTCGAAAATTCATACGAAGACGGATTTTCAATTCCAGATTCCATAAAGGCGCTTGCAAATGTTTCTTGTACCTCCAGTTTCGTTTGTAGTTGCTTGAAAATTCATACGAAGACGGATCTGCAACTCCAGAGTCCATAAAGGCGCTTGCAAATGTCTCTTGTACCTCCAGTTTCATTTGCAGATGCTCGAAAATTCATACGAAGACGGATCTCCGACTCCAGAGTCCATGAAGGCGCTTGCAAATGTCTCTTGTACCTCCAGTTTCGTTTGCAGATGCTCGAAAATTCATACGAAGACGGATTTTCAATTCCAGATTCCATAAAGGCGGTTGCAAATGTCTCTTGTACCTTCAGTTTCGTTTGTAGTTGCTCGAAAATTCATACGAAGACGGATCTCCGACTCCAGAGTCCATGAAATCGCTCGCAAATGTTTGTGTTACCCTCAGTTCCGTTGGTGGATGCTCGAAAATTCATGCGAAGACGGATCTCCGACTCCAGAGTCCATAAAGGCGCTTGCAAATGTCTCTTGTACCTCCAGTTTCGTTTGCAGATGCTCGAAAATTCATACGAAGACGGATTTTCAATTCCAGAGTCCATAAAGGCGGTTGCAAATGTCTCTTGTACCTTCAGTTTCGTTCGTAGTTGCTCGAAAATTCATACGAAGACGGATCTTCAACTCCAGAGTCCAGAAAATCGTTCGCAAATGTCTCTCGTACCCTCAGTTCGGTTTGTAGATGCTCGAAAATTCATACGAAGACGGATCTCCAACCTCAGAGTCAATAAAGGCGGTTGCAAATGTCTCTTGTACCTCCAGTTTCGTTTGTAGTTGCTCGAAAATTCATACGAAGACGGATCTCCGACTCCAGAGTCCATGAAATCGCTCGCGAATGTTTGTGTTACCCTCAGTTTCGTTGGTGGATGCTCGAAAATTCATACGAAGACGGATCTGCAACTCCAGAGTCCATAAAGGCGATTGCAAATGTCTCTCGTACCTTCAGTTTCGTTCGTGGATGCTCGAAAATTCATACGAGGACGGATCTCCAACTCAAGAGTCCATAAAGGCGCTTGCAAATGTCTCTTGTACCTTCAGTTTGGTTTGTAGATGCTCGAAAATTCATACGAAGACGGATCTCCAACTCCAGAGTCAATAAAGGCGGTTGCAAATGTCTCTTGTACCTCCAGTTTCGTTTGCAGATGCTCGAAAATTCATACGAAGACGGATTTTCAATTCCAGATTCCATAAAGGCGCTTGCAAATGTTTCTTGTACCTCCAGTTTCGTTTGTAGTTGCTTGAAAATTCATACGAAGACGGATCTGCAACTCCAGAGTCCATAAAGGCGCTTGCAAATGTCTCTTGTACCTCCAGTTTCATTTGCAGATGCTCGAAAATTCATACGAAGACGGATCTCCGACTCCAGAGTCCATGAAGGCGCTTGCAAATGTCTCTTGTACCTCCAGTTTCGTTTGCAGATGCTCGAAAATTCATACGAAGACGGATTTTCAATTCCAGATTCCATAAAGGCGGTTGCAAATGTCTCTTGTACCTTCAGTTTCGTTTGTAGTTGCTCGAAAATTCATACGAAGACGGATCTCCGACTCCAGAGTCCATGAAATCGCTCGCAAATGTTTGTGTTACCCTCAGTTTCGTTGGTGGATGCTCGAAAATTCATAGGAAGACGGATCTTCAACTCCAGATTCCATAAAGGCGATTGCAAATGTCTCTCTCAACTTCAATTTCGTTTGTAGTTGCTCGAAAATTCATACGAAGACGGATCTTCTACTCCAGAGTCCATAAAGGGGTTTGCAAATGTCTCTCGTACCCTCAGTTTGGTTTGTAGTTGCTCGAAAATTCATACGAAGACGGATCTCCGACTCCAGAGTCCATAAAATCGCTCACAAATGTTTGTGTTACCCTCAGTTCCGTTGGTGGATGCTCGAAAATTCATACGAGGACGGATCTGCAACTCCAGAGTCCATAAAGGCGCTTGCAGATGTCTCTCGTACCTTCAGTTTCGTTCGTGGATGCTCGAAAATTCATACACAGACGGATCTTCAACTCCAGATTCCATAAAGGCGATTGCATATGTCTCTCGTACCTTCAGTTTCGTTTGTAGTTGCTCGAAAATTCATACGAAGACGGATCTCCGACTCCAGAGTCCATGAAGGCGCTTGCAAATGTCTCTTGTACCTCCAGTTTCGTTTGCAGATGCTCGAAAATTCATACGAAGACGGATTTTCAATTCCAGATTCCATAAAGGCGGTTGCAAATGTCTCTTGTACCTCCAGTTTCGTTCGTGGATGCTCGAAAATTCATACGAGGACGGATCTCCAACTCAAGAGTCCATAAAGGCGCTTGCAAATGTCTCTTGTACCTTCAGTTTGGTTTGTAGATGCTCGAAAATTCATACGAATACGGATCTCCAACTCCAGAGTCAATAAAGGCGGTTGCAAATGTCTCTTGTACCTCCAGTTTCGTTTGCAGATGCTCGAAAATTCATACGAAGACGGATTTTCAATTCCAGATTCCATAAAGGCGCTTGCAAATGTTTCTTGTACCTCCAGTTTCGTTTGTAGTTGCTTGAAAATTCATACGAAGACGGATCTGCAACTCCAGAGTCCATAAAGGGGTTTGCAAATGTCTCTCGTACCCTCAGTTTGGTTTGTAGTTGCTCGAAAATTCATACGAAGACGGATCTCCGACTCCAGAGTCCATAAAATCGCTCACAAATGTTTGTGTTACCCTCAGTTCCGTTGGTGGATGCTCGAAAATTCATACGAGGACGGATCTGCAACTCCAGAGTCCATAAAGGCGCTTGCAGATGTCTCTCGTACCTTCAGTTTCGTTCGTGGATGCTCGAAAATTCATACACAGACGGATCTTCAACTCCAGATTCCATAAAGGCGATTGCATATGTCTCTCGTACCTTCAGTTTCGTTTGTAGTTGCTCGAGAATTCATACGAAGACGGATCTCCGACTCCAGAGTCCATGAAGGCGCTTGCAAATGTCTCTTGTACCTCCAGTTCCGTTTGCAGATGCTCGAAAATTCATACGAAGACGGATTTTCAATTCCAGATTCCATAAAGGCGGTTGCAAATGTCTCTTGTACCTTCAGTTTCGTTTGTAGTTGCTCGAAAATTCATACGAAGACGGATCTCCGACTCCAGAGTCCATGAAATCGCTCGCAAATGTTTGTGTTACCCTCAGTTTCGTTGGTGGATGCTCGAAAATTCATAGGAAGACGGATCTTCAACTCCAGATTCCATAAAGGCGATTGCAAATGTCTCTCTCAACTTCAATTTCGTTTGTAGTTGCTCGAAAATTCATACGAAGACGGATCTTCTACTCCAGAGTCCATAAAGGGGTTTGCAAATGTCTCTCGTACCCTCAGTTTGGTTTGTAGTTGCTCGAAAATTCATACGAAGACGGATCTCCGACTCCAGAGTCCATAAAATCGCTCACAAATGTTTGTGTTACCCTCAGTTCCGTTGGTGGATGCTCGAAAATTCATACGAGGACGGATCTGCAACTCCAGAGTCCATAAAGGCGCTTGCAGATGTCTCTCGTACCTTCAGTTTCGTTCGTGGATGCTCGAAAATTCATACGAAGACGGATCTTCAACTCCAGATTCCATAAAGGCGATTGCATATGTCTCTCGTACCTTCAGTTTCGTTTGTAGTTGCTCGAAAATTCATACGAAGACGGATCTTCAACTCCAGATTCCATAAAGGGGTTTGCAAATGTCTCTCGTACCCTCAGTTTGGTTTGTAGTTGCTCGAAAATTCATACGAAGACGGATCTTCAACTCCAGAGTCCATAATGGCGCTTGCAAATGTCTCTTGTACCTCCAGTTTCGTTTGCAGATGCTCGAAAATTCATACGAAGACGGATTTTCAATTCCAGAGTCCATAAAGGCGGTTGCAAATGTCTCTTGTACCTTCAGTTTCGTTCGTAGTTGCTCGAAAATTCATACGAAGACGGATCTTCAACTCCAGAGTCCACAAAATCGTTCGCAAATGTCTCTCGTACCCTCAGTTCGGTGTGTAGATGCTCGAAAATTCATACGAAGACGGATCTCCAACTCCAGAGTCAATAAAGGCGGTTGCAAATGTCTCTTGTACCTCCAGTTTCGTTTGTAGTTGCTCGAAAATTCATACGAAGACGGATCTCCGACTCCAGAGTCCATGAAATCGCTCGCAAATGTTTGTGTTACCCTCAGTTTCGTTGGTGGATGCTCGAAAATTCATACGAAGACGGATCTGCAACTCCAGAGTCCATAATGGCGATTGCAAATGTCTCTCGTACCTTCAGTTTCGTTCGTGGATGCTCGAAAATTCATACGAAGACGGATCTCCGACTCCAGAGTCCATGAAATCGCTCGCAAATGTTTGTGTTACCCTCAGTTTCGTTGGTGGATGCTCGAAAATTCATACGAAGACGGATCTGCAACTCCAGAGTCCATAAAGGCGCTTGCAAATGTCTTTTGTACCTTCAGTTTCGTTTGTAGTTGCTCGAAAATTCATGCGAAGACGGATCTCCGACTCCAGAGTCCATAAAGGCGCTTGCAAATGTCTCTTGTACCTCCAGTTTCGTTTGCAGATGCTCGAAAATTCATACGAAGACGGATTTTCAATTCCAGAGTCCATAAAGGCGGTTGCAAATGTCTCTTGTACCTTCAGTTTCGTTCGTAGTTGCTCGAAAATTCATACGAAGACGGATCTTCAACTCCAGAGTCCATGAAATCGCTCGCAAATGTTTGTGTTACCCTCAGTTTCGTTGGTGGATGCTCGAAAATTCATACGAAGACGGATCTGCAACTCCAGAGTCCATAAAGGCGCTTGCAAATGTCTTTTGTACCTTCAGTTTCGTTTGTAGTTGCTCGAAAATTCATGCGAAGACGGATCTCCGACTCCAGAGTCCATAAAGGCGCTTGCAAATGTCTCTTGTACCTCCAGTTTCATTTGCAGATGCTCGAAAATTCATACGAAGACGGATCTCCGACTCCAGAGTCCATGAAATCGCTCGCAAATGTTTGTGTTACCCTCAGTTTCGTTGGTGGATGCTCGAAAATTCATACGAAGACGGATCTGCAACTCGAGAGTCCATAAAGGCGCTTGCAAATGTCTTTTGTACCTTCAGTTTCGTTTGTAGTTGCTCGAAAATTCATGCGAAGACGGATCTCCGACTCCAGAGTCCATAAAGGCGCTTGCAAATGTCTCTTGTACCTCCAGTTTCGTTTGCAGATGCTCGAAAATTCATACGAAGACGGATTTTCAATTCCAGAGTCCATAAAGGCGGTTGCAAATGTCTCTTGTACCTTCAGTTTCGTTCGTAGTTGCTAGAAAATTCATACGAAGACGGATCTTCAACTCCAGAGTCCACAAAATCGTTCGCAAATGTCTCTCGTACCCTCAGTTCGGTGTGTAGATGCTCGAAAATTCATACGAAGACGGATCTCCAACTCCAGAGTCAATAAAGGCGGTTGCAAATGTCTCTTGTACCTCCAGTTTCGTTTGTAGTTGCTCGAAAATTCATACGAAGACGGATCTCCGACTCCAGAGTCCATGAAATCGCTCGCAAATGTTTGTGTTACCCTCAGTTTCGTTGGTGGATGCTCGAAAATTCATACGAAGACGGATCTGCAACTCCAGAGTCCATAAAGGCGATTGCAAATGTCTCTTGTACCTTCAGTTTCGTTGGTGGATGCTCGAAAATTCATACGAAGACGGATCTGCAACTCCAGAGTCCATGAAGGCGATTGCAAATGTCTCTTGTACCTCCAGTTTCGTTTGCAGATGCTCGAAAATTCATACGAAGACGGATTTTCAATTCCAGATTCCATAAAGGCGCTTGCAAATGTTTCTTGTACCTCCAGTTCCGTTTGTAGTTGCTTGAAAATTCATACGAAGACGGATCTGCAACTCCAGAGTCCATAAAGGCGCTTGCAAATGTCTTTTGTACCTTCAGTTTCGTTTGTAGTTGCTCGAAAATTCATGCGAAGACGGATCTCCGACTCCAGAGTCCATAAAGGCGCTTGCAAATGTCTCTTGTACCTCCAGTTTCGTTTGCAGATGCTCGAAAATTCATACGAAGACGGATTTTCAATTCCAGAGTCCATAAAGGCGGTTGCAAATGTCTCTTGTACCTTCAGTTTCGTTCGTAGTTGCTCGAAAATTCATACGAAGACGGATCTTCAACTCCAGAGTCCACAAAATCGTTCGCAAATGTCTCTCGTACCCTCAGTTCGGTGTGTAGATGCTCGAAAATTCATACGAAGACGGATCTCCAACTCCAGAGTCAATAAAGGCGGTTGCAAATGTCTCTTGTACCTCCAGTTTCGTTTGTAGTTGCTCGAAAATTCATACGAAGACGGATCTCCGACTCCAGAGTCCATGAAATCGTTCGCAAATGTTTGTGTTACCCTCAGTTTCGTTGGTGGATGCTCGAAAATTCATACGAAGACGGATCTGCAACTCCAGAGTCCATAAAGGCGATTGCAAATGTCTCTTGTACCTTCAGTTTCGTTGGTGGATGCTCGAAAATTCATACGAAGACGGATCTGCAACTCCAGAGTCCATAAAGGCGATTGCAAATGTCTCTTGTACCTCCAGTTTCGTTTGCAGATGCTCGAAAATTCATACGAAGACGGATTTTCAATTCCAGATTCCATAAAGGCGCTTGCAAATGTTTCTTGTACCTCCAGTTTCGTTTGTAGTTGCTTGAAAATTCATACGAAGACGGATCTGCAACTCCAGAGTCCATAAAGGCGCTTGCAAATGTCTCTTGTACCTCCAGTTTCATTTGCAGATGCTCGAAAATTCATACGAAGACGGATCTCCGACTCCAGAGTCCATGAAATCGCTCGCAAATGTTTGTGTTACCCTCAGTTTCGTTGGTGGATGCTCGAAAATTCATACGAAGACGGATCTGCAACTCCAGAGTCCATAAAGGCGCTTGCAAATGTCTTTTGTACCTTCAGTTTCGTTTGTAGTTGCTCGAAAATTCATGCGAAGACGGATCTCCGACTCCAGAGTCCATAAAGGCGCTTGCAAATGTCTCTTGTACCTCCAGTTTCGTTTGCAGATGCTCGAAAATTCATACGAAGACGGATTTTCAATTCCAGAGTCCATAAAGGCGGTTGCAAATGTCTCTTGTACCTTCAGTTTCGTTCGTAGTTGCTCGAAAATTCATACGAAGACGGATCTTCAACTCCAGAGTCCATGAAATCGCTCGCAAATGTTTGTGTTACCCTCAGTTTCGTTGGTGGATGCTCGAAAATTCATACGAAGACGGATCTGCAACTCCAGAGTCCATAAAGGCGCTTGCAAATGTCTTTTGTACCTTCAGTTTCGTTTGTAGTTGCTCGAAAATTCATGCGAAGACGGATCTCCGACTCCAGAGTCCATAAAGGCGCTTGCAAATGTCTCTTGTACCTCCAGTTTCATTTGCAGATGCTCGAAAATTCATACGAAGACGGATCTCCGACTCCAGAGTCCATGAAATCGCTCGCAAATGTTTGTGTTACCCTCAGTTTCGTTGGTGGATGCTCGAAAATTCATACGAAGACGGATCTGCAACTCGAGAGTCCATAAAGGCGCTTGCAAATGTCTTTTGTACCTTCAGTTTCGTTTGTAGTTGCTCGAAAATTCATGCGAAGACGGATCTCCGACTCCAGAGTCCATAAAGGCGCTTGCAAATGTCTCTTGTACCTCCAGTTTCGTTTGCAGATGCTCGAAAATTCATACGGAGACGGATTTTCAATTCCAGAGTCCATAAAGGCGGTTGCAAATGTCTCTTGTACCTTCAGTTTCGTTCGTAGTTGCTAGAAAATTCATACGAAGACGGATCTTCAACTCCAGAGTCCACAAAATCGTTCGCAAATGTCTCTCGTACCCTCAGTTCGGTGTGTAGATGCTCGAAAATTCATACGAAGACGGATCTCCAACTCCAGAGTCAATAAAGGCGGTTGCAAATGTCTCTTGTACCTCCAGTTTCGTTTGTAGTTGCTCGAAAATTCATACGAAGACGGATCTCCGACTCCAGAGTCCATGAAATCGCTCGCAAATGTTTGTGTTACCCTCAGTTTCGTTGGTGGATGCTCGAAAATTCATACGAAGACGGATCTGCAACTCCAGAGTCCATAAAGGCGATTGCAAATGTCTCTTGTACCTTCAGTTTCGTTGGTGGATGCTCGAAAATTCATACGAAGACGGATCTGCAACTCCAGAGTCCATGAAGGCGATTGCAAATGTCTCTTGTACCTCCAGTTTCGTTTGCAGATGCTCGAAAATTCATACGAAGACGGATTTTCAATTCCAGATTCCATAAAGGCGCTTGCAAATGTTTCTTGTACCTCCAGTTCCGTTTGTAGTTGCTTGAAAATTCATACGAAGACGGATCTGCAACTCCAGAGTCCATAAAGGCGCTTGCAAATGTCTTTTGTACCTTCAGTTTCGTTTGTAGTTGCTCGAAAATTCATGCGAAGACGGATCTCCGACTCCAGAGTCCATAAAGGCGCTTGCAAATGTCTCTTGTACCTCCAGTTTCGTTTGCAGATGCTCGAAAATTCATACGAAGACGGATTTTCAATTCCAGAGTCCATAAAGGCGGTTGCAAATGTCTCTTGTACCTTCAGTTTCGTTCGTAGTTGCTCGAAAATTCATACGAAGACGGATCTTCAACTCCAGAGTCCACAAAATCGTTCGCAAATGTCTCTCGTACCCTCAGTTCGGTGTGTAGATGCTCGAAAATTCATACGAAGACGGATCTCCAACTCCAGAGTCAATAAAGGCGGTTGCAAATGTCTCTTGTACCTCCAGTTTCGTTTGTAGTTGCTCGAAAATTCATACGAAGACGGATCTCCGACTCCAGAGTCCATGAAATCGTTCGCAAATGTTTGTGTTACCCTCAGTTTCGTTGGTGGATGCTCGAAAATTCATACGAAGACGGATCTGCAACTCCAGAGTCCATAAAGGCGATTGCAAATGTCTCTTGTACCTTCAGTTTCGTTGGTGGATGCTCGAAAATTCATACGAAGACGGATCTGCAACTCCAGAGTCCATAAAGGCGATTGCAAATGTCTCTTGTACCTCCAGTTTCGTTTGCAGATGCTCGAAAATTCATACGAAGACGGATTTTCAATTCCAGATTCCATAAAGGCGCTTGCAAATGTTTCTTGTACCTCCAGTTTCGTTTGTAGTTGCTTGAAAATTCATACGAAGACGGATCTGCAACTCCAGAGTCCATAAAGGCGCTTGCAAATGTCTCTTGTACCTCCAGTTTCATTTGCAGATGCTCGAAAATTCATACGAAGACGGATCTCCGACTCCAGAGTCCATGAAATCGCTCGCAAATGTTTGTGTTACCCTCAGTTTCGTTGGTGGATGCTCGAAAATTCATACGAAGACGGATCTGCAACTCCAGAGTCCATAAAGGCGCTTGCAAATGTCTTTTGTACCTTCAGTTTCGTTCGTAGTTGCTAGAAAATTCATACGAAGACGGATCTTCAACTCCAGAGTCCACAATAAAATCGTTCGCAAATGTCTCTCGTACCCTCAGTTCGGTGTGTAGATGCTCGAAAATTCATACGAAGACGGATCTCCAACTCCAGAGTCAATAAAGGCGGTTGCAAATGTCTCTTGTACCTCCAGTTTCGTTTGTAGTTGCTCGAAAATTCATACGAAGACGGATCTCCGACTCCAGAGTCCATGAAATCGCTCGCAAATGTTTGTGTTACCCTCAGTTTCGTTGGTGGATGCTCGAAAATTCATACGAAGACGGATCTGCAACTCCAGAGTCCATAAAGGCGATTGCAAATGTCTCTTGTACCTTCAGTTTCGTTGGTGGATGCTCGAAAATTCATACGAAGACGGATCTGCAACTCCAGAGTCCATGAAGGCGATTGCAAATGTCTCTTGTACCTCCAGTTTCGTTTGCAGATGCTCGAAAATTCATACGAAGACGGATTTTCAATTCCAGATTCCATAAAGGCGCTTGCAAATGTTTCTTGTACCTCCAGTTCCGTTTGTAGTTGCTTGAAAATTCATACGAAGACGGATCTGCAACTCCAGAGTCCATAAAGGCGCTTGCAAACGTCTCTTGTACCTCCAGTTTCATTTGCAGATGCTCGAAAATTCATACGAAGACGGATTTTCAATTCCAGATTCCATAAAGGCGGTTGCAAATAACTCTTGTACCTTCAGTTTCGTTTGTAGTTGCTCGAAAATTCATACGAAGACGGATCTCCGACTCCAGAGTCCATGAAATCGCTCGCAAATGTTTGTGTTACCCTCAGTTTCGTTGGTGGATGCTCGAAAATTCATACGAAGACGGATCTGCAACTCCAGAGTCCATAAAGGCGCTTGCAAATGTCTCTTGTACCTTCAGTTTCGTTTGTAGTTGCTCGAAAATTCATGCGAAGACGGATCTCCGACTCCAGAGTCCATAAAGGCACTTGCAAATGTCTCTTGTACCTCCAGTTTCGTTTGCAGATGCTCGAAAATTCATACGAAGACGGATTTTCAATTCCAGAGTCCATAATGGCGGTTGCAAATGTCTCTTTTACCTTCAGTTTCGTTTGTAGTTGCTCGAAAATTCATACGAAGACGGATCTCCGACTCCAGAGTCCATGAAATCGCTCGCAAATGTTTGTGTTACCCTCAGTTCCGTTGGTGGATGCTCGAAAATTCATGCGAAGACGGATCTCCGACTCCAGAGTCCATGAAATCGCTCGCAAATGTTTGTGTTACCCTCAGTTCCGTTGGTGGATGATCGAAAATTCATGCGAAGACGGATCTGCAACTCCAGAGTCCATAAAGGCGGTTGCAAATGTCTCTTGTACCTTCAGTTTGGTTTGTAGTTGCTCGAAAATTCGTACGAAGACGGATCTTCGACTCCAGAGTCCATGAAGGCGCTTGCAAATGTCTCGTGTACCTTCAGTTTCGTTCGTAGTTGCTCGAAAATTCATACGAAGACGGATCTACAACTCCAGAGTCCACAAAATCGTTCGCAAATGTCTCTCGTACCCTCAGTTTGGTTTGTAGTTGCTCGAAAATTCGTACGAAGACGGATCTTCGACTCCAGAGTCCATAAAGGCGCTTGCAAATGTCTCTTGTACCTTCAGTTTCGTTTGTAGATGCTCGAAAATTCATACGAAGACGGATCTTCAACTCCAGAGTCCATAAAGGCGCTTGCAAATTACTCTTGGACCTTCAGTTTTGTTTGCAGATGCTCGAAAATTCATACGAAGACGGATCTTCGACTCCAGAGTCCATAAAGGCGCTTGCAAATGTCTCTTGTACCTTCAGATTCGTTTGTAGTTCCTCGAAAATTCATACGAAGACGGATCTTCGACTCCAGAGTCCATAAAGGCGCTTGCAAATGTCTCTTGTACCTTCAGTTTGGTTTGTAGATGCTCGAAAATTCATACGAAGACGGATCTCCGACTCCAGAGTCCATAAAGGCGCTTGCAAATGTCTCTCGTACCTCCAGTTTCGTTTGCAGATGCTCGAAAATTCATACGAAGACGGATTTTCAATTCCAGAGTCCATAAAGGCGGTTGCAAATGTCTCTTGTACCTTCAGTTTCGTTTGTAGTTGCTCGAAAATTCATACGAAGACGGATCTCCGACTCCAGAGTCCATAAAATCGCTCGCAAATGTTTGTGTTACCCTCAGTTTCGTTGGTGGATGCTCGAAAATTCATACGAAGACGGATCTGCAACTCCAGAGTCCATAAAGGCGCTTGCAAATGTCTTTTGTACCTTCAGTTTCGTTTGTAGTTGCTCGAAAATTCATGCGAAGACGGATCTCCGACTCCAGAGTCCATAAAGGCGCTTGCAAATGTCTCTTGTACCTCCAGTTTCGTTTGCAGATGCTCGAAAATTCATACGAAGACGGATTTTCAATTCCAGAGTCCATAAAGGCGGTTGCAAATGTCTCTTGTACCTTCAGTTTCGTTCGTAGTTGCTCGAAAATTCATACGAAGACGGATCTTCAACTCCAGAGTCCACAAAATCGTTCGCAAATGTCTCTCGTACCCTCAGTTCGGTGTGTAGATGCTCAAAATTCATACGAAGACGGATCTCCAACTCCAGAGTCAATAAAGGCGGTTGCAAATGTCTCTTGTACCTCCAGTTTCGTTTGTAGTTGCTCGAAAATTCATACGAAGACGGATCTCCGAATCCAGAGTCCATGAAATCGCTCGCAAATGTTTGTGTTACCCTCAGTTTCGTTGGTGGATGCTCGAAAATTCATACGAAGACGGATCTGCAACTCCAGAGTCCATAAAGGCGATTGCAAATGTCTCTCGTACCTTCAGTTTCGTTCGTGGATGCTCGAAAATTCATACGAAGACGGATCTCCGACTCCAGAGTCCATGAAATCGCTCGCAAATGTTTGTGTTACCCTCAGTTTCGTTGGTGGATGCTCGAAAATTCATACGAAGACGGATCTGCAACTCCAGAGTCCATAAAGGCGCTTGCAAATGTCTTTTGTACCTTCAGTTTCGTTTGTAGTTGCTCGAAAATTCATGCGAAGACGGATCTCCGACTCCAGCGTCCATAAAGGCGCTTGCAAATGTCTCTTGTACCTCCAGTTTCGTTTGCAGATGCTCGAAAATTCATACGAAGACGGATTTTCAATTCCAGATTCCATAAAGGCGGTTGCAAATGTCTCTTGTACCTTCAGTTTCGTTTGTAGTTGCTCGAAAATTCATACGAAGACGGATCTCCGACTCCAGAGTCCATGAAATCGCTCGCAAATGTTTGTGTTACCCTCAGTTTCGTTGGTGGATGCTCGAAAATTCATAGGAAGACGGATCTTCAACTCCAGATTCCATAAAGGCGATTGCAAATATCTCTCTCAACTTCAATTTCGTTTGTAGTTGCTCGAAAATTCATACGAAGACGGATCTTCTACTCCAGAGTCCATAAAGGGGTTTGCAAATGTCTCTCGTACCCTCAGTTTGGTTTGTAGTTGCTCGAAAATTCATACGAAGACGGATCTCCGACTCCAGAGTCCATAAAATCGCTCACAAATGTTTGTGTTACCCTCAGTTCCGTTGGTGGATGCTCGAAAATTCATACGAGGACGGATCTGCAACTCCAGAGTCCATAAAGGCGATTGCATATGTCTCTCGTACCTTCAGTTTCGTTTGTAGTTGCTCGAAAATTCATACGAAGACGGATCTTCAACTCCAGATTCCATAAAGGGGTTTGCAAATGTCTCTCGTACCCTCAGTTTGGTTTGTAGTTGCTCGAAAATTCATACGAAGACGGATCTTCAACTCCAGAGTCCATAAAGGCGCTTGCAAATGTCTCTTGTACCTCCAGTTTCGTTTGCAGATGCTCGAAAATTCATACGAAGACGGATTTTCAATTCCAGAGTCCATAAAGGCGGTTGCAAATGTCTCTTGTACCTTCAGTTTCGTTTGTAGTTGCTCGAAAATTCATACGAAGACGGATCCCCGACTCCAGAGTCCATGAAATCGCTCGCAAATGTTTGTGTTACCCTCAGTTTCGTTGGTGGATGCTAGAAAATTCATACGAAGACGGATCTGCAACTCCAGAGTCCATAAAGGCGCTTGCAAATGTCTTTTGTACCTTCAGTTTCGTTTGTAGTTGCTCGAAAATTCATGCGAAGACGGATCTCCGACTCCAGAGTCCATAAAGGCGCTTGCAAATGTCTCTTGTACCTCCAGTTTCGTTTGCAGATGCTCGAAAATTCATACGAAGACGGATTTTCAATTCCAGAGTCCATAAAGGCGGTTGCAAATGTCTCTTGTACCTTCAGTTTCGTACGTAGTTGCTCGAAAATTCATACGAAGACGGATCTTCAACTCCAGAGTCCACAAAATCGTTCGCAAATGTCTCTCGTACCCTCAGTTCGGTGTGTAGATGCTCGAAAATTCATACGAAGACGGATCTCCAACTCCAGAGTCAATAAAGGCGGTTGCAAATGTCTTTTGTACCTCCAGTTTCGTTTGTAGTTGCTCGAAAATTCATACGAAGACGGATCTCCGACTCCAGAGTCCATGAAATCGCTCGCAAATGTTTGTGTTACCCTCAGTTTCGTTGGTGGATGCTCGAAAATTCATACGGGGACGGATCTGCAACTCCAGAGTCCATAAAGGCGATTGCAAATGTCTCTTGTACCTTCAGTTTCGTTCGTGGATGCTCGAAAATTCATACGAAGACGGATCTCCGACTCCAGAGTCCATGAAATCGCTCGCAAATGTTTGTGTTACCCTCAGTTTCGTTGGTGGATGCTCGAAAATTCATACGAAGACGGATCTGCAACTCCAGAGTCCATAAAGGCGCTTGCAAATGTCTTTTGTACCTTCAGTTTCGTTTGTAGTTGCTCGAAAATTCATGCGAAGACGGATCTCCGACTCCAGAGTCCATAAAGGCGCTTGCAAATGTCTCTTGTACCTCCAGTTTCGTTTGCAGATGCTCGAAAATTCATACGAAGACGGATTTTCAATTCCAGAGTCCATAAAAGCGGTTGCGAATGTCTCTTGTACCTTCAGTTCCGTTCGTAGTTGCTCGAAAATTCATACGAAGACGGATCTTCAACTCCAGAGTCCACAAAATCGTTCGCAAATGTCTCTCGTACCCTCAGTTCGGTGTGTAGATGCTCGAAAATTCATACGAAGACGGATCTCCAACTCCAGAGTCAATAAAGGCGGTTGCAAATGTCTCTTGTACCTTCAGTTTGGTTTGTGGATGCTCGAAAATTCATACGAAGACGGATCTTCTACTCCAGAGTCCATAAAGGGATTTGCAAATGTCTCTCGTACCCTCAGTTTGGTTTGTAGTTGCTCGAAAATTCATACGAAGACGGATCTCCGACTCCAGAGTCCATAAAATCGCTCACAAATGTTTGTGTTACCCTCAGTTCCGTTGGTGGATGCTCGAAAATTCATACGAGGACGGATCTGCAACTCCAGAGTCCATAAAGGCGCTTGCAAATGTCTCTCGTACCTTCAGTTTCGTTCGTGGATGCTCGAAAATTCATACGAAGACGGATCTTCAACTCCAGATTCCATAAAGGCGATTGCATATGTCTCTCGTACCTTCAGTTTCGTTTGTAGTTGCTCGAAAATTCATACGAAGACGGATCTTCAACTCCAGATTCCATAAAGGGGTTTGCAAATGTCTCTCGTACCCTCAGTTTGGTTTGTAGTTGCTCCAAAATTCATACGAAGACGGATCTTCAACTCCAGAGTCCATAAAGGCGCTTGCAAATTACTCTCGGACCTTCAGTTTTGTTTGCAGATGCTCGAAAATTCATACGAAGACGGATCTTCGACTCCAGAGTCCATAAAGGCGCTTGCAAATGTCTCTTGTACCTTCAGATTCGTTTGTAGTTCCTCGAAAATTCATACGAAGACGGATCTTCGACTCCAGAGTCCATAAAGGCGCTTGCAAATGTCTCTTGTACCTTCAGTTTGGTTTGTAGATGCTCGAAAATTCATACGAAGACGGATCTCCGATTCCAGAGTCCATAAAGGCGCTTGCAAATGTCTCTTGTACCTTCAGTTTCGTTTGTAGTTGCTCGAAAATTCATACGAAGACGGATCTCCGACTCCAGAGTCCATGAAATCGCTCGCAAATGTTTGTGTTACCCTCAGTTTCGTTGGTGGATGCTCGAAAATTCATACGAAGACGGATCTGCAACTCCAGAGTCCATAAAGGCGCTTGCAAATGTCTTTTGTACCTTCAGTTTTGTTTGTAGTTGCTCGAAAATTCATGCGAAGACGGATCTCCGACTCCAGAGTCCATAAAGGCGCTTGCAAATGTCTCTTGTACCTCCAGTTTCGTTTGCAGATGCTCGAAAATTCATACGAAGACGGATTTTTAATTCCAGAGTCCATAAAGGCGGTTGCAAATGTCTCTTGTACCTTCAGTTTCGTTCGTAGTTGCTCGAAAATTCATACGAAGACGGATCTTCAACTCCAGAGTCCACAAAATCGTTCGCAAATGTCTCTCGTACCCTCAGTTCGGTGTGTAGATGCTCGAAAATTCATACGAAGACGGATCTCCAACTCCAGAGTCAATAAAGGCGGTTGCAAATGTCTCATGTACCTCCAGTTTCGTTTGTAGTTGCTCGAAAATTCATGCGAAGACGGATCTCCGAATCCAGAGTCCATGAAATCGCTCGCAAGTGTTTGTGTTACCCTCAGTTTCGTTGGTGGATGCTCGAAAATTCATACGAAGACGGATCTGCAACTCCAGAGTCCATAAAGGCGATTGCAAATGTCTCTCGTACCTTCAGTTTCGTTCGTGGATGCTCGAAAATTCATACGAAGACGGATCTCCGACTCCAGAGTCCATGAAATCGCTCGCAAATGTTTGTGTTACCCTCAGTTTCGTTGGTGGATGCTCGAAAATTCATACGAAGACGGATCTGCAACTCCAGAGTCCATAAAGGCGATTGCAAATATCTCTCTCAACTTCAATTTCGTTTGTAGTTGCTCGAAAATTCATACGAAGACGGATCTTCTACTCCAGAGTCCATAAAGGGGTTTGGAAATGTCTCTCGTACCCTCAGTTTGGTTTGTAGTTGCTCGAAAATTCATACGAAGACGGATCTCCGACTCCAGAGTCCATAAAATCGCTCACAAATGTTTGTGTTACCCTCAGTTCCGTTGGTGGATGCTCGAAAATTCATACGAGGACGGATCTGCAACTCCAGAGTCCATAAAGGCGATTGCATATGTCTCTCGTACCTTCAGTTTCGTTTGTAGTTGCTCGAAAATTCATACGAAGACGGATCTTCAACTCCAGATTCCATAAAGGGGTTTGCAAATGTCTCTCGTACCCTCAGTTTGGTTTGTAGTTGCTCGGAAATTCATACGAAGACGGATCTTCAACTCCAGAGTCCATAAAGGCGCTTGCAAATGTCTCTTGTACCTCCAGTTTCGTTTGCAGATGCTCGAAAATTCATACGAAGACGGATTTTCAATTCCAGAGTCCATAAAGGCGGTTGCAAATGTCTCTTGTACCTTCAGTTTCGTTTGTAGTTGCTCGAAAATTCATACGAAGACGGATCCCCGACTCCAGAGTCCATGAAATCGCTCGCAAATGTTTGTGTTACCCTCAGTTTCGTTGGTGGATGCTCGAAAATTCATGCGAAGACGGATCTGCAACTCCAGAGTCCATAAAGGCGCTTGCAAATGTCTTTTGTACCTTCAGTTTCGTTTGTAGTTGCTCGAAAATTCATGCGAAGACGGATCTCCGACTCCAGAGTCCATAAAGGCGCTTGCAAATGTCTCTTGTACCTCCAGTTTCGTTTGCAGATGCTCGAAAATTCATACGCAGACGGATTTTCAATTCCAGAGTCCATAAAGGCGGTTGCAAATGTCTCTTGTACCTTCAGTTTCGTTCGTAGTTGCTCGAAAATTCATACGAAGACGGATCTTCAACTCCAGAGTCCACAAAATCGTTCGCAAATGTCTCTCGTACCCTCAGTTCGGTGTGTAGATGCTCGAAAATTCATACGAAGACGGATCTCCAACTCCAGAGTCAATAAAGGCGGTTGCAAATGTCTCTTGTACCTCCAGTTTCGTTTGTAGTTGCTCGAAAATTCATACACAGACGGATCTCCGACTCCAGAGTCCATGAAATCGCTCGCAAATGTTTGTGTTAACCTCAGTTTCGTTGGTGGATGCTCGAAAATTCATACGAAGACGGATCTGCAACTCCAGAGTCCATAAAGGCGATTGCAAATGTCTCTTGTACCTCCAGTTTCGTTTGCAGATGCTCGAAAATTCATACGAAGACGGATTTTCAATTCCAGATTCCATAAAGGCGCTTGCAAATGTTCCTTGTACCTCCAGTTTCGTTTGTAGTTGCTTGAAAATTCATACGAAGACGGATCTGCAACTCCAGAGTCCATAAAGGCACTTGCAAATGTCTCTTGTACCTCCAGTTTCATTTGCAGATGCTCGAAAATCCATACGAAGACGGATCTCCGACTCCAGAGTCCATGAAGGCGCTTGCAAATGTCTCTTGTACCTCCAGTTTCGTTTGCAGATGCTCGAAAATTCATACGAAGACGGATTTTCAATTCCAGATTCCATAAAGGCGGTTGCAAATGTCTCTTGTACCTTCAGTTTCGTTTGTAGTTGCTCGAAAATTCATACGAAGACGGATCTCCGACTCCAGAGTCCATGAAATCGCTCGCAAATGTTTGTGTTACCCTCAGTTTCGTTGGTGGATGCTCGAAAATTCATACGAAGACGGATCTGCAACTCCAGAGTCCATAAAGGCGGTTGCAAATGTCTCTTGTACCTTCAGTTTGGTTTGTAGTTGCTCGAAAATTCGTACGAAGACGGATCTTCGACTCCAGAGTCCATGAAGGCGCTTGCAAATGTCTCGTGTACCTTCAGTTTCGTTCGTAGTTGCTCGAAAATTCATACGAAGACGGATCTCCGACTCCAGAGTCCATGAAATCGCTCGCAAATGTTTGTGTTACCCTCAGTTTCGTTGGTGGATGCTCGAAAATTCATACGAAGACGGATCTGCAACTCCAGAGTCCATAAAGGCGATTGCAAATGTCTCTCGTACCTTCAGTTTCGTTCGTGGATGCTCGAAAATTCATACGAAGACGGATCTCCAACTCCAGAGTCAATAAAGGCGGTTGCAAATGTCTCTTGTACCTCCAGTTTCGTTTGCAGATGCTCGAAAATTCATACAAAGACGGATTTTCAATTCCAGATTCCATAAAGGCGCTTGCAAATGTTTCTTGTACCTCCAGTTTCGTTTGTAGTTGCTTGAAAATTCATACGAAGACGGATCTGCAACTCCAGAGTCCATAAAGGCACTTGCAAATGTCTCTTGTACCTCCAGTTTCATTTGCAGATGCTCGAAAATTCATACGAAGACGGATCTCCGACTCCAGAGTCCATGAAGGCGCTTGCAAATGTCTCTTGTACCTCCAGTTTCGTTTGCAGATGCTCGAAAATTCATACGAAGACGGATTTTCAATTCCAGATTCCATAAAGGCGGTTGCAAATGTCTCTTGTACCTTCAGTTTCGTTTGTAGTTGCTCGAAAATTCATACGAAGACGGATCTCCGACTCCAGAGTCCATGAAATCGCTCGCAAATGTTTGTGTTACCCTCAGTTTCGTTGGTGGATGCTCGAAAATTCATACGAAGACGGATCTGCAACTCCAGAGTCCATAAAGGCGGTTGCAAATGTCTCTTGTACCTTCAGTTTGGTTTGTAGTTGCTCGAAAATTCGTACGAAGACGGATCTTCGACTCCAGAGTCCATGAAGGCGCTTGCAAATGTCTCGTGTACCTTCAGTTTCGTTCGTAGTTGCTCGAAAATTCATACGAAGACGGATCTCCGACTCCAGAGTCCATGAAATCGCTCGCAAATGTTTGTGTTACCCTCAGTTTCGTTGGTGGATGCTCGAAAATTCATACGAAGACGGATCTGCAACTCCAGAGTCCATAAAGGCGATTGCAAATGTCTCTCGTACCTTCAGTTTCGTTCGTGGATGCTCGAAAATTCATACGAAGACGGATCTCCAACTCCAGAGTCAATAAAGGCGGTTGCAAATGTCTCTTGTACCTCCAGTTTCGTTTGCAGATGCTCGAAAATTCATACAAAGACGGATTTTCAATTCCAGATTCCATAAAGGCGCTTGCAAATGTTTCTTGTACCTCCAGTTTCGTTTGTAGTTGCTTGAAAATTCATACGAAGACGGATCTGCAACTCCAGAGTCCATAAAGGTGCTTGCAAATGTCTCTTGTACCTCCAGTTTCATTTGCAGATGCTCGAAAATTCATACGAAGACGGATCTCCGACTCCAGAGTCCATGAAGGCGCTTGCAAATGTCTCTTGTACCTCCAGTTTCGTTTGCAGATGCTCGAAAATTCATACGAAGACGGATTTTCAATTCCAGATTCCATAAAGGCGGTTGCAAATGTCTCTTGTACCTTCAGTTTCGTTTGTAGTTGCTCGAAAATTCATACGAAGACGGATCTGCAACTCCAGAGTCCATAAAGGCGGTTGCAAATGTCTCTTGTACCTTCAGTTTGGTTTGTAGTTGCTCGAAAATTCGTACGAAGACGGATCTGCAACTCCAGAGTCCATAAAGGCGATTGCAAATGTCTCTCGTACCTTCAGTTTCGTTCGTGGATGCTCGAAAATTCATACGAAGACGGATCTCCGACTCCAGAGTCCATGAAATCGCTCGCAAATGTTTGTGTTACCCTCAGTTTCGTTGGTGGATGCTCGAAAATTCATACGAAGACGGATCTGCAACTCCAGAGTCCATAAAGGCGATTGCAAATATCTCTCTCAACTTCAATTTTGTTTGTAGTTGCTCGAAAATTCATACGAAGACGGATCTTCTACTCCAGAGTCCATAAAGGGGTTTGGAAATGTCTCTCGTACCCTCAGTTTGGTTTGTAGTTGCTCGAAAATTCATACGAAGACGGATCTCCGACTCCAGAGTCCATAAAATCGCTCACAAATGTTTGTGTTACCCTCAGTTCCGTTGGTGGATGCTCGAAAATTCATACGAGGACGGATCTGCAACTCCAGAGTCCATAAAGGCGATTGCATATGTCTCTCGTACCTTCAGTTTCGTTTGTAGTTGCTCGAAAATTCATACGAAGACGGATCTTCAACTCCAGATTCCATAAAGGGGTTTGCAAATGTCTCTCGTACCCTCAGTTTGGTTTGTAGTTGCTCGGAAATTCATACGAAGACGGATCTTCAACTCCAGAGTCCATAAAGGCGCTTGCAAATGTCTCTTGTACCTCCAGTTTCGTTTGCAGATGCTCGAAAATTCATACGAAGACGGATTTTCAATTCCAGAGTCCATAAAGGCGGTTGCAAATGTCTCTTGTACCTTCAGTTTCGTTTGTAGTTGCTCGAAAATTCATACGAAGACGGATCCCCGACTCCAGAGTCCATGAAATCGCTCGCAAATGTTTGTGTTACCCTCAGTTTCGTTGGTGGATGCTCGAAAATTCATGCGAAGACGGATCTGCAACTCCAGAGTCCATAAAGGCGCTTGCAAATGTCTTTTGTACCTTCAGTTTCGTTTGTAGTTGCTCGAAAATTCATGCGAAGACGGATCTCCGACTCCAGAGTCCATAAAGGCGCTTGCAAATGTCTCTTGTACCTCCAGTTTCGTTTGCAGATGCTCGAAAATTCATACGCAGACGGATTTTCAATTCCAGAGTCCATAAAGGCGGTTGCAAATGTCTCTTGTACCTTCAGTTTCGTTCGTAGTTGCTCGAAAATTCATACGAAGACGGATCTTCAACTCCAGAGTCCACAAAATCGTTCGCAAATGTCTCTCGTACCCTCAGTTCGGTGTGTAGATGCTCGAAAATTCATACGAAGACGGATCTCCAACTCCAGAGTCAATAAAGGCGGTTGCAAATGTCTCTTGTACCTCCAGTTTCGTTTGTAGTTGCTCGAAAATTCATACACAGACGGATCTCCGACTCCAGAGTCCATGAAATCGCTCGCAAATGTTTGTGTTAACCTCAGTTTCGTTGGTGGATGCTCGAAAATTCATACGAAGACGGATCTGCAACTCCAGAGTCCATAAAGGCGATTGCAAATGTCTCTTGTACCTCCAGTTTCGTTTGCAGATGCTCGAAAATTCATACGAAGACGGATTTTCAATTCCAGATTCCATAAAGGCGCTTGCAAATGTTCCTTGTACCTCCAGTTTCGTTTGTAGTTGCTTGAAAATTCATACGAAGACGGATCTGCAACTCCAGAGTCCATAAAGGCACTTGCAAATGTCTCTTGTACCTCCAGTTTCATTTGCAGATGCTCGAAAATTCATACGAAGACGGATCTCCGACTCCAGAGTCCATGAAGGCGCTTGCAAATGTCTCTTGTACCTCCAGTTTCGTTTGCAGATGCTCGAAAATTCATACGAAGACGGATTTTCAATTCCAGATTCCATAAAGGCGGTTGCAAATGTCTCTTGTACCTTCAGTTTCGTTTGTAGTTGCTCGAAAATTCATACGAAGACGGATCTCCGACTCCACAGTCCATGAAATCGCTCGCAAATGTTTGTGTTACCCTCAGTTTCGTTGGTGGATGCTCGAAAATTCATACGAAGACGGATCTGCAACTCCAGAGTCCATAAAGGCGGTTGCAAATGTCTCTTGTACCTTCAGTTTGGTTTGTAGTTGCTCGAAAATTCGTACGAAGACGGATCTTCGACTCCAGAGTCCATGAAGGCGCTTGCAAATGTCTCGTGTACCTTCAGTTTCGTTCGTAGTTGCTCGAAAATTCATACGAAGACGGATCTCCGACTCCAGAGTCCATGAAATCGCTCGCAAATGTTTGTGTTACCCTCAGTTTCGTTGGTGGATGCTCGAAAATTCATACGAAGACGGATCTGCAACTCCAGAGTCCATAAAGGCGATTGCAAATGTCTCTCGTACCTTCAGTTTCGTTCGTGGATGCTCGAAAATTCATACGAAGACGGATCTCCAACTCCAGAGTCAATAAAGGCGGTTGCAAATGTCTCTTGTACCTCCAGTTTCGTTTGCAGATGCTCGAAAATTCATACAAAGACGGATTTTCAATTCCAGATTCCATAAAGGCGCTTGCAAATGTTTCTTGTACCTCCAGTTTCGTTTGTAGTTGCTTGAAAATTCATACGAAGACGGATCTGCAACTCCAGAGTCCATAAAGGTGCTTGCAAATGTCTCTTGTACCTCCAGTTTCATTTGCAGATGCTCGAAAATTCATACGAAGACGGATCTCCGACTCCAGAGTCCATGAAGGCGCTTGCAAATGTCTCTTGTACCTCCAGTTTCGTTTGCAGATGCTCGAAAATTCATACGAAGACGGATTTTCAATTCCAGATTCCATAAAGGCGGTTGCAAATGTCTCTTGTACCTTCAGTTTCGTTTGTAGTTGCTCGAAAATTCATACGAAGACGGATCTGCAACTCCAGAGTCCATAAAGGCGGTTGCAAATGTCTCTTGTACCTTCAGTTTGGTTTGTAGTTGCTCGAAAATTCGTACGAAGACGGATCTTCGACTCCAGAGTCCATGAAGGCGCTTGCAAATGTCTCGTGTACCTTCAGTTTCGTTCGTAGTTGCTCGAAAATTCATACGAAGACGGATCTACAACTCCAGAGTCCACAAAATCGTTCGCAAATGTCTCTTGTACCTTCAGTTTGGTTCGTAGATGCTCGGAAATTCATACGAAGACGGATCTTCATCTCCAGATTCCATAAAGGCGATTGCAAATGTCTCTCGTACCTTCAGTTTCGTTTGTAGTTGCTCGAAAATTCATACGAAGACGGATCTTCAACTCCAGAGTCCATAAAGGCGATTGCAAATGTCTCTCGTACCTTCAGTTTGGTTTGTAGATGCTCGAAAATTCATACGAAGACGGATCTTCAACTCCAGATTCCATAAAGGCGCTTGCAAATGTCTCTTGTACCTTCAGTTTGGTTTGTGGATGCTCGAAAATTCATACGAAGACGGATCTTCAACTCCAGATTCCATAAAGGCGATTGCAAATGTCTCTCGTAACTTCAATTTCGTTTGTAGTTGCTCGAAAATTCATACGAAGACGGATCTTCTACTCCAGAGTCCATAAAGGGATTTGCAAATGTCTCTCGTACCCTCAGTTCGGTTTGTAGTTGCTCGAAAATTCATACGAAGACGGATCTCCGACTCCAGAGTCCATAAAATCGCTCACAAATGTTTGTGTTACCCTCAGTTCCGTTGGTGGATGCTCGAAAATTCATACGAAGACGGATCTTCAACTCCAGAGTCCATAAAGGCGCTTGCAAATTACTCTCGGACCTTCAGTTTCGTTTGTAGTTGCTCGAAAATTCGTACGAAGACGGATCTTCGACTCCAGAGTCCATGAAGGCGCTTGCAAATGTCTCTTGTACCTTCAGATTCGTTTGTAGTTCCTCGAAAATTCATACGAAGACGGATCTTCGACTCCAGAGTCCATAAAGGCGCTTGCAAATGTCTCTTGCACCTTCAGTTTGGTTTGTAGATGCTCGAAAATTCATACGAAGACGGCTCTCCGACTCCAGAGTCCATAAAGGCGCTTGCAAATGTCTCTCGTACCTCCAGTTTCGTTTGCAGATGCTCGAAAATTCATACGAAGACGGATTTTCAATTCCAGAGTCCATAAAGGCGGTTGCAAATGTCTCTTGTACCTTCAGTTTCGTTTGTAGTTGCTCGAAAATTCATACGAAGACGGATCTCCGACTCCAGAGTCCATGAAATCGCTCGCAAATGTTTGTGTTACCCTCAGTTTCGTTGGTAGTTGCTCGAAAATTCATGCGAAGACGGATCTCCGACTCCAGAGTCCATAAAGGCGCTTGCAAATGTCTCTTGTACCTCCAGTTTCGTTTGCAGATGCTCGAAAATTCATACGAAGACGGATTTTCAATTCCAGAGTCCATAAAGGCGGTTGCAAATGTCTCTTGTACCTTCAGTTTCGTTCGTAGTTGCTCGAAAATTCATACGAAGACGGATCTTCAACTCCAGAGTCCACAAAATCGTTCGCAAATGTCTCTCGTACCCTCAGTTCGGTGTGTAGATGCTCGAAAATTCATACAAAGACGGATCTCCGACTCCAGAGTCCATGAAATCGCTCGCAAATGTTTGTGTTACCCTCAGTTTCGTTGGTGGATGCTCGAAAATTCATACGAAGACGGATCTGCAACTCCAGAGTCCATAAAGGCGATTGCAAATGTCTCTCGTACCTTCAGTTTCGTTCGTGGATGCTCGAAAATTCATACGAAGACGGATCTCCGACTCCAGAGTCCATGAAATCGCTCGCAAATGTTTGTGTTACCCTCAGTTTCGTTGGTGGATGCTCGAAAATTCATACGAAGACGGATCTGCAACTCCAGAGTCCATAAAGGCGCTTGCAAATGTCTCTTGTACCTCCAGTTTCGTTTGTAGTTGCTCGAAAATTCATACGAAGACGGATCTCCGACTCCAGAGTCCATGAAATCGCTCGCAAATGTTTGTGTTACCCTCAGTTTCGTTGGTGGATGCTCGAAAATTCATACGAAGACGGATCTGCAACTCCAGAGTCCATAAAGGCGATTGCAAATGTCTCTCGTACCTTCAGTTTCGTTCGTGGATGCTCGAAAATTCATACGAAGACGGATCTCCGACTCCAGAGTCCATGAAATCGCTCGCAAATGTTTGTGTTACCCTCAGTTTCGTTGGTGGATGCTCGAAAATTCATACGAAGACGGATCTGCAACTCCAGAGTCCATAAAGGCGCTTGCAAATGTCTTTTGTACCTTCAGTTTCGTTTGTAGTTGCTCGAAAATTCATGCGAAGACGGATCTCCGACTCCAGAGTTCATAAAGGCGCTTGCAAATGTCTCTTGTACCTCCAGTTTCGTTTGCAGATGCTCGAAAATTCATACGAAGACGGATTTTCAATTCCAGAGTCCATAAAGGCGGTTGCAAATGTCTCTTGTACCTTCAGTTTCGTTCGTAGTTGCTCGAAAATTCATACGAAGACGGATCTTCAACTCCAGAGTCCACAAAATCGTTCGCAAATGTCTCTCGTACCCTCAGTTCGGTGTGTAGATGCTCGAAAATTCATACGAAGACGGATCTCCAATTCCAGAGTCCATAAAGGCGGTTGCAAATGTCTCTTGTACCTTCAGTTTCGTTCGTAGTTGCTCGAAAATTCATACGAAGACGGATCTTCAACTCCAGAGTCCACAAAATCGTTCGCAAATGTCTCTCGTACCCTCAGTTCGGTGTGTAGATGCTCGAAAATTCATACGAAGACGGATCTCCGACTCCAGAGTCCATGAAATCGCTCGCAAATGTTTGTGTTACCCTCAGTTTCGTTGGTGGATGCTCGAAAATTCATACGAAGACGGATCTGCAACTCCAGAGTCCATAAAGGCGATTGCAAATGTCTCTCGTACCTTCAGTTTCGTTCGTGGATGCTCGAAAATTCATACGAAGACGGATCTCCAACTCCAGAGTCAATAAAGGCGGTTGCAAATGTCTCTTGTACCTCCAGTTTCGTTTGCAGATGCTCGAAAATTCATACGAAGACGGATTTTCAATTCCAGATTCCATAAAGGCGCTTGCAAATGTTTCATGTACCTCCAGTTTCGTTTGTAGTTGCTTGAAAATTCATACGAAGACGGATCTGCAACTCCAGAGTCCATAAAGGCGCTTGCAAATGTCTCTTGTACCTCCAGTTTCATTTGCAGATGCTCGAAAATTCATACGAAGACGGATCTCCGACTCCAGAGTCCATGAAGGCGCTTGCAAATGTCTCTTGTACCTCCAGTTTCGTTTGCAGATGCTCGAAAATTCATACGAAGACGGATTTTCAATTCCAGATTCCATAAAGGCGGTTGCAAATGTCTCTTGTACCTTCAGTTTCGTTTGTAGTTGCTCGAAAATTCATACGAAGACGGATCTCCGACTCCAGAGTCCATGAAATCGCTCGCAAATGTTTGTGTTACCCTCAGTCTCGTTGGTGGATGCTCGAAAATTCATACGAAGACGGATCTGCAACTCCAGAGTCCATAAAGGCGCTTGCAAATGTCTCTTGTACCTTCAGTTTCGTTTGTAGTTGCTCGAAAATTCATGCGAAGACGGATCTCCGACTCCAGAGTCCATAAAGGCGCTTGCAAATGTCTCTTGTACCTCCAGTTTCGTTTGTAGTTGCTTGAAAATTCATACGAAGACGGATCTGCAACTCCAGAGTCCATAAAGGTGCTTGCAAATGTCTCTTGTACCTCCAGTTTCATTTGCAGATGCTCGAAAATTCATACGAAGACGGATCTCCGACTCCAGAGTCCATGAAGGCGCTTGCAAATGTCTCTTGTACCTCCAGTTTCGTTTGCAGATGCTCGAAAATTCATACGAAGACGGATTTTCAATTCCAGATTCCATAAAGGCGGTTGCAAATGTCTCTTGTACCTTCAGTTTCGTTTGTAGTTGCTCGAAAATTCATACGAAGACGGATCTGCAACTCCAGAGTCCATAAAGGCGGTTGCAAATGTCTCTTGTACCTTCAGTTTGGTTTGTAGTTGCTCGAAAATTCGTACGAAGACGGATCTTCGACTCCAGAGTCCATGAAGGCGCTTGCAAATGTCTCGTGTACCTTCAGTTTCGGTCGTAGTTGCTCGAAAATTCATACGAAGACGGATCTTCGACTCCAGAGTCCATGAAGGCGCTTGCAAATGTCTCTTGTACCTCCAGTTTCGTTTGTAGTTGCTTGAAAATTCATACGAAGACGGATCTGCAACTCCAGAGTCCATAAAGGTGCTTGCAAATGTCTCTTGTACCTCCAGTTTCATTTGCAGATGCTCGAAAATTCATACGAAGACGGATCTCCGACTCCAGAGTCCATGAAGGCGCTTGCAAATGTCTCTTGTACCTCCAGTTTCGTTTGCAGATGCTCGAAAATTCATACGAAGACGGATTTTCAATTCCAGATTCCATAAAGGCGGTTGCAAATGTCTCTTGTACCTTCAGTTTCGTTTGTAGTTGCTCGAAAATTCATACGAAGACGGATCTTCAACTCCAGAGTCCATAAAGGCGATTCCAAATGTCTCTCGTACCTTCAGTTTCGTTTGTAGTTGCTCGAAAATTCATACGAAGACGGATCTTCAACTCCAGAGTCCATAAAGGCGATTGCAAATGTCTCTCGTACCTTCAGTTTGGTTTGTAGATGCTCGAAAATTCATACGAAGACGGATCTTCAACTCCAGATTCCATAAAGGCGCTTGCAAATGTCTCTTGTACCTTCAGTTTGGTTTGTGGATGCTCGAAAATTCATACGAAGACGGATCTTCAACTCCAGATTCCATAAAGGCGATTGCAAATGTCTCTCGTAACTTCAATTTCGTTTGTAGTTGCTCGAAAATTCATACGAAGACGGATCTTCTACTCCAGAGTCCATAAAGGGATTTGCAAATGTCTCTCGTACCCTCAGTTTGGTTTGTAGTTGCTCGAAAATTCATACGAAGACGGATCTCCGACTCCAGAGTCCATAAAATCGCTCACAAATGTTTGTGTTACCCTCAGTTCCGTTGGTGGATGCTCGAAAATTCATACGAAGACGGATCTTCAACTCCAGAGTCCATAAAGGCGCTTGCAAATTACTCTTGGACCTTCAGTTTTGTTTGCAGATGCTCGAAAATTCATACGAAGACGGATCTTCGACTCCAGAGTCCATAAAGGCGCTTGCAAATGTCTCTTGTACCTTCAGATTCGTTTGTAGTTCCTCGAAAATTCATACGGAGACGGATCTTCGTCTCCAGAGTCCATAAAGGCGCTTGCAAATGTCTCTTGTACCTTCAGTTTGGTTTGTAGATGCTCGAAAATTCATACGAAGACGGCTCTCCGACTCCAGAGTCCATAAAGGCGCTTGCAAATGTCTCTCGTACCTCCAGTTTCGTTTGCAGATGCTCGAAAATTCATACGAAGACGGATTTTCAATTCCAGAGTCCATAAAGGCGGTTGCAAATGTCTCTTGTACCTTCAGTTTCGTTTGTAGTTGCTCGAAAATTCATACGAAGACGGATCTCCGACTCCAGAGTCCATGAAATCGCTCGCAAATGTTTGTGTTACCCTCAGTTTCGTTGGTAGTTGCTCGAAAATTCATGCGAAGACGGATCTCCGACTCCAGAGTCCATAAAGGCGCTTCCAAATGTCTCTTGTACCTCCAGTTTCGTTTGCAGATGCTCGAAAATTCATACGAAGACGGATTTTCAATTCCAGAGTCCATAAAGGCGGTTGCAAATGTCTCTTGTACCTTCAGTTTCGTTCGTAGTTGCTCGAAAATTCATACGAAGACGGATCTCCAACTCCAGAGTCCACAAAATCGTTCGCAAATGTCTCTCGTACCCTCAGTTCGGTGTGTAGATGCTCGAAAATTCATACAAAGACGGATCTCCGACTCCAGAGTCCATGAAATCGCTCGCAAATGTTTGTGTTACCCTCAGTTTCGTTGGTGGATGCTCGAAAATTCATACGAAGACGGATCTGCAACTCCAGAGTCCATAAAGGCGATTGCAAATGTCTCTCGTACCTTCAGTTTCGTTCGTGGATGCTCGAAAATTCATACGAAGACGGATCTCCGACTCCAGAGTCCATGAAATCGCTCGCAAATGTTTGTGTTACCCTCAGTTTCGTTGGTGGATGCTCGAAAATTCATACGAAGACGGATCTGCAACTCCAGAGTCCATAAAGGCGGTTGCAAATGTCTCTTGTACCTCCAGTTTCGTTTGTAGTTGCTCGAAAATTCATACGAAGACGGATCTCCGACTCCAGAGTCCATGAAATCGCTCGCAAATGTTTGTGTTACCCTCAGTTTCGTTGGTGGATGCTCGAAAATTCATACGAAGACGGATCTGCAACTCCAGAGTCCATAAAGGCGATTGCAAATGTCTCTCGTACCTTCAGTTTCGTTCGTGGATGCTCGAAAATTCATACGAAGACGGATCTCCGACTCCAGAGTCCATGAAATCGCTCGCAAATGTTTGTGTTACCCTCAGTTTCGTTGGTGGATGCTCGAAAATTCATACGAAGACGGATCTGCAACTCCAGAGTCCATAAAGGCGCTTGCAAATGTCTTTTGTACCTTCAGTTTCGTTTGTAGTTGCTCGAAAATTCATGCGAAGACGGATTTCCGACTCCAGAGCCCATAAAGGCGCTTGCAAATGTCTCTTGTACCTCCAGTTTCGTTTGCAGATGCTCGAAAATTCATACGAAGACGGATTTTCAATTCCAGAGTCCATAAAGGCGGTTGCAAATGTCTCTTGTACCTTCAGTTTCGTTCGTAGTTGCTCGAAAATTCATACGAAGACGGATCTTCAACTCCAGAGTCCACAAAATCGTTCGCAAATGTCTCTCGTACCCTCAGTTCGGTGTGTAGATGCTCGAAAATTCATACGAAGACGGATCTCCAACTCCAGAGTCAATAAAGGCGGTTGCAAATGTCTCTTGTACCTCCAGTTTCGTTTGTAGTTGCTCGAAAATTCATACAAAGACGGATCTCCGACTCCAGAGTCCATGAAATCGCTCGCAAATGTTTGTGTTACCCTCAGTTTCGTTGGTGGATGCTCGAAAATTCATACGAAGACGGATCTGCAACTCCAGAGTCCATAAAGGCGATTGCAAATGTCTCTCGTACCTTCAGTTTCGTTCGTGGATGCTCGAAAATTCATACGAAGACGGATTTTCAATTCCAGATTCCATAAAGGCGCTTGCAAATGTTTCTTGTACCTCCAGTTTCGTTTGTAGTTGCTTGAAAATTCATACGAAGACGGATCTGCATTTCCAGAGTCCATGAAATCGCTCGCAAATGTTTGTGTTACCCTCAGTCTCGTTGGTGGATGCTCGAAAATTCATACGAAGACGGATCTGCAACTCCAGAGTCCATAAAGGCGCTTGCAAATGTCTCTTGTACCTTCAGTTTCGTTTGTAGTTGCTCGAAAATTCATGCGAAGACGGATCTCCGACTCCAGAGTCCATAAAGGCGCTTGCAAATGTCTCTTGTACCTCCAGTTTCGTTTGCAGATGCTCGAAAATTCATACGAAGACGGATTTTCAATTCCAGAGTCCATAATGGCGGTTGCAAATGTCTCTTGTACCTTCAGTTTCGTTTGTAGTTGCTCGAAAATTCATACGAAGACGGATCTCCGACTCCAGAGTCCATGAAATCGCTCGCAAATGTTTGTGTTACCCTCAGTTCCGTTGGTGGATGCTCGAAAATTCATGCGAAGACGGATCTCCGACTCCAGAGTCCATAAAGGCGCTTGCAAATGTCTCTTGTACCTCCAGTTTCGTTTGCAGATGCTCGAAAATTCATACGAAGACGGATTTTCAATTCCAGAGTCCATAAAGGCGGTTGCAAATGTCTCTTGTACCTTCAGTTTCGTTCGTAGTTGCTCGAAAATTCATACGAAGAGGGATCTTCAACTCCAGAGTCCACAAAATCGTTCGCAAATGTCTCTCGTACCCTCAGTTCGGTTTGTAGATGCTCGAAAATTCATACGAAGACGGATCTCCAACTCCAGAGTCAATAAAGGCGGTTGCAAATGTCTCTTGTACCTCCAGTTTCGTTTGTAGTTGCTCGAAAATTCATACGAAGACGGATCTCCGACTCCAGAGTCCATGAAATCGCTCGCAAATGTTTGTGTTACCCTCAGTTTCGTTGGTGGATGCTCGAAAATTCATACGAAGACGGATCTGCAACTCCAGAGTCCATAAAGGCGATTGCAAATGTCTCTCGTCCCTTCAGTTTCGTTCGTGGATGCTCGAAAATTCATACGAAGACGGATCTCCAACTCAAGAGTCCACAAAGGCGCTTGCAAATGTCTCTTGTACCTTCAGTTTGGTTTGTAGATGCTCGAAAATTCATACGAAGACGGATCTCCAACTCCAGAGTCAATAAAGGCGGTTGCAAATGTCTCTTGTACCTCCAGTTTCGTTTGCAGATGCTCGAAAATTCATACGAAGACGGATTTTCAATTCCAGATTCCATAAAGGCGCTTGCAAATGTTTCTTGTACCTCCAGTTTCGTTTGTAGTTGCTTGAAAATTCATACGAAGACGGATCTGCAACTCCAGAGTCCATAAAGGCGCTTGCAAATGTCTCTTGTACCTCCAGTTTCATTTGCAGATGCTCGAAAATTCATACGAAGACGGATCTCCGACTCCAGAGTCCATGAAGGCGCTTGCAAATGTCTCTTGTACCTCCAGTTTCGTTTGCAGATGCTCGAAAATTCATACGAAGACGGATTTTCAATTCCAGATTCCATAAAGGCGGTTGCAAATGTCTCTTGTACCTTCAGTTTCGTTTGTAGTTGCTCGAAAATTCATACGAAGACGGATCTCCGACTCCAGAGTCCATGAAATCGCTCGCAAATGTTTGTGTTACCCTCAGTTTCGTTGGTGGATGCTCGAAAATTCATAGGAAGACGGATCTTCAACTCCAGATTCCATAAAGGCGATTGCAAATGTCTCTCTCAACTTCAATTTCGTTTGTAGTTGCTCGAAAATTCATACGAAGACGGATCTTCTACTCCAGAGTCCATAAAGGGGTTTGCAAATGTCTCTCGTACCCTCAGTTTGGTTTGTAGTTGCTCGAAAATTCATACGAAGACGGATCTCCGACTCCAGAGTCCATAAAATCGCTCACAAATGTTTGTGTTACCCTCAGTTCCGTTGGTGGATGCTCGAAAATTCATACGAGGACGCATCTGCAACTCCAGAGTCCATAAAGGCGCTTGCAGATGTCTCTCGTACCTTCAGTTTCGTTCGTGGATGCTCGAAAATTCATACGAAGACGGATCTTCAACTCCAGATTCCATAAAGGCGATTGCATATGTCTCTCGTACCTTCAGGTTCGTTTCTAGTTGCTCGAAAATTCATACGAAGACGGATCTCCGACTCCAGAGTCCATGAAGGCGCTTGCAAATGTCTCTTGTACCTCCAGTTTCGTTTGCAGATGCTCGAAAATTCATACGAAGACGGATTTTCAATTCCAGATTCCATAACGGCGGTTGCAAATGTCTCTTGTACCTTCAGTTTCGTTTGTAGTTGCTCGAAAATTCATACGAAGACGGATCTCCGACTCCAGAGTCCATGAAATCGCTCGCAAATGTTTGTGTTACCCTCAGTTTCGTTGGTGGATGCTCGAAAATTCATAGGAAGACGGATCTTCAACTCCAGATTCCATAAAGGCGATTGCAAATGTCTCTCTCAACTTCAATTTCGTTTGTAGTTGCTCGAAAATTCATACGAAGACGGATCTTCTACTCCAGAGTCCATAAAGATGTTTGCAAATGTCTCTCGTACCCTCAGTTTGGTTTGCAGTTGCTCGAAAATTCATACGAGGACGGATCTGCAACTCCAGAGTCCATAAAGGCGCTTGCAGATGTCTCTCGTACCTTCAGTTTCGTTCGTGGATGCTCGAAAATTCATACGAAGACGGATCTTCAACTCCAGATTCCATAAAGGCGATTGCATATGTCTCTCGTACCTTCAGTTTCGTTTGTAGTTGCTCGAAAATTCATACGAAGACGGATCTTCAACTCCAGATTCCATAAAGGGGTTTGCAAATGTCTCTCGTACCCTCAGTTTGGTTTGTAGTTGCTCGAAAATTCATACGAAGACGGATCTTCAACTCCAGAGTCCATAAAGGCGCTTGCAAATGTCTCTTGTACCTCCAGTTTCGTTTGCAGATGCTCGAAAATTCATACGAAGACGGATTTTCAATTCCAGAGTCCATAAAGGCGGTTGCGAATGTCTCTTGTACCTCCAGTTTCGTTTGTAGTTGCTCGAAAATTCATACGAAGACGGATCTTCAACTCCAGATTCCATAAAGGGGTTTGCAAATGTCTCTCGTACCCTCAGTTTGGTTTGTAGTTGCTCGAAAATTCATACGAAGACGGATCTCCGACTCCAGAGTCCATGAAATCGCTCGCAAATGTTTGTGTTACCCTCAGTTTCGTTGGTGGATGCTCGAAAATTCATACGAAGACGGATCTGCAACTCCAGAGTCCATAAAGGCGCTTGCAAATGTCTTTTGTACCTTCAGTTTCGTTTGTAGTTGCTCGAAAATTCATGCGAAGACGGATCTCCGACTCCAGAGTCCATAAAGGCGCTTGCAAATGTCTCTTGTACCTCCAGTTTCGTTTGCAGATGCTCGAAAATTCATACGAAGACGGATTTTCAATTCCAGAGTCCATAAAGGCGGTTGCAAATGTCTCTTGTACCTTCAGTTTCGTTCGTAGTTGCTCGAAAATTCATACGAAGACGGATCTTCAACTCCAGAGTCCACAAAATCGTTCGCAAATGTCTCTCGTACCCTCAGTTCGGTGTGTAGATGCTCGAAAATTCATACGAAGACGGATCTCCAACTCCAGAGTCAATAAAGGCGGTTGCAAATGTCTCTTGTACCTCCAGTTTCATTTGCAGATGCTCGAAAATTCATACGAAGACGGATCTCCGACTCCAGAGTCCATGAAGGCGCTTGCAAATGTCTCTTGTACCTCCAGTTTCGTTTGCAGATGCTCGAAAATTCATACGAAGACGGATTTTCAATTCCAGATTCCATAAAGGCGGTTGCAAATGTCTCTTGTACCTTCAGTTTCGTTTGTAGTTGCTCGAAAATTCATACGAAGACGGATCTCCGACTCCAGAGTCCATGAAATCGCTCGCAAATGTTTGTGTTACCCTCAGTCTCGTTGGTGGATGCTCGAAAATTCATACGAAGACGGATCTGCAACTCCAGAGTCCATAAAGGCGCTTGCAAATGTCTCTTGTACCTTCAGTTTCGTTTGTAGTTGCTCGAAAATTCATGCGAAGACGGATCTCCGACTCCAGAGTCCATAAAGGCGCTTGCAAATGTCTCTTGTACCTCCAGTTTCGTTTGCAGATGCTCGAAAATTCATACGAAGACGGATTTTCAATTCCAGAGTCCATAATGGCGGTTGCAAATGTCTCTTGTACCTTCAGTTTCGTTTGTAGTTGCTCGAAAATTCATACGAAGACGGATCTCCGACTCCAGAGTCCATGAAATCGCTCGCAAATGTTTGTGTTACCCTCAGTTCCGTTGGTGGATGCTCGAAAATTCATGCGAAGACGGATCTCCGACTCCAGAGTCCATAAAGGCGCTTGCAAATGTCTCTTGTACCTCCAGTTTCGTTTGCAGATGCTCGAAAATTCATACGAAGACGGATTTTCAATTCCAGAGTCCATAAAGGCGGTTGCAAATGTCTCTTGTACCTTCAGCTTCGTTCGTAGTTGCTCGAAAATTCATACGAAAAGGGATCTTCAACTCCAGAGTCCACAAAATCGTTCGCAAATGTCTCTCGTACCCTCAGTTCGGTTTGTAGATGCTCGAAAATTCATACGAAGACGGATCTCCAACTCCAGAGTCAATAAAGGCGGTTGCAAATGTCTCTTGTACCTCCAGTTTCGTTTGTAGTTGCTCGAAAATTCATACGAAGACGGATCTCCGACTCCAGAGTCCATGAAATCGCTCGCAAATGTTTGTGTTACCCTCAGTTTCGTTGGTGGATGCTCGAAAATTCATACGAAGACGGATCTGCAACTCCAGAGTCCATAAAGGCGATTGCAAATGTCTCTCGTACCTTCAGTTTCGTTCGTGGATGCTCGAAAATTCATACGAAGACGGATCTCCAACTCAAGAGTCCATAAAGGCGCTTGCAAATGTCTCTTGTACCTTCAGTTTGGTTTGTAGATGCTCGAAAATTCATACGAAGACGGATCTCCAACTCCAGAGTCAATAAAGGCGGTTGCAAATGTCTCTTGTACCTCCAGTTTCGTTTGCAGATGCTCGAAAATTCATACGAAGACGGATTTTCAATTCCAGATTCCATAAAGGCGCTTGCAAATGTTTCTTGTACCTCCAGTTTCGTTTGTAGTTGCTTGAAAATTCATACGAAGACGGATCTGCAACTCCAGAGTCCATAAAGGCGCTTGCAAATGTCTCTTGTACCTCCAGTTTCATTTGCAGATGCTCGAAAATTCATACGAAGACGGATCTCCGACTCCAGAGTCCATGAAGGCGCTTGCAAATGTCTCTTGTACCTCCAGTTTCGTTTGCAGATGCTCGAAAATTCATACGAAGACGGATTTTCAATTCCAGATTCCATAAAGGCGGTTGCAAATGTCTCTTGTACCTTCAGTTTCGTTTGTAGTTGCTCGAAAATTCATACGAAGACGGATCTCCGACTCCAGAGTCCATGAAATCGCTCGCAAATGTTTGTGTTACCCTCAGTTTCGTTGGTGGATGCTCGAAAATTCATAGGAAGACGGATCTTCAACTCCAGATTCCATAAAGGCGATTGCAAATGTCTCTCTCAACTTCAATTTCGTTTGTAGTTGCTCGAAAATTCATACGAAGACGGATCTTCTACTCCAGAGTCCATAAAGGGGTTTGCAAATGTCTCTCGTACCCTCAGTTTGGTTTGTAGTTGCTCGAAAATTCATACGAAGACGGATCTCCGACTCCAGAGTCCATAAAATCGCTCACAAATGGTTGTGTTACCCTCAGTTCCGTTGGTGGATGCTCGAAAATTCATACGAGGACGCATCTGCAACTCCAGAGTCCATAAAGGCGCTTGCAGATGTCTCTCGTACCTTCAGTTTCGTTCGTGGATGCTCGAAAATTCATACGAAGACGGATCTTCAACTCCAGATTCCATAAAGGCGATTGCATATGTCTCTCGTACCTTCAGTTTCGTTTGTAGTTGCTCGAAAATTCATACGAAGACGGATCTCCGACTCCAGAGTCCATGAAGGCGCTTGCAAATGTCTCTTGTACCTCCAGTTTCGTTTGCAGATGCTCGAAAATTCATACGAAGACGGATTTTCAATTCCAGATTCCATAAAGGCGGTTGCAAATGTCTCTTGTACCTTCAGTTTCGTTTGTAGTTGCTCGAAAATTCATACGAAGACGGATCTCCGACTCCAGAGTCCATGAAATCGCTCGCAAATGTTTGTGTTACCCTCAGTTTCGTTGGTGGATGCTCGAAAATTCATAGGAAGACGGATCTTCAACTCCAGATTCCATAAAGGCGATTGCAAATGTCTCTCTCAACTTCAATTTCGTTTGTAGTTGCTCGAAAATTCATACGAAGACGGATCTTCTACTCCAGAGTCCATAAAGGGGTTTGCAAATGTCTCTCGTACCCTCAGTTTGGTTTGCAGTTGCTCGAAAATTCATACGAGGACGGATCTGCAACTCCAGAGTCCATAAAGGCGCTTGCAGATGTCTCTCGTACCTTCAGTTTCGTTCGTGGATGCTCGAAAATTCATACGAAGACGGATCTTCAACTCCAGATTCCATAAAGGCGATTGCATATGTCTCTCGTACCTTCAGTTTCGTTTGTAGTTGCTCGAAAATTCATACGAAGACGGATCTTCAACTCCAGATTCCATAAAGGGGTTTGCAAATGTCTCTCGTACCCTCAGTTTGGTTTGTAGTTGCTCGAAAATTCATACGAAGACGGATCTTCAACTCCAGAGTCCATAAAGGCGCTTGCAAATGTCTCTTGTACCTCCAGTTTCGTTTGCAGATGCTCGAAAATTCATACGAAGACGGATTTTCAATTCCAGAGTCCATAAAGGCGGTTGCAAATGTCTCTTGTACCTTCAGTTTCGTTTGTAGTTGCTCGAAAATTCATACGAAGACGGATCTCCGACTCCAGAGTCCATGAAATCGCTCGCAAATGTTTGTGTTACCCTCAGTTTCGTTGGTCGATGCTCGAAAATTCATACGAAGACGGATCTGCAACTCCAGAGTCCATAAAGGCGCTTGCAAATGTCTTTTGTACCTTCAGTTTCGTTTGTAGTTGCTCGAAAATTCATGCGAAGACGGATCTCCGACTCCAGAGTCCATAAAGGCGCTTGCAAATGTCTCTTGTACCTCCAGTTTCGTTTGCAGATGCTCGAAAATTCATACGAAGACGGATTTTCAATTCCAGAGTCCATAAAGGCGGTTGCAAATGTCTCTTGTACCTTCAGTTTCGTTCGTAGTTGCTCGAAAATCCATACGAAGACGGATCTTCAAATCCAGAGTCCACAAAATCGTTCGCAAATGTCTCTCGTACCCTCAGTTCGGTGTGTAGATGCTCGAAAATTCATACGAAGACGGATCTCCAACTCCAGAGTCAATAAAGGCGGTTGCAAATGTCTCTTGTACCTCCAGTTTCGTTTGTAGTTGCTCGAAAATTCATACGAAGACGGATCTCCGACTCCAGAGTCCATGAAATCGCTCGCAAATGTTTGTGTTACCCTCAGTTTCGTTGGTGGATGCTCGAAAATTCATACGAAGACGGATCTGCAACTCCAGAGTCCATAAAGGCGATTGCAAATGTCTCTCGTACCTTCAGTTTCGTTCGTGGATGCTCGAAAATTCATACGAAGAAGGATCTCCGACTCCAGAGTTCATGAAATCGCTCGCAAATGTTTGTGTTACCCTCAGTTTCGTTGGTGGATGCTCGAAAATTCATACGAAGACGGATCTGCAACTCCAGAGTCCATAAAGGCGCTTGCATATGTCTTTTGTACCTTCAGTTTCGTTTGTAGTTGCTCGAAAATTCATGCGAAGACGGATCTCCGACTCCAGAGTCCATAAAGGCGCTTGCAAATGTCTCTTGTACCTCCAGTTTCGTTTGCAGATGCTCGAAAATTCATACGAAGACGGATTTTCAATTCCAGAGTCCATAAAGGCGGTTGCAAATGTCTCTTGTACCTTCAGTTTCGTTCGTAGTTGCTCGAAAATTCATACGAAGACGGATCTTCAACTCCAGAGTCCACAAAATCGTTCGCAAATGTCTCTCGTACCCTCAGTTCGGTGTGTAGATGCTCGAAAATTCATACGAAGACGGATCTCCAACTCCAGAGTCAATAAAGGCGGTTGCAAATGTCTCTTGTACCTCCAGTTTCGTTTGTAGTTGCTCGAAAATTCATACGAAGACGGATCTCCGACTCCAGAGTCCATGAAATCGCTCGCAAATGTTTGAGTTACCCTCAGTTTCGTTGGTGGATGCTCGAAAATTCATACGAAGACGGATCTGCAACTCCAGAGTCCATAAAGGCGATTGCAAATGTCTCTTGTACCTCCAGTTTCGTTTGCAGATGCTCGAAAATTCATACGAAGACGGATTTTCAATTCCAGATTCCATAAAGGCGCTTGCAAATGTTTCTTGTACCTCCAGTTTCGTTTGTAGTTGCTTGAAAATTCATACGAAGACGGATCTGCAACTCCAGAGTCCATAAAGGCGCTTGCAAATGTCTCTTGTACCTCCAGTTTCATTTGCAGATGCTCGAAAATTCATACGAAGACGGATCTCCGACTCCAGAGTCCATGAAGGCGCTTGCAAATGTCTCTTGTACCTTCAGTTTCGTTTGTAGTTGCTCGAAAATTCATACGAAGACGGATCTCCGACTCCAGAGTCCATGAAATCGCTCGCAAATGTTTGTGTTACCCTCAGTTTCGTTGGTGGATGCTCGAAAATTCATACGAAGACGGATCTGCAACTCCAGAGTCCATAAAGGCGCTTGCAAATGTCTCTTGTACCTCCAGTTTCGTTTGCAGATGCTCGAAAATTCATACGAAGACGGATTTTCAATTCCAGAGTCCATAAAGGCGGTTGCAAATGTCTCTTGTACCTTCAGTTTCGTTCGTAGTTGCTCGAAAATTCATACGAAGACGGATCTGCAACTCCAGAGTCCATGAAGGCGATTGCAAATGTCTCTCGTACCTTCAGTTTCGTTCGTGGATGCTCGAAAATTCATACGAAGACGGATCTCCGACTCCAGAGTCCATGAAATCGCTCGCAAATGTTTGTGTTACCCTCAGTTTCGTTGGTGGATGCTCGAAAATTCATACGAAGACGGATCTGCAACTCCAGAGTCCATAAAGGCGCTTGCAAATGTCTTTTGTACCTTCAGTTTCGTTTGTAGTTGCTCGAAAATTCATGCGAAGACGGATCTCCGACTCCAGAGTCCATAAAGGCGCTTTCAAATGTCTCTTGTACCTCCAGTTTCGTTTGCAGATGCTCGAAAATTCATACGAAGACGGATTTTCAATTCCAGAGTCCATAAAGGCGGTTGCAAATGTCTCTTGTACCTTCAGTTTCGTTCGTAGTTGCTCGAAAATTCATACGAAGACGGATCTTCAACTCCAGAGTCCACAAAATCGTTCGCAAATGTCTCTCGTACCCTCAGTTCGGTGTGTAGATGCTCGAAAATTCATACGAAGACGGATCTCCAACTCCAGAGTCAATAAAGGCGGTTGCAAATGTCTCTTGTACCTCCAGTTTCGTTTGTAGTTGCTCGAAAATTCATACGAAGACGGATCTGCAACTCCAGAGTCCATAAAGGCGATTGCAAATGTCTCTTGTACCTCCAGTTTCGTTTGCAGATGCTCGAAAATTCATACGAAGACGGATTTTCAATTCCAGATTCCATAAAGGCGCTTGCAAATGTTTCTTGTACCTCCAGTTTCGTTTGTAGTTGCTTGAAAATTCATACGAAGACGGATCTGCAACTCCAGAGTCCATAAAGGCGCTTGCAAATGTCTCTTGTACCTCCAGTTTCATTTGCAGATGCTCGAAAATTCATACGAAGACGGATCTCCGACTCCAGAGTCCATGAAGGCGCTTGCAAATGTCTCTTGTACCTTCAGTTTCGTTTGTAGTTGCTCGAAAATTCATACGAAGACGGATCTCCGACTCCAGAGTCCATGAAATCGCTCGCAAATGTTTGTGTTACCCTCAGTTTCGTTGGTGGATGCTCGAAAATTCATACGAAGACGGATCTGCAACTCCAGAGTCCATAAAGGCGCTTGCAAATGTCTCTTGTACCTTTAGTTTCGTTTGTAGTTGCTCGAAAATTCATGCGAAGACGGATCTCCGACTCCAGAGTCCATAAAGGCGCTTGCAAATGTCTCTTGTACCTCCAGTTTCGTTTGCAGATGCTCGAAAATTCATACGAAGACGGATTTTCAATTCCAGAGTCCATAATGGCAGTTGCAAATGTCTCTTGTACCTTCAGTTTCGTTTGTAGTTGCTCGAAAATTCATACGAAGACGGATCTTCAAATCCAGAGTCCACAAAATCGTTCGCAAATGTCTCTCGTACCCTCAGTTCGGTGTGTAGATGCTCGAAAATTCATACGAAGACGGATCTCCAACTCCAGAGTCAATAAAGGCGGTTGCAAATGTCTCTTGTACCTCCAGTTTCGTTTGTAGTTGCTCGAAAATTCATACGAAGACGGATCTCCGACTCCAGAGTCCATGAAATCGCTCGCAAATGTTTGTGTTACCCTCAGTTTCGTTGGTGGATGCTCGAAAATTCATACGAAGACGGATCTGCAACTCCAGAGTCCATGAAGGCGATTGCAAATGTCTCTCGTACCTTCAGTTTCGTTCGTGGATGCTCGAAAATTCATACGAAGACGGATCTCCGACTCCAGAGTCCATGAAATCGCTCGCAAATGTTTGTGTTACCCTCAGTTTCGTTGGTGGATGCTCGAAAATTCATACGAAGACGGATCTGCAACTCCAGAGTCCATAAAGGCGCTTGCAAATGTCTTTTGTACCTTCAGTTTCGTTTGTAGTTGCTCGAAAATTCATGCGAAGACGGATCTCCGACTCCAGAGTCCATAAAGGCGCTTTCAAATGTCTCTTGTACCTCCAGTTTCGTTTGCAGATGCTCGAAAATTCATACGAAGACGGATTTTCAATTCCAGAGTCCATAAAGGCGGTTGCAAATGTCTCTTGTACCTTCAGTTTCGTTCGTAGTTGCTCGAAAATTCATACGAAGACGGATCTTCAACTCCAGAGTCCACAAAATCGTTCGCAAATGTCTCTCGTACCCTCAGTTCGGTGTGTAGATGCTCGAAAATTCATACGAAGACGGATCTCCAACTCCAGAGTCAATAAAGGCGGTTGCAAATGTCTCTTGTACCTCCAGTTTCGTTTGTAGTTGCTCGAAAATTCATACGAAGACGGATCTCCGACTCCAGAGTCCATGAAATCGCTCGCAAATGTTTGTGTTACCCTCAGTTTCGTTGGTGGATGCTCGGAAATTCATACGAAGACGGATCTGCAACTCCAGAGTCCATAAAGGCGATTGCAAATGTCTCTTGTACCTCCAGTTTCGTTTGCAGATGCTCGAAAATTCATACGAAGACGGATTTTCAATTCCAGATTCCATAAAGGCGCTTGCAAATGTTTCTTGTACCTCCAGTTTCGTTTGTAGTTGCTTGAAAATTCATACGAAGACGGATCTGCAACTCCAGAGTCCATAAAGGCGCTTGCAAATGTCTCTTGTACCTCCAGTTTCATTTGCAGATGCTCGAAAATTCATACGAAGACGGATCTCCGACTCCAGAGTCCATGAAGGCGCTTGCAAATGTCTCTTGTACCTTCAGTTTCGTTTGTAGTTGCTCGAAAATTCATACGAAGACGGATCTCCGACTCCAGAGTCCATGAAATCGCTCGCAAATGTTTGTGTTACCCTCAGTTTCGTTGGTGGATGCTCGAAAATTCATACGAAGACGGATCTGCAACTCCAGAGTCCATAAAGGCGCTTGCAAATGTCTCTTGTACCTTTAGTTTCGTTTGTAGTTGCTCGAAAATTCATGCGAAGACGGATCTCCGACTCCAGAGTCCATAAAGGCGCTTGCAAATGTCTCTTGTACCTCCAGTTTCGTTTGCAGATGCTCGAAAATTCATACGAAGACGGATTTTCAATTCCAGAGTCCATAATGGCAGTTGCAAATGTCTCTTGTACCTTCAGTTTCGTTTGTAGTTGCTCGAAAATTCATACGAAGACGGATCTCCGACTCCAGAGTCCATAAAATCGCTCGCAAATGTTTGTGTTACCCTGAGTTCCGTTGGTGGATGCTCGAAAATTCATGCGAAGACGGATCTCCGACTCCAGAGTCCATAAAGGCGCTTGCAAATGTCTCTTGTACCTCCAGTTTCGTTTGCAGATGCTCGAAAATTCATACGATGACGGATTTTCAATTCCAGAGTCCATAATGGCGGTTGCAAATGTCTCTTGTACCTTCAGTTTCGTTTGTAGTTGCTCGAAAATTCATACGAAGACGGATCTCCGACTTCAGAGTCCATGAAATCGCTCGCAAATGTTTGTGTTACCCTCAGTTTCGTTGGTGGATGCTCGAAAATTCATACGAAGACGGATCTGCAACTCCAGAGTCCATAAAGGCGGTTGCAAATGTCTCTTGTACCTTCAGTTTGGTTTGTAGTTGCTCGAAAATTCGTACGAAGACGGATCTTCGACTCCAGAGTCCATGAAGGCGCTTGCAAATGTCTCGTGTACCTTCAGTTTCGTTCGTAGTTGCTCGAAAATTCATACGAAGACGGATCTACAACTCCAGAGTCCACAAAATCGTTCGCAAATGTCTCTCGTACCCTCAGTTTGGTTTGTAGTTGCTCGAAAATTCGTACGAAGACGGATCTTCGACTCCAGAGTCCATGAAGGCGCTTGCAAATGTCTCTCGTACCCTCAGTTTGGTTTGCAGATGCTCGAAAATTCATACGAAGACGGATTTTCAATTCCAGAGTCCATAAAGGCGGTTGCAAATGTCTCTTGTACCTCCAGTTTCGTTTGTAGTCGCTCGAAAATTCATACAAAGACGGATCTCCGACTCCAGAGTCCATGAAATCGCTCGCAAATAATTGTGTTACCCTCAGTTCCGTTGGTGGATGCTCGAAAATTCATACGAAGACGGATCTGCAACTCCAGAGTCCATAAAGGCGCTTGCAAATGTCTCTCGTACCTTCAGTTTCGTTCGTGGATGCTCGAAAATTCATACGAAGACGGATCTTCAACTCCAGAGTCCATAAAGGCGCTTGCAAATGTCTCTCGTACCTTCAGTTTCGTTCGTGGATGCTCGAAAATTCATACGAAGACGGATCTTCAACTCCAGATTCCGTAAAGGCGATTGCAAATGTCTCTCGTACCTTCAGTTTCGTTCGTGGATGCTCGAAAATTCATACGAAGACGGATCTTCAACTCCAGATTCCATAAAGGCGATTGCAAATGTCTCTCGTACCTTCAGTTTCGTTTGTAGTTGCTCGAAAATTCATACGAAGACGGATCTTCAACTCCAGAGTCCATAAAGGCGCTTGCAAATTACTCTTGGACCTTCAGTATTGTTTGCAGATGCTCGAAAATTCATACGAAGACGGATCTTCGACTCCAGAGTCCATAGAGGCGCTTGCAAATGTCTCTTGTACCTTCAGATTCGTTTGTAGTTCCTCGAAAATTCATACGAAGACGGATCTTCAACTCCAGAGTCAATAAAGGCGGTTGCAAATGTCTCTTGTACCTCCAGTTTCGTTTGTAGTTGCTCGAAAATTCATACGAAGACGGATCTCCGACTCCAGAGTCCATGAAATCGCTCGCAAATGTTTGTGTTACCCTCAGTTTCGTTGGTGGATGCTCGAAAATTCATACGAAGACGGATCTGCAACTCCAGAGTCCATAAAGGCGATTGCAAATGTCTCTCGTACCTTCAGTTTCGTTCGTGGATGCTCGAAAATTCATACGAAGACGGATCTCCAACTCAAGAGTCCATAAAGGCGCTTGCAAATGTCTCTTGTACCTTCAGTTTGGTTTGTAGATGCTCGAAAATTCATACGAAGACGGATCTACAACTCCAGAGTCAATAAAGGCGGTTGCAAATGTCTCTTGTACCTCCAGTTTCGTTTGCAGATGCTCGAAAATTCATACGAAGACGGATTTTCAATTCCAGATTCCATAAAGGCGCTTGCAAATGTTTCTTGTACCTCCAGTTTCGTTTGTAGTTGCTTGAAAATTCATACGAAGACGGATCTGCAACTCCGGTGTTCATAAAGGCGCTTGCAAATGTCTCTTGTACCTCCAGTTTCATTTGCAGATGCTCGAAAATTCATACGAAGACGGATCTCCGACTCCAGAGTCCATGAAGGCGCTTGCAAATGTCTCTTGTACCTCCAGTTTCGTTTGCAGATGCTCGAAAATTCATACGAAGACGGGTTTTCAATTCCAGATTCCATAAAGGCGGTTGCAAATGTCTCTTGTACCTTCAGTTTCGTTTGTAGTTGCTCGAAAATTCATACGAAGACGGATCTCCGACTCCAGAGTCCATGAAATCGCTCGCAAATGTTTGTGTTACCCTCAGTTTCGTTGGTGGATGCTCGAAAATTCATAGGAAGACGGATCTTCAACTCCAGATTCCATAAAGGCGATTGCAAATGTCTCTCTCAACTTCAATTTCGTTTGTAGTTGTTCGAAAATTCATACGAAGACGGATCTTCTACTCCAGAGTCCATAAAGGGGTTTGCAAATGTCTCTCGTACCCTCAGTTTGGTTTGTAGTTGCTCGAAAATTCATACGAAGACGGATCTCCGACTCCAGAGTCCATAAAATCGCTCACAAATGTTTGTGTTACCCTCAGTTCCGTTGGTGGATGCTCGAAAATTCATACGAGGACGGATCTGCAACTCCAGAGTCCATAAAGGCGCTTGCAGATGTCTCTCGTACCTTCAGTTTCGTTCGTGGATGCTCGAAAATTCATACGAAGACGGATCTTCAACTCCAGATTCCATAAAGGCGATTGCATATGTCTCTCGTACCTTCAGTTTCGTTTGTAGTTGCTCGAAAATTCATACGAAGACGGATCTCCGACTCCAGAGTCCATGAAGGCGCTTGCAAATGTCTCTTGTACCTCCAGTTTCGTTTGCAGATGCTCGAAAATTCATACGAAGACGGATTTTCAATTCCAGATTCCATAAAGGCGGTTGCAAATGTCTCTTGTACCTTCAGTTTCGTTTGTAGTTGCTCGAAAATTCATACGAAGACGGATCTCCGACTCCAGAGTCCATGAAATCGCTCGCAAATGTTTGTGTTACCCTCAGTTTCGTTGGTGGATGCTCGAAAATTCATAGGAAGATGGATCTTCAACTCCAGATTCCATAAAGGCGATTGCAAATGTCTCTCTCAACTTCAATTTCGTTTGTAGTTGCTCGAAAATTCATACGAAGACGGATCTTCTACTCCAGAGTCCATAAAGGGGTTTGCAAATGTCTCTCGTACCCTCAGTTTGGTTTGTAGTTGCTCGAAAATTCATACGAAGACGGATCTCCGACTCCAGAGTCCATAAAATCGCTCACAAATGTTTGTGTTACCCTCAGTTCCGTTGGTGGATGCTCGAAAATTCATACGAGGACGGATCTGCAACTCCAGAGTCCATAAAGGCGCTTGCAGATGTCTCTCGTACCTTCAGTTTCGTTCGTGGATGCTCGAAAATTCATACGAAGACGGATCTTCAACTCCAGATTCCATAAAGGCGATTGCATATGTCTTTCGTACCTTCAGTTTCGTTTGTAGTTGCTCGAAAATTCATACGAAGACGGATCTTCAACTCCAGATTCCATAAAGGGGTTTGCAAATGTCCCTCGTACCCTCAGTTTGGTTTGTAGTTGCTCGAAAATTCATACGAAGACGGATCTTCAACTCCAGAGTCCATAAAGGCGCTTGCAAATGTCTCTTGTACCTCCAGTTTCGTTTGCAGATGCTCGAAAATTCATACGAAGACGGATTTTCAATTCCAGAGTCCATAAAGGCGGTTGCAAATGTCTCGTGTACCTTCAGTTTCGTTTGTAGTTGCTCGAAAATTCATACGAAGACGGATCTCCGACTCCAGAGTCCATGAAATCGCTCGCAAATGTTTGTGTTACCCTCAGTTTCGTTGGTGGATGCTCGAAAATTCATACGAAGACGGATCTGCAACTCCAGAGTCCATAAAGGCGCTTGCAAATGTCTTTTGTACCTTCAGTTTCGTTTGTAGTTGCTCGAAAATTCATGCGAAGACGGATCTCCGACTCCAGAGTCCATAAAGGCGCTTGCAAATGTCTCTTGTACCTCCAGTTTCGTTTGCAGATGCTCGAAAATTCATACGAAGACGGATTTTCAATTCCAGAGTCCATAAAGGCGGTTGCAAATGTCTCTTGTACCTTCAGTTTCGTTCGTAGTTGCTCGAAAATTCATACGAAGACGGATCTTCAACTCCAGAGTCCACAAAATCGTTCGCAAATGTCTCTCGTACCCTCAGTTCGGTGTGTAGATGCTCGAAAATTCATACGAAGACGGATCTCCGACTCCAGAGTCCATGAAATCGCTCGCAAATGTTTGTGTTACCCTCAGTTTCGTTGGTGGATGCTCGAAAATTCATACGAAGACGGATCTGCAACTCCAGAGTCCATAAAGGCGATTGCAAATGTCTCTCGTACCTTCAGTTTCGTTCGTGGATGCTCGAAAATTCATACGAAGACGGATCTTCAACTCCAGAGTCAATAAAGGCGGTTGCAAATGTCTCTTGTACCTCCAGTTTCGTTTGCAGATGCTCGAAAATTCATACGAAGACGGATTTTCAATTCCAGATTCCATAAAGGCGCTTGCAAATGTTTCTTGTACCTCCAGTTTCGTTTGTAGTTGCTTGAAAATTCATACGAAGACGGATCTGCAACTCCAGAGTCCATAAAGGCGCTTGCAAATGTCTCTTGTACCTCCAGTTTCATTTGCAGATGCTCGAAAATTCATACGAAGACGGATCTCCGACTCCAGAGTCCATGAAGGCGATTGCAAATGTCTCTTGTACCTCCAGTTTCGTTTGCAGATGCTCGAAAATTCATACGAAGACGGATTTTCAATTCCAGATTCCATAAAGGCGGTTGCAAATGTCTCTTGTACCTTCAGTTTCGTTTGTAGTTGCTCGAAAATTCATGCGAAGACGGATCTCCGACTCCAGAGTCCATAAAGGCGCTTGCAAATGTCTCTTGTACCTCCAGTTTCGTTTGCAGATGCTCGAAAATTCATACGAAGACGGATTTTCAATTCCAGAGTCCATAATGGCGGTTGCAAATGTCTCTTGTACCTTCAGTTTCGTTTGTAGTTGCTCGAAAATTCATACGAAGACGGATCTCCGACTCCAGAGTCCATGAAATCGCTCGCAAATGTTTGTGTTACCCTCAGTTCCGTTGGTGGATGCTCGAAAATTCATGCGAAGACGGATCTCCGACTCCAGAGTCCATAAAGGCGCTTGCAAATGTCTCTTGTACCTCCAGTTTCGTTTGCAGATGCTCGAAAATTCATACGAAGACGGATTTTCAATTTCAGAGTCCATAATGGCGGTTGCAAATGTCTCTTGTACCTTCAGTTTCGTTTGTAAATGCTCGAAAATTCATACGAAGACGGATTTTCGACTCCAGAGTCCATGAAATCGCTCGCAAATGTTTGTGTTACCCTCAGTTTCGTTGGTGGATGCTCGAAAATTCATACGAAGACGGATCTGCAACTCCAGAGTCCATAAAGGCGGTTGCAAATGTCTCTTGTACCTTCAGTTTGGTTTGTAGTTGCTCGAAAATTCGTACGAAGACGGATCTTCGACTCCAGAGTCCATGAAGGCGCTTGCAAATGTCTCGTGTACCTTCAGTTTCGTTCGTAGTTGCTCGAAAATTCATACGAAGACGGATCTACAACTCCAGAGTCCACAAAATCGTTCGCAAATGTCTCTCGTACCCTCAGTTTGGTTTGTAGTTGCTCGAAAATTCGTACGAAGACGGATCTTCGACTCCAGAGTCCATGAAGGCGCTTGCAAATGTCTCTCGTACCCTCAGTTTGGTTTGCAGATGCTCGAAAATTCATACGAAGACGGATTTTCAATTCCAGAGTCCATAAAGGCGGTTGCAAATGTCTCTTGTACCTCCAGTTTCGTTTGTAGTTGCTCGAAAATTCATACGAAGACGGATCTCCGACTCCAGAGTCCATGAAATCGCTCGCAAATAATTGTGTTACCCTCAGTTCCGTTGGTGGATGCTCGAAAATTCATACGAAGACGGATCTGCAACTCCAGAGTCCATAAAGGCGCTCGCAAATGTCTCTCGTACCTTCAGTTTCGTTTTTGGATGCTCGAAAATTCATACGAAGACGGATCTTCAACTCCAGAGTCCATAAAGGCGCTTGCAAATGTCTCTCGTACCTTCAGTTTCGTTCGTGGATGCTCGAAAATTCATACGAAGACGGATCTTCAACTCCAGATTCCATAAAGGCGATTGCAAATGTCTCTCGTACCTTCAGTTTCGTTCGTGGATGCTCGAAAATTCATACGAAGACGGATCTTCAACTCCAGATTCCATAAAGGCGATTGCAAAAGTCTCTCGTACCTTCAGTTTCGTTTGTAGTTGCTCGAAAATTCATACGAAGACGGATCTTCAACTCCAGAGTCCATAAAGGCGCTTGCAAATTACTCTTGGACCTTCAGTATTGTTTGCAGATGCTCGAAAATTCATACGAAGACGGATCTTCGACTCCAGAGTCCATAGAGGCGCTTGCAAATGTCTCTTGTACCTTCAGATTCGTTTGTAGTTCCTCGAAAATTCATACGAAGACGGATCTTCAACTCCAGAGTCCACAAAATCGTTCGCAAATGTCTCTCGTACCCTCAGTTTGGTTTGTAGATGCTCGAAAATTCATACGAAGACGGATCTCCGACTCCAGAGTCCATAAAGGCGCTTGCAAATGTCTCTTGTACCTCCAGTTTCGTTTGCAGATGCTCGAAAATTCATACGAAGACGGATTTTCAATTCCAGAGTCCATAAAGGCGGTTGCAAATGTCTCTTGTACCTTCAGTTTCGTTTGTAGTTGCTCGAAAATTCATACGAAGACGGATCTCCGACTCCAGAGTCCATGAAATCGCTCGCAAATGTTTGTGTTACCCTCAGTTTCGTTGGTGGATGCTCGAAAATTCATACGAAGACGGATCTGCAACTCCAGAGTCCATAAAGGGGTTTGCAAATGTCTCTCGTACCCTCAGTTTGGTTTGTAGTTGCTCGAAAATTCATACGAAGACGGATCTTTAACTCCAGAGTCCATAAAGGCGCTTGCAAATTACTCTTGGACCTTCAGTTTTGTTTGCAGATGCTCGAAAATTCATACGAAGACGGATCTTCGACTCCAGAGTCCATAAAGGCGCTTGCAAATGTCTCTTGTACCTTCAGATTCGTTTGTAGTTCCTCGAAAATTCATACGAAGACGGATCTTCAACTCCAGAGTCCACAAAATCGTTCGCAAATGTCTCTCGTACCCTCAGTTTGGTTTGTAGATGCTCGAAAATTCATACGAAGACGGATTTTCAATTCCAGAGTCCATAAAGGCGGTTGCAAATGTCTCTTGTACCTTCAGTTTCGTTTGTAGTTGCTCGAAAATTCATACGAAGACGGATCTCCGACTCCAGAGTCCATGAAATCGCTCGCAAATGTTTGTGTTACCCTCAGTTTCGTTGGTGGATGCTCGAAAATTCATACGAAGACGGATCTCCGACTCCAGAGTCCATAAAGGCGCTTGCAAATGTCTCTTGTACCTCCAGTTTCGTTTGCAGATGCTCGAAAATTCATACGAAGACGGATTTTCAATTCCAGAGTCCATGAAGGCGCTTGCAAATGTCTCTTGTACCTTCAGTTTCGTTTGTAGTTGCTCGAAAATTCATACGAAGACGGATCTGCAACTCCAGAGTCCATAAAGGCGCTTGCAAATGTCTCTTGTACCTCCAGTTTCGTTTGCAGATGCTCGAAAATTCATACGAAGACGGATTTTCAATTCCAGAGTCCATAAAGGCGCTTGCAAAGGTCTCTTGTACCTTCAGTTTCATTTGTAGTTGCTCGAAAATTCATACGAAGACGGATCTGCAACTCCAGAGTCCATGAAGGCGCTTGCAAATGTCTCTCGTACCCTCAGTTTCGTCTGTAGTTGCTCGAAAATTCATACGAAGACGGATCTCCAACTCCAGAGTCCATGAAGGCGCTTGCAAATGTCTCTCGTACCCTCAGTTTCGTTTGTAGTTGCTCGAAAATTCATACGAAGACGGATCTCCAACTCCAGAGTCCATGAAGGCGCTTGCAAATGTCTCTCGTACCCTCAGTTTCGTTTGTAGTTGCTCGAAAATTCATACGAAGACGGATCTTCAACTCCAGATTCCATAAAGGGGTTTGCAAATGTCTCTCGTACCCTCAGTTTGGTTTGTAGTTGCTCGAAAATTCATACGAAGACGGATTTTCAATTCCAGAGTCCATAAAGGCGGTTGCAAATGTCTCTTGTACCTTCAGTTTCGTTTGTAGTTGCTCGAAAATTCATACGAAGACGGATCTCCGACTCCAGAGTCCATGAAATCGCTCGCAAATGTTTGTGTTACCCTCAGTTTCGTTGGTGGATGCTCGAAAATTCATACGAAGACGGATCTGCAACTCCAGAGTCCATAAAGGCGCTTGCAAATGTCTTGTGTACCTTCAGTTTCGTTTGTAGTTGCTCGACAATTCATGCGAAGACGGATCTCCGACTCCAGAGTCCATAAAGGCGCGTGCAAATGTCTCTTGTACCTCCAGTTTCGTTTGCAGATGCTCGAAAATTCATACGAAGACGGATTTTCAATTCCAGAGTCCATAAAGGCGGTTGCAAATGTCTCTTGTACCTTCAGTTTCGTTCGTCGTTGCTCGAAAATTCATACGAAGACGGATCTTCAACTCCAGAGTCCACAAAATCGTTCGCAAATGTCTCTCGTACCCTCAGTTCGGTTTGTAGATGCTCGAATATTCATACGAAGACGGATCTCCAACTCCAGAGTCAATAAAGGCGGTTGCAAATGTCTCTTGTACCTCCAGTTTCGTTTGTAGTTGCTCGAAAATTCATACGAAGACGGATCTCCGACTCCAGAGTCCATGAAATCGCTCGCAAATGTTTGTGTTACCCTCAGTTTCGTTGGTGGATGCTCGAAAATTCATACGAAGACGGATCTGCAACTCCAGAGTCCATAAAGGCGATTGCAAATGTCTCTCGTACCTTCAGTTTCGTTCGTGGATGCTCGAAAATTCATACGAAGACGGATCTCCAACTCAAGAGTCCATAAAGGCGCTTGCAAATGTCTCTTGTACCTTCAGTTTGGTTTGTAGATGCTCGAAAATTCATACGAAGACGGATCTACAACTCCAGAGTCAATAAAGGCGGTTGCAAATGTCTCTTGTACCTCCAGTTTCGTTTGCAGATGCTCGAAAATTCATACGAAGACGGATTTTCAATTCCAGATTCCATAAAGGCGCTTGCAAATGTTTCTTGTACCTCCAGTTTCGTTTGTAGTTGCTTGAAAATTCATACGAAGACGGATCTGCAACTCCGGTGTTCATAAAGGCGCTTGCAAATGTCTCTTGTACCTCCAGTTTCATTTGCAGATGCTCGAAAATTCATACGAAGACGGATCTCCGACTCCAGAGTCCATGAAGGCGCTTGCAAATGTCTCTTGTACCTCCAGTTTCGTTTGCAGATGCTCGAAAATTCATACGAAGACGGATCTTCAACTCCAGATTCCATAAAGGCGATTGCAAATGTCTCTCTCAACTTCAATTTCGTTTGTAGTTGTTCGAAAATTCATACGAAGACGGATCTTCTACTCCAGAGTCCATAAAGGGGTTTGCAAATGTCTCTCGTACCCTCAGTTTGGTTTGTAGTTGCTCGAAAATTCATACGAAGACGGATCTCCGACTCCAGAGTCCATAAAATCGCTCACAAATGTTTGTGTTACCCTCAGTTCCGTTGGTGGATGCTCGAAAATTCATACGAGGACGGATCTCCGACTCCAGAGTCCATAAAGGCGCTTGCAAATGTCTCTTGTACCTCCAGTTTCGTTTGCAGATGCTCGAAAATTCATACGAAGACGGATTTTCAATTCCAGAGTCCATAAAGGCGGTTGCAAATGTCTCTTGTACCTTCAGTTTCGTTTGTAGTTGCTCGAAAATTCATACGAAGACGGATCTCCGACTCCAGAGTCCATGAAATCGCTCGCAAATGTTTGTGTTACCCTCAGTTTCGTTGGTGGATGCTCGAAAATTCATACGAAGACGGATCTGCAACTCCAGAGTCCATAAAGGGGTTTGCAAATGTCTCTCGTACCCTCAGTTTGGTTTGTAGTTGCTCGAAAATTCATACGAAGACGGATCTTCAACTCCAGAGTCCATAAAGGCGCTTGCAAATTACTCTTGGACCTTCAGTTTTGTTTGCAGATGCTCGAAAATTCATACGAAGACGGATCTTCGACTCCAGAGTCCATAAAGGCGCTTGCAAATGTCTCTTGTACCTTCAGATTCGTTTGTAGTTCCTCGAAAATTCATACGAAGACGGATCTTCAACTCCAGAGTCCACAAAATCGTTCGCAAATGTCTCTCGTACCCTCAGTTTGGTTTGTAGATGCTCGAAAATTCATACGAAGACGGATCTCCGACTCCAGAGTCCATAAAGGCGCTTGCAAATGTCTCTTGTACCTCCAGGTTCGTTTGCAGATGCTCGAAAATTCATACGAAGACGGATTTTCAATTCCAGAGTCCATAAAGGCGGTTGCAAATGTCTCTTGTACCTTCAGTTTCGTTTGTAGTTGCTCGAAAATTCATACGAAGACGGATCTCCGACTCCAGAGTCCATGAAATCGCTCGCAAATGTTTGTGTTACCCTCAGTTTCGTTCGTGGATGCTCGAAAATTCATACGAAGACGGATCTCCGACTCCAGAGTCCATAAAGGCGCTTGCAAATGTCTCTTGTACCTCCAGTTTCGTTTGCAGATGCTCGAAAATTCATACGAAGACGGATTTTCAATTCCAGAGTCCATAAAGGCGCTTGCAAATGTCTCTTGTACCTTCAGTTTCGTTTGTAGTTGCTCGAAAATTCATACGAAGACGGATCTGCAACTCCAGAGTCCATAAAGGCGCTTGCAAATGTCTCTCGTACCTCCAGTTTCGTTTGCAGATGCTCGAAAATTCATACGAAGACGGATTTTCAATTCCAGAGTCCATAAAGGCGCTTGCAAAGGTCTCTTGTACCTTCAGTTTCGTTTGTAGTTGCTCGAAAATTCATACGAAGACGGATCTGCAACTCCAGAGTCCATGAAGGCGCTTGCAAATGTCTCTCGTACCCTCAGTTTCGTCTGTGGTTGCTCGAAAATTCATACGAAGACGGATCTCCAACTCCAGAGTCCATGAAGGCGCTTGCAAATGTCTCTCGTACCCTCAGTTTCGTTTGTAGTTGCTCGAAAATTCATACGAAGACGGATCTCCAACTCCAGAGTCCATGAAGGCGCTTGCAAATGTCTCTCGTACCCTCAGTTTCGTTTGTAGTTGCTCGAAATTTCATACGAAGACGGATCTTCAACTCCAGATTCCATAAAGGGGTTTGCAAATGTCTCTCGTACCCTCAGTTTGGATTGTAGTTGCTCGAAAATTCATACGAAGACGGATTTTCAATTCCAGAGTCCATAAAGGCGGTTGCAAATGTCTCTTGTACCTTCAGTTTCGTTTGTAGTTGCTCGAAAATTCATACGAAGACGGATCTCCGACTCCAGAGTCCATGAAATCGCTCGCAAATGTTTGTGTTACCCTCAGTTTCGTTGGTGGATGCTCGAAAATTCATACGAAGACGGATCTGCAACTCCAGAGTCCATAAAGGCGCTTGCAAATGTCTTGTGTACCTTCAGTTTCGTTTGTAGTTGCTCGACAATTCATGCGAAGACGGATCTCCGACTCCAGAGTCCATAAAGGCGCGTGCAAATGTCTCTTGTACCTCCAGTTTCGTTTGCAGATGCTCGAAAATTCATACGAAGACGGATTTTCAATTCCAGAGTCCATAAAGGCGGTTGCAAATGTCTCTTGTACCTTCAGTTTCGTTCGTCGTTGCTCGAAAATTCATACGAAGACGGATCGTCAACCTCAGAGTCCACAAAATCGTTCGCAAATGTCTCTCGTACCCTCAGTTCGGTTTGTAGATGCTCGAATATTCATACGAAGACGGATCTCCAACTCCAGAGTCAATAAAGGCGGTTGCAAATGTCTCTTGTACCTCCAGTTTCGTTTGTAGTTGCTCGAAAATTCATACGAAGACGGATCTCCGACTCCAGAGTCCATGAAATCGCTCGCAAATGTTTGTGTTACCCTCAGTTTCGTTGGTGGATGCTCGAAAATTCATACGAAGACGGATCTGCAACTCCAGAGTCCATAAAGGCGATTGCAAATGTCTCTCGTACCTTCAGTTTCGTTCGTGGATGCTCGAAAATTCATACGAAGACGGATCTCCAACTCAAGAGTCCATAAAGGCGCTTGCAAATGTCTCTTGTACCTTCAGTTTGGTTTGTAGATGCTCGAAAATTCATACGAAGACGGATCTACAACTCCAGAGTCAATAAAGGCGGTTGCAAATGTCTCTTGTACCTCCAGTTTCGTTTGCAGATGCTCGAAAATTCATACGAAGACGGATTTTCAATTCCAGATTCCATAAAGGCGCTTGCAAATGTTTCTTGTACCTCCAGTTTCGTTTGTAGTTGCTTGAAAATTCATACGAAGACGGATCTGCAACTCCGGTGTTCATAAAGGCGCTTGCAAATGTCTCTTGTACCTCCAGTTTCATTTGCAAATGCTCGAAAATTCATACGAAGACGGATCTCCGACTCCAGAGTCCATGAAGGCGCTTGCAAATGTCTCTTGTACCTCCAGTTTCGTTTGCAGATGCTCGAAAATTCATACGAAGACGGGTTTTCAATTCCAGATTCCATAAAGGCGGTTGCAAATGTCTCTTGTACCTTCAGTTTCGTTTGTAGTTGCTCGAAAATTCATACGAAGACGGATCTCCGACTCCAGAGTCCATGAAATCGCTCGCAAATGTTTGTGTTACCCTCAGTTTCGTTGGTGGATGCTCGAAAATTCATAGGAAGACGGATCTTCAACTCCAGATTCCATAAAGGCGATTGCAAATGTCTCTCTCAACTTCAATTTCGTTTGTAGTTGTTCGAAAATTCATACGAAGACGGATCTTCTACTCCAGAGTCCATAAAGGGGTTTGCAAATGTCTCTCGTACCCTCAGTTTGGTTTGTAGTTGCTCGAAAATTCATACGAAGACGGATCTCCGACTCCAGAGTCCATAAAATCGCTCACAAATGTTTGTGTTACCCTCAGTTCCGTTGGTGGATGCTCGAAAATTCATACGAGGACGGATCTGCAACTCCAGAGTCCATAAAGGCGCTTGCAGATGTCTCTCGTACCTTCAGTTTCGTTCGTGGATGCTCGAAAATTCATACGAAGACGGATCTTCAACTCCAGATTCCATAAAGGCGATTGCATATGTCTCTCGTACCTTCAGTTTCGTTTGTAGTTGCGCGAAAATTCATACGAAGACGGATCTCCGACTCCAGAGTCCATGAAGGCGCTTGCAAATGTCTCTTGTACCTCCAGTTTCGTTTGCAGATGCTCGAAAATTCATACGAAGACGGATTTTCAATTCCAGATTCCATAAAGGCGGTTGCAAATGTCTCTTGTACCTTCAGTTTCGTTTGTAGTTGCTCGAAAATTCATACGAAGACGGATCTCCGACTCCAGAGTCCATGAAATCGCTCGCAAATGTTTGTGTTACCCTCAGTTTCGTTGGTGGATGCTCGAAAATTCATAGGAAGATGGATCTTCAACTCCAGATTCCATAAAGGCGATTGCAAATGTCTCTCTCAACTTCAATTTCGTTTGTAGTTGCTCGAAAATTCATACGAAGACGTATCTTCTACTCCAGAGTCCATAAAGGGGTTTGCAAATGTCTCTCGTACCCTCAGTTTGGTTTGTAGTTGCTCGAAAATTCATACGAAGACGGATCTCCGACTCCAGAGTCCATAAAATCGCTCACAAATGTTTGTGTTACCCTCAGTTCCGTTGGTGGATGCTCGAAAATTCATACGAGGACGAATCTGCAACTCCAGAGTCCATAAAGGCGCTTGCAGATGTCTCTCGTACCTTCAGTTTCGTTCGTGGATGCTCGAAAATTCATACGAAGACGGATCTTCAACTCCAGATTCCATAAAGGCGATTGCGTATGTCTCTCGTACCTTCAGTTTCGTTTGTAGTTGCTCGAAAATTCATACGAAGACGGATCTTCAACTCCAGATTCCATAAAGGGGTTTGCAAATGTCCCTCGTACCCTCAGTTTGGTTTGTAGTTGCTCGAAAATTCATACGAAGACGGATCTTCAACTCCAGAGTCCATAAAGGCGCTTGCAAATGTCTCTTGTACCTCCAGTTTCGTTTGCAGATGCTCGAAAATTCATACGAAGACGGATTTTCAATTCCAGAGTCCATAAAGGCGGTTGCAAATGTCTCTTGTACCTTCAGTTTCGTTTGTAGTTGCTCGAAAATTCATACGAAGACGGATCTCCGACTCCAGAGTCCATGAAATCGCTCGCAAATGTTTGTGTTACCCTCAGTTTCGTTGGTGGATGCTCGAAAATTCATACGAAGACGGATCTGCAACTCCAGAGTCCATAAAGGCGCTTGCAAATGTCTTTTGTACCTTCAGTTTCGTTTGTAGTTGCTCGAAAATTCATGCGAAGACGGATCTCCGACTCCAGAGTCCATAAAGGCGCTTGCAAATGTCTCTTGTACCTCCAGTTTCGTTTGCAGATGCTCGAAAATTCATACGAAGACGGATTTTCAATTCCAGAGTCCATAAAGGCGGTTGCAAATGTCTCTTGTACCTTCAGTTTCGTTCGTAGTTGCTCGAAAATTCATACGAAGACGGATCTTCAACTCCAGAGTCCACAAAATCGTTCGCAAATGTCTCTCGTACCCTCAGTTCGGTGTGTAGATGCTCGAAAATTCATACGAAGACGGATCTCCGACTCCAGAGTCCATGAAATCGCTCGCAAATGTTTGTGTTACCCTCAGTTTCGTTGGTGGATGCTCGAAAATTCATACGAAGACGGATCTGCAACTCCAGAGTCCATAAAGGCGATTGCAAATGTCTCTCGTACCTTCAGTTTCGTTCGTGGATGCTCGAAAATTCATACGAAGACGGATCTCCAACTCCAGAGTCAATAAAGGCGGTTGCAAATGTCTCTTGTACCTCCAGTTTCGTTTGCAGATGCTCGAAAATTCATACGAAGACGGATTTTCAATTCCAGATTCCATAAAGGCGCTTGCAAATGTTTCTTGTACCTCCAGTTTCGTTTGTAGTTGCTTGAAAATTCATACGAAGACGGATCTGCAACTCCAGAGTCCATAAAGGCGCTTGCAAATGTCTCTTGTACCTCCAGTTTCATTTGCAGATGCTCGAAAATTCATACGAAGACGGATCTCCGACTCCAGAGTCCATGAAGGCGCTTGCAAATGTCTCTTGTACCTCCAGTTTCGTTTGCAGATGCTCGAAAATTCATACGAAGACGGATCTTCAACTCCAGATTCCATAAAGGCGATTGCAAATGTCTCTCTCAACTTCAATTTCGTTTGTAGTTGTTCGAAAATTCATACGAAGACGGATCTTCTACTCCAGAGTCCATAAAGGGGTTTGCAAATGTCTCTCGTACCCTCAGTTTGGTTTGTAGTTGCTCGAAAATTCATACGAAGACGGATCTCCGACTCCAGAGTCCATAAAATCGCTCACAAATGTTTGTGTTACCCTCAGTTCCGTTGGTGGATGCTCGAAAATTCATACGAGGACGGATCTCCGACTCCAGAGTCCATAAAGGCGCTTGCAAATGTCTCTTGTACCTCCAGTTTCGTTTGCAGATGCTCGAAAATTCATACGAAGACGGATTTTCAATTCCAGAGTCCATAAAGGCGGTTGCAAATGTCTCTTGTACCTTCAGTTTCGTTTGTAGTTGCTCGAAAATTCATACGAAGACGGATCTCCGACTCCAGAGTCCATGAAATCGCTCGCAAATGTTTGTGTTACCCTCAGTTTCGTTGGTGGATGCTCGAAAATTCATACGAAGACGGATCTGCAACTCCAGAGTCCATAAAGGGGTTTGCAAATGTCTCTCGTACCCTCAGTTTGGTTTGTAGTTGCTCGAAAATTCATACGAAGACGGATCTTCAACTCCAGAGTCCATAAAGGCGCTTGCAAATTACTCTTGGACCTTCAGTTTTGTTTGCAGATGCTCGAAAATTCATACGAAGACGGATCTTCGACTCCAGAGTCCATAAAGGCGCTTGCAAATGTCTCTTGTACCTTCAGATTCGTTTGTAGTTCCTCGAAAATTCATACGAAGACGGATCTTCAACTCCAGAGTCCACAAAATCGTTCGCAAATGTCTCTCGTACCCTCAGTTTGGTTTGTAGATGCTCGAAAATTCATACGAAGACGGATCTCCGACTCCAGAGTCCATAAAGGCGCTTGCAAATGTCTCTTGTACCTCCAGGTTCGTTTGCAGATGCTCGAAAATTCATACGAAGACGGATTTTCAATTCCAGAGTCCATAAAGGCGGTTGCAAATGTCTCTTGTACCTTCAGTTTCGTTTGTAGTTGCTCGAAAATTCATACGAAGACGGATCTCCGACTCCAGAGTCCATGAAATCGCTCGCAAATGTTTGTGTTACCCTCAGTTTCGTTCGTGGATGCTCGAAAATTCATACGAAGACGGATCTCCGACTCCAGAGTCCATAAAGGCGCTTGCAAATGTCTCTTGTACCTCCAGTTTCGTTTGCAGATGCTCGAAAATTCATACGAAGACGGATTTTCAATTCCAGAGTCCATAAAGGCGCTTGCAAATGTCTCTTGTACCTTCAGTTTCGTTTGTAGTTGCTCGAAAATTCATACGAAGACGGATCTGCAACTCCAGAGTCCATAAAGGCGCTTGCAAATGTCTCTCGTACCTCCAGTTTCGTTTGCAGATGCTCGAAAATTCATACGAAGACGGATTTTCAATTCCAGAGTCCATAAAGGCGCTTGCAAAGGTCTCTTGTACCTTCAGTTTCGTTTGTAGTTGCTCGAAAATTCATACGAAGACGGATCTGCAACTCCAGAGTCCATGAAGGCGCTTGCAAATGTCTCTCGTACCCTCAGTTTCGTCTGTGGTTGCTCGAAAATTCATACGAAGACGGATCTCCAACTCCAGAGTCCATGAAGGCGCTTGCAAATGTCTCTCGTACCCTCAGTTTCGTTTGTAGTTGCTCGAAAATTCATACGAAGACGGATCTCCAACTCCAGAGTCCATGAAGGCGCTTGCAAATGTCTCTCGTACCCTCAGTTTCGTTTGTAGTTGCTCGAAATTTCATACGAAGACGGATCTTCAACTCCAGATTCCATAAAGGGGTTTGCAAATGTCTCTCGTACCCTCAGTTTGGATTGTAGTTGCTCGAAAATTCATACGAAGACGGATTTTCAATTCCAGAGTCCATAAAGGCGGTTGCAAATGTCTCTTGTACCTTCAGTTTCGTTTGTAGTTGCTCGAAAATTCATACGAAGACGGATCTCCGACTCCAGAGTCCATGAAATCGCTCGCAAATGTTTGTGTTACCCTCAGTTTCGTTGGTGGATGCTCGAAAATTCATACGAAGACGGATCTGCAACTCCAGAGTCCATAAAGGCGCTTGCAAATGTCTTGTGTACCTTCAGTTTCGTTTGTAGTTGCTCGACAATTCATGCGAAGACGGATCTCCGACTCCAGAGTCCATAAAGGCGCGTGCAAATGTCTCTTGTACCTCCAGTTTCGTTTGCAGATGCTCGAAAATTCATACGAAGACGGATTTTCAATTCCAGAGTCCATAAAGGCGGTTGCAAATGTCTCTTGTACCTTCAGTTTCGTTCGTCGTTGCTCGAAAATTCATACGAAGACGGATCGTCAACCTCAGAGTCCACAAAATCGTTCGCAAATGTCTCTCGTACCCTCAGTTCGGTTTGTAGATGCTCGAATATTCATACGAAGACGGATCTCCAACTCCAGAGTCAATAAAGGCGGTTGCAAATGTCTCTTGTACCTCCAGTTTCGTTTGTAGTTGCTCGAAAATTCATACGAAGACGGATCTCCGACTCCAGAGTCCATGAAATCGCTCGCAAATGTTTGTGTTACCCTCAGTTTCGTTGGTGGATGCTCGAAAATTCATACGAAGACGGATCTGCAACTCCAGAGTCCATAAAGGCGATTGCAAATGTCTCTCGTACCTTCAGTTTCGTTCGTGGATGCTCGAAAATTCATACGAAGACGGATCTCCAACTCAAGAGTCCATAAAGGCGCTTGCAAATGTCTCTTGTACCTTCAGTTTGGTTTGTAGATGCTCGAAAATTCATACGAAGACGGATCTACAACTCCAGAGTCAATAAAGGCGGTTGCAAATGTCTCTTGTACCTCCAGTTTCGTTTGCAGATGCTCGAAAATTCATACGAAGACGGATTTTCAATTCCAGATTCCATAAAGGCGCTTGCAAATGTTTCTTGTACCTCCAGTTTCGTTTGTAGTTGCTTGAAAATTCATACGAAGACGGATCTGCAACTCCGGTGTTCATAAAGGCGCTTGCAAATGTCTCTTGTACCTCCAGTTTCATTTGCAAATGCTCGAAAATTCATACGAAGACGGATCTCCGACTCCAGAGTCCATGAAGGCGCTTGCAAATGTCTCTTGTACCTCCAGTTTCGTTTGCAGATGCTCGAAAATTCATACGAAGACGGGTTTTCAATTCCAGATTCCATAAAGGCGGTTGCAAATGTCTCTTGTACCTTCAGTTTCGTTTGTAGTTGCTCGAAAATTCATACGAAGACGGATCTCCGACTCCAGAGTCCATGAAATCGCTCGCAAATGTTTGTGTTACCCTCAGTTTCGTTGGTGGATGCTCGAAAATTCATAGGAAGACGGATCTTCAACTCCAGATTCCATAAAGGCGATTGCAAATGTCTCTCTCAACTTCAATTTCGTTTGTAGTTGTTCGAAAATTCATACGAAGACGGATCTTCTACTCCAGAGTCCATAAAGGGGTTTGCAAATGTCTCTCGTACCCTCAGTTTGGTTTGTAGTTGCTCGAAAATTCATACGAAGACGGATCTCCGACTCCAGAGTCCATAAAATCGCTCACAAATGTTTGTGTTACCCTCAGTTCCGTTGGTGGATGCTCGAAAATTCATACGAGGACGGATCTGCAACTCCAGAGTCCATAAAGGCGCTTGCAGATGTCTCTCGTACCTTCAGTTTCGTTCGTGGATGCTCGAAAATTCATACGAAGACGGATCTTCAACTCCAGATTCCATAAAGGCGATTGCATATGTCTCTCGTACCTTCAGTTTCGTTTGTAGTTGCGCGAAAATTCATACGAAGACGGATCTCCGACTCCAGAGTCCATGAAGGCGCTTGCAAATGTCTCTTGTACCTCCAGTTTCGTTTGCAGATGCTCGAAAATTCATACGAAGACGGATTTTCAATTCCAGATTCCATAAAGGCGGTTGCAAATGTCTCTTGTACCTTCAGTTTCGTTTGTAGTTGCTCGAAAATTCATACGAAGACGGATCTCCGACTCCAGAGTCCATGAAATCGCTCGCAAATGTTTGTGTTACCCTCAGTTTCGTTGGTGGATGCTCGAAAATTCATAGGAAGATGGATCTTCAACTCCAGATTCCATAAAGGCGATTGCAAATGTCTCTCTCAACTTCAATTTCGTTTGTAGTTGCTCGAAAATTCATACGAAGACGTATCTTCTACTCCAGAGTCCATAAAGGGGTTTGCAAATGTCTCTCGTACCCTCAGTTTGGTTTGTAGTTGCTCGAAAATTCATACGAAGACGGATCTCCGACTCCAGAGTCCATAAAATCGCTCACAAATGTTTGTGTTACCCTCAGTTCCGTTGGTGGATGCTCGAAAATTCATACGAGGACGAATCTGCAACTCCAGAGTCCATAAAGGCGCTTGCAGATGTCTCTCGTACCTTCAGTTTCGTTCGTGGATGCTCGAAAATTCATACGAAGACGGATCTTCAACTCCAGATTCCATAAAGGCGATTGCGTATGTCTCTCGTACCTTCAGTTTCGTTTGTAGTTGCTCGAAAATTCATACGAAGACGGATCTTCAACTCCAGATTCCATAAAGGGGTTTGCAAATGTCCCTCGTACCCTCAGTTTGGTTTGTAGTTGCTCGAAAATTCATACGAAGACGGATCTTCAACTCCAGAGTCCATAAAGGCGCTTGCAAATGTCTCTTGTACCTCCAGTTTCGTTTGCAGATGCTCGAAAATTCATACGAAGACGGATTTTCAATTCCAGAGTCCATAAAGGCGGTTGCAAATGTCTCTTGTACCTTCAGTTTCGTTTGTAGTTGCTCGAAAATTCATACGAAGACGGATCTCCGACTCCAGAGTCCATGAAATCGCTCGCAAATGTTTGTGTTACCCTCAGTTTCGTTGGTGGATGCTCGAAAATTCATACGAAGACGGATCTGCAACTCCAGAGTCCATAAAGGCGCTTGCAAATGTCTTTTGTACCTTCAGTTTCGTTTGTAGTTGCTCGAAAATTCATGCGAAGACGGATCTCCGACTCCAGAGTCCATAAAGGCGCTTGCAAATGTCTCTTGTACCTCCAGTTTCGTTTGCAGATGCTCGAAAATTCATACGAAGACGGATTTTCAATTCCAGAGTCCATAAAGGCGGTTGCAAATGTCTCTTGTACCTTCAGTTTCGTTCGTAGTTGCTCGAAAATTCATACGAAGACGGATCTTCAACTCCAGAGTCCACAAAATCGTTCGCAAATGTCTCTCGTACCCTCAGTTCGGTGTGTAGATGCTCGAAAATTCATACGAAGACGGATCTCCGACTCCAGAGTCCATGAAATCGCTCGCAAATGTTTGTGTTACCCTCAGTTTCGTTGGTGGATGCTCGAAAATTCATACGAAGACGGATCTGCAACTCCAGAGTCCATAAAGGCGATTGCAAATGTCTCTCGTACCTTCAGTTTCGTTCGTGGATGCTCGAAAATTCATACGAAGACGGATCTCCAACTCCAGAGTCAATAAAGGCGGTTGCAAATGTCTCTTGTACCTCCAGTTTCGTTTGCAGATGCTCGAAAATTCATACGAAGACGGATTTTCAATTCCAGATTCCATAAAGGCGCTTGCAAATGTTTCTTGTACCTCCAGTTTCGTTTGTAGTTGCTTGAAAATTCATACGAAGACGGATCTGCAACTCCAGAGTCCATAAAGGCGCTTGCAAATGTCTCTTGTACCTCCAGTTTCATTTGCAGATGCTCGAAAATTCATACGAAGACGGATCTCCGACTCCAGAGTCCATGAAGGCGCTTGCAAATGTCTCTTGTACCTCCAGTTTCGTTTGCAGATGCTCGAAAATTCATACGAAGACGGATTTTCAATTCCAGATTCCATAAAGGCGGTTGCAAATGTCTCTTGTACCTTCAGTTTCGTTTGTAGTTGCTCGAAAATTCATGCGAAGACGGATCTCCGACTCCAGAGTCCATAAAGGCGCTTGCAAATGTCTCTTGTACCTCCAGTTTCGTTTGCAGATGCTCGAAAATTCATACGAAGACGGATTTTCAATTCCAGAGTCCATAATGGCGGTTGCAAATGTCTCTTGTACCTTCAGTTTCGTTTGTAGTTGCTCGAAAATTCATACGAAGACGGATCTCCGACTCCAGAGTCCATGAAATCGCTCGCAAATGTTTGTGTTACCCTCAGTTCCGTTGGTGGATGCTCGAAAATTCATGCGAAGACGGATCTCCGACTCCAGAGTCCATAAAGGCGCTTGCAAATGTCTCTTGTACCTCCAGTTTCGTTTGCAGATGCTCGAAAATTCATACGAAGACGGATTTTCAATTTCAGAGTCCATAATGGCGGTTGCAAATGTCTCTTGTACCTTCAGTTTCGTTTGTAGTTGCTCGAAAATTCATACGAAGACGGATCTTCGACTCCAGAGTCCATAAAGGCGGTTGCAAATGTCTCTTGTACCTTCAGTTTGGTTTGTAGTTGCTCGAAAATTCGTACGAAGACGGATCTTCGACTCCAGAGTCCATGAAGGCGCTTGCAAATGTCTCGTGTACCTTCAGTTTCATTCGTAGTTGCTCGAAAATTCATACGAAGACGGATCTCCGACTCCAGAGTCCATGAAATCGCTCGCAAATGTTTGTGTTACCCTCAGTTTCGTTGGTGGATGCTCGAAAATTCATACGAAGACGGATCTGCAACTCCAGAGTCCATAAAGGCGATTGCAAATGTCTCTCGTACCTTCAGTTTCGTTCGTGGATGCTCGAAAATTCATACGAAGACGGATCTCCAACTCCAGAGTCAATAAAGGCGGTTGCAAATGTCTCTTGTACCTCCAGTTTCGTTTGCAGATGCTCGAAAATTCATACGAAGACGGATTTTCAATTCCAGATTCCATAAAGGCGCTTGCAAATGTTTCTTGTACCTCCAGTTTCGTTTGTAGTTGCTTGAAAATTCATACGAAGACGGATCTGCAACTCCAGAGTCCATAAAGGCGCTTGCAAATGTCTCTTGTACCTCCAGTTTCATTTGCAGATGCTCGAAAATTCATACGAAGACGGATCTCCGACTCCAGAGTCCATGAAGGCGCTTGCAAATGTCTCTTGTACCTCCAGTTTCGTTTGCAGATGCTCGAAAATTCATACGAAGACGGATTTTCAATTCCAGATTCCATAAAGGCGGTTGCAAATGTCTCTTGTACCTTCAGTTTCGTTTGTAGTTGCTCGAAAATTCATGCGAAGACGGATCTCCGACTCCAGAGTCCATAAAGGCGCTTGCAAATGTCTCTTGTACCTCCAGTTTCGTTTGCAGATGCTCGAAAATTCATACGAAGACGGATTTTCAATTCCAGAGTCCATAATGGCGGTTGCAAATGTCTCTTGTACCTTCAGTTTCGTTTGTAGTTGCTCGAAAATTCATACGAAGACGGATCTCCGACTCCAGAGTCCATGAAATCGCTCGCAAATGTTTGTGTTACCCTCAGTTCCGTTGGTGGATGCTCGAAAATTCATGCGAAGACGGATCTCCGACTCCAGAGTCCATAAAGGCGCTTGCAAATGTCTCTTGTACCTCCAGTTTCGTTTGCAGATGCTCGAAAATTCATACGAAGACGGATTTTCAATTTCAGAGTCCATAATGGCGGTTGCAAATGTCTCTTGTACCTTCAGTTTCGTTTGTAGTTGCTCGAAAATTCATACGAAGACGGATTTTCGACTCCAGAGTCCATGAAATCGCTCGCAAATGTTTGTGTTACCCTCAGTTTCGTTGGTGGATGCTCGAAAATTCATACGAAGACGGATCTGCAACTCCAGAGTCCATAAAGGCGGTTGCAAATGTCTCTTGTACCTTCAGTTTGGTTTGTAGTTGCTCGAAAATTCGTACGAAGACGGATCTTCGACTCCAGAGTCCATGAAGGCGCTTGCAAATGTCTCTCGTACCCTCAGTTTGGTTTGCAGATGCTCGAAAATTCATACGAAGACGGATTTTCAATTCCAGAGTCCATAAAGGCGGTTGCAAATGTCTCTTGTACCTCCAGTTTCGTTTGTAGTTGCTCGAAAATTCATACGAAGACGGATCTCCGACTTCAGAGTCCATGAAATCGCTCGCAAATAATTGTGTTACCCTCAGTTCCGTTGGTGGATGCTCGAAAATTCATACGAAGACGGATCTGCAACTCCAGAGTCCATAAAGGCGCTTGCAAATGTCTCTCGTACCTTCAGTTTCGTTTTTGGATGCTCGAAAATTCATACGAAGACGGATCTTCAACTCCAGAGTCCATAAAGGCGCTTGCAAATGTCTCTCGTACCTTCAGTTTCGTTCGTGGATGCTCGAAAATTCATACGAAGACGGATCTTCAACTCCAGATTCCATAAAGGCGATTGCAAATGTCTCTCGTACCTTCAGTTTCGTTCGTGGATGCTCGAAAATTCATACGAAGACGGATCTTCAACTCCAGATTCCATAAAGGCGATTGCAAAAGTCTCTCGTACCTTCAGTTTCGTTTGTAGTTGCTCGAAAATTCATACGAAGACGGATCTTCAACTCCAGAGTCCATAAAGGCGCTTGCAAATTACTCTTGGACCTTCAGTATTGTTTGCAGATGCTCGAAAATTCATACGAAGACGGATCTTCGACTCCAGAGTCCATAGAGGCGCTTGCAAATGTCTCTTGTACCTTCAGATTCGTTTGTAGTTCGTCGAAAATTCATACGAAGACGGATCTTCAACTCCAGAGTCCACAAAATCGTTCGCAAATGTCTCTCGTACCCTCAGTTTGGTTTGTAGATGCTCGAAAATTCATACGAAGACGGATCTCCGACTCCAGAGTCCATGAAATCGCTCGCAAATGTTTGTGTTACCCTCAGTTTCGTTGGTGGATGCTCGAAAATTCATAGGAAGATGGATCTTCAACTCCAGATTCCATGAAGGCGATTGCAAATGTCTCTCTCAACTTCAATTTCGTTTGTAGTTGCTCGAAAATTCATACGAAGACGTATCTTCTACTCCAGAGTCCATAAAGGGGTTTGCAAATGTCTCTCGTACCCTCAGTTTGGTTTGTAGTTGCTCGAAAATTCATACGAAGACGGATCTCCGACTCCAGAGTCCATAAAATCGCTCACAAATGTTTGTGTTACCCTCAGTGCCGTTGGTGGATGCTCGAAAATTCATACGAGGACGAATCTGCAACTCCAGAGTCCATAAAGGCGCTTGCAGATGTCTCTCGTACCTTCAGTTTCGTTCGTGGATGCTCGAAAATTCATACGAAGACGGATCTTCAACTCCAGATTCCATAAAGGCGATTGCGTATGTCTCTCGTACCTTCAGTTTCGTTTGTAGTTGCTCGAAAATTCATACGAAGACGGATCTTCAACTCCAGATTCCATAAAGGGGTTTGCAAATGTCCCTCGTACCCTCAGTTTGGTTTGTAGTTGCTCGAAAATTCATACGAAGACGGATCTTCAACTCCAGAGTCCATAAAGGCGCTTGCAAATGTCTCTTGTACCTCCAGTTTCGTTTGCAGATGCTCGAAAATTCATACGAAGACGGATTTTCAATTCCAGAGTCCATAAAGGCGGTTGCAAATGTCTCTTGTACCTTCAGTTTCGTTTGTAGTTGCTCGAAAATTCATACGAAGACGGATCTCCGACTCCAGAGTCCATGAAATCGCTCGCAAATGTTTGTGTTACCCTCAGTTTCGTTGGTGGATGCTCGAAAATTCATACGAAGACGGATCTGCAACTCCAGAGTCCATAAAGGCGCTTGCAAATGTCTTTTGTACCTTCAGTTTCGTTTGTAGTTGCTCGAAAATTCATGCGAAGACGGATCTCCGACTCCAGAGTCCATAAAGGCGCTTGCAAATGTCTCTTGTACCTCCAGTTTCGTTTGCAGATGCTCGAAAATTCATACGAAGACGGATTTTCAATTCCAGAGTCCATAAAGGCGGTTGCAAATGTCTCTTGTACCTTCAGTTTCGTTCGTAGTTGCTCGAAAATTCATACGAAGACGGATCTTCAACTCCAGAGTCCACAAAATCGTTCGCAAATGTCTCTCGTACCCTCAGTTCGGTGTGTAGATGCTCGAAAATTCATACGAAGACGGATCTCCGACTCCAGAGTCCATGAAATCGCTCGCAAATGTTTGTGTTACCCTCAGTTTCGTTGGTGGATGCTCGAAAATTCATACGAAGACGGATCTGCAACTCCAGAGTCCATAAAGGCGATTGCAAATGTCTCTCGTACCTTCAGTTTCGTTCGTGGATGCTCGAAAATTCATACGAAGACGGATCTCCAACTCCAGAGTCAATAAAGGCGGTTGCAAATGTCTCTTGTACCTCCAGTTTCGTTTGCAGATGCTCGAAAATTCATACGAAGACGGATTTTCAATTCCAGATTCCATAAAGGCGCTTGCAAATGTTTCTTGTACCTCCAGTTTCGTTTGTAGTTGCTTGAAAATTCATACGAAGACGGATCTGCAACTCCAGAGTCCATAAAGGCGCTTGCAAATGTCTCTTGTACCTCCAGTTTCATTTGCAGATGCTCGAAAATTCATACGAAGACGGATCTCCGACTCCAGAGTCCATGAAGGCGCTTGCAAATGTCTCTTGTACCTCCAGTTTCGTTTGCAGATGCTCGAAAATTCATACGAAGACGGATTTTCAATTCCAGATTCCATAAAGGCGGTTGCAAATGTCTCTTGTACCTTCAGTTTCGTTTGTAGTTGCTCGAAAATTCATGCGAAGACGGATCTCCGACTCCAGAGTCCATAAAGGCGCTTGCAAATGTCTCTTGTACCTCCAGTTTCGTTTGCAGATGCTCGAAAATTCATACGAAGACGGATTTTCAATTCCAGAGTCCATAATGGCGGTTGCAAATGTCTCTTGTACCTTCAGTTTCGTTTGTAGTTGCTCGAAAATTCATACGAAGACGGATCTCCGACTCCAGAGTCCATGAAATCGCTCGCAAATGTTTGTGTTACCCTCAGTTCCGTTGGTGGATGCTCGAAAATTCATGCGAAGACGGATCTCCGACTCCAGAGTCCATAAAGGCGCTTGCAAATGTCTCTTGTACCTCCAGTTTCGTTTGCAGATGCTCGAAAATTCATACGAAGACGGATTTTCAATTTCAGAGTCCATAATGGCGGTTGCAAATGTCTCTTGTACCTTCAGTTTCGTTTGTAGTTGCTCGAAAATTCATACGAAGACGGATCTTCGACTCCAGAGTCCATAAAGGCGGTTGCAAATGTCTCTTGTACCTTCAGTTTGGTTTGTAGTTGCTCGAAAATTCGTACGAAGACGGATCTTCGACTCCAGAGTCCATGAAGGCGCTTGCAAATGTCTCGTGTACCTTCAGTTTCATTCGTAGTTGCTCGAAAATTCATACGAAGACGGATCTCCGACTCCAGAGTCCATGAAATCGCTCGCAAATGTTTGTGTTACCCTCAGTTTCGTTGGTGGATGCTCGAAAATTCATACGAAGACGGATCTGCAACTCCAGAGTCCATAAAGGCGATTGCAAATGTCTCTCGTACCTTCAGTTTCGTTCGTGGATGCTCGAAAATTCATACGAAGACGGATCTCCAACTCCAGAGTCAATAAAGGCGGTTGCAAATGTCTCTTGTACCTCCAGTTTCGTTTGCAGATGCTCGAAAATTCATACGAAGACGGATTTTCAATTCCAGATTCCATAAAGGCGCTTGCAAATGTTTCTTGTACCTCCAGTTTCGTTTGTAGTTGCTTGAAAATTCATACGAAGACGGATCTGCAACTCCAGAGTCCATAAAGGCGCTTGCAAATGTCTCTTGTACCTCCAGTTTCATTTGCAGATGCTCGAAAATTCATACGAAGACGGATCTCCGACTCCAGAGTCCATGAAGGCGCTTGCAAATGTCTCTTGTACCTCCAGTTTCGTTTGCAGATGCTCGAAAATTCATACGAAGACGGATTTTCAATTCCAGATTCCATAAAGGCGGTTGCAAATGTCTCTTGTACCTTCAGTTTCGTTTGTAGTTGCTCGAAAATTCATGCGAAGACGGATCTCCGACTCCAGAGTCCATAAAGGCGCTTGCAAATGTCTCTTGTACCTCCAGTTTCGTTTGCAGATGCTCGAAAATTCATACGAAGACGGATTTTCAATTCCAGAGTCCATAATGGCGGTTGCAAATGTCTCTTGTACCTTCAGTTTCGTTTGTAGTTGCTCGAAAATTCATACGAAGACGGATCTCCGACTCCAGAGTCCATGAAATCGCTCGCAAATGTTTGTGTTACCCTCAGTTCCGTTGGTGGATGCTCGAAAATTCATGCGAAGACGGATCTCCGACTCCAGAGTCCATAAAGGCGCTTGCAAATGTCTCTTGTACCTCCAGTTTCGTTTGCAGATGCTCGAAAATTCATACGAAGACGGATTTTCAATTTCAGAGTCCATAATGGCGGTTGCAAATGTCTCTTGTACCTTCAGTTTCGTTTGTAGTTGCTCGAAAATTCATACGAAGACGGATTTTCGACTCCAGAGTCCATGAAATCGCTCGCAAATGTTTGTGTTACCCTCAGTTTCGTTGGTGGATGCTCGAAAATTCATACGAAGACGGATCTGCAACTCCAGAGTCCATAAAGGCGGTTGCAAATGTCTCTTGTACCTTCAGTTTGGTTTGTAGTTGCTCGAAAATTCGTACGAAGACGGATCTTCGACTCCAGAGTCCATGAAGGCGCTTGCAAATGTCTCTCGTACCCTCAGTTTGGTTTGCAGATGCTCGAAAATTCATACGAAGACGGATTTTCAATTCCAGAGTCCATAAAGGCGGTTGCAAATGTCTCTTGTACCTCCAGTTTCGTTTGTAGTTGCTCGAAAATTCATACGAAGACGGATCTCCGACTTCAGAGTCCATGAAATCGCTCGCAAATAATTGTGTTACCCTCAGTTCCGTTGGTGGATGCTCGAAAATTCATACGAAGACGGATCTGCAACTCCAGAGTCCATAAAGGCGCTTGCAAATGTCTCTCGTACCTTCAGTTTCGTTTTTGGATGCTCGAAAATTCATACGAAGACGGATCTTCAACTCCAGAGTCCATAAAGGCGCTTGCAAATGTCTCTCGTACCTTCAGTTTCGTTCGTGGATGCTCGAAAATTCATACGAAGACGGATCTTCAACTCCAGATTCCATAAAGGCGATTGCAAATGTCTCTCGTACCTTCAGTTTCGTTCGTGGATGCTCGAAAATTCATACGAAGACGGATCTTCAACTCCAGATTCCATAAAGGCGATTGCAAAAGTCTCTCGTACCTTCAGTTTCGTTTGTAGTTGCTCGAAAATTCATACGAAGACGGATCTTCAACTCCAGAGTCCATAAAGGCGCTTGCAAATTACTCTTGGACCTTCAGTATTGTTTGCAGATGCTCGAAAATTCATACGAAGACGGATCTTCGACTCCAGAGTCCATAGAGGCGCTTGCAAATGTCTCTTGTACCTTCAGATTCGTTTGTAGTTCGTCGAAAATTCATACGAAGACGGATCTTCAACTCCAGAGTCCACAAAATCGTTCGCAAATGTCTCTCGTACCCTCAGTTTGGTTTGTAGATGCTCGAAAATTCATACGAAGACGGATCTCCGACTCCAGAGTCCATGAAATCGCTCGCAAATGTTTGTGTTACCCTCAGTTTCGTTGGTGGATGCTCGAAAATTCATAGGAAGATGGATCTTCAACTCCAGATTCCATGAAGGCGATTGCAAATGTCTCTCTCAACTTCAATTTCGTTTGTAGTTGCTCGAAAATTCATACGAAGACGTATCTTCTACTCCAGAGTCCATAAAGGGGTTTGCAAATGTCTCTCGTACCCTCAGTTTGGTTTGTAGTTGCTCGAAAATTCATACGAAGACGGATCTCCGACTCCAGAGTCCATAAAATCGCTCACAAATGTTTGTGTTACCCTCAGTGCCGTTGGTGGATGCTCGAAAATTCATACGAGGACGAATCTGCAACTCCAGAGTCCATAAAGGCGCTTGCAGATGTCTCTCGTACCTTCAGTTTCGTTCGTGGATGCTCGAAAATTCATACGAAGACGGATCTTCAACTCCAGATTCCATAAAGGGGTTTGCAAATGTCCCTCGTACCCTCAGTTTCGTTGGTGGATGCTCGAAAATTCATACGAAGACGGATCTGCAACTCCAGAGTCCATAAAGGCGATTGCAAATGTCTCTCGTACCTTCAGTTTCGTTCGTGGATGCTCGAAAATTCATACGAAGACGGATCTCCAACTCCAGAGTCAATAAAGGCGGTTGCAAATGTCTCTTGTACCTCCAGTTTCGTTTGCAGATGCTCGAAAATTCATACGAAGACGGATTTTCAATTCCAGAGTCCATAATGGCGGTTGCAAATGTCTCTTGTACCTTCAGTTTCGTTTGTAGTTGCTCGAAAATTCATACGAAGACGGATCTCCGACTCCAGAGTCCATGAAATCGCTCGCAAATGTTTGTGTTACCCTCAGTTCCGTTGGTGGATGCTCAAAAATTCATGCGAAGACGGATCTCCGACTCCAGAGTCCATAAAGGCGCTTGCAAATGTCTCTTGTACCTCCAGTTTCGTTTGCAGATGCTCGAAAATTCATACGAAGACGGATTTTCAATTCCAGAGTCCATAAAGGCGGTTGCAAATGTCTCTTGTACCTTCAGTTTCGTTCGTAGTTGCTCGAAAATTCATACGAAGACGGATCTTCAACTCCAGAGTCCACAAAATCGTTCGCAAATGTCTCTCGTACCCTCAGTTCGGTGTGTAGATGCTCGAAAATTCATACGAAGACGGATCTCCGACTCCAGAGTCCATGAAATCGCTCGCAAATGTTTGTGTTACCCTCAGTTTCGTTGGTGGATGCTCGAAAATTCATACGAAGACGGATCTGCAACTCCAGAGTCCATAAAGGCGATTGCAAATGTCTCTCGTACCTTCAGTTTCGTTCGTGGATGCTCGAAAATTCATACGAAGACGGATCTCCAACTCCAGAGTCAATAAAGGCGGTTGCAAATGTCTCTTGTACCTCCAGTTTCGTTTGCAGATGCTCGAAAATTCATACGAAGACGGATTTTCAATTCCAGATTCCATAAAGGCGCTTGCAAATGTTTCTTGTACCTCCAGTTTCGTTTGTAGTTGCTTGAAAATTCATACGAAGACGGATCTGCAACTCCAGAGTCCATAAAGGCGCTTGCAAATGTCTCTTGTACCTCCAGTTTCATTTGCAGATGCTCGAAAATTCATACGAAGACGGATCTCCGACTCCAGAGTCCATGAAGGCGCTTGCAAATGTCTCTTGTACCTCCAGTTTCGTTTGCAGATGCTCGAAAATTCATACGAAGACGGATTTTCAATTCCAGATTCCATAAAGGCGGTTGCAAATGTCTCTTGTACCTTCAGTTTCGTTTGTAGTTGCTCGAAAATTCATGCGAAGACGGATCTCCGACTCCAGAGTCCATAAAGGCGCTTGCAAATGTCTCTTGTACCTCCAGTTTCGTTTGCAGATGCTCGAAAATTCATACGAAGACGGATTTTCAATTCCAGAGTCCATAATGGCGGTTGCAAATGTCTCTTGTACCTTCAGTTTCGTTTGTAGTTGCTCGAAAATTCATACGAAGACGGATCTCCGACTCCAGAGTCCATGAAATCGCTCGCAAATGTTTGTGTTACCCTCAGTTCCGTTGGTGGATGCTCAAAAATTCATGCGAAGACGGATCTCCGACTCCAGAGTCCATAAAGGCGCTTGCAAATGTCTCTTGTACCTCCAGTTTCGTTTGCAGATGCTCGAAAATTCATACGAAGACGGATTTTTAATTTCAGAGTCCATAATGGCGGTTGCAAATGTCTCTTGTACCTTCAGTTTCGTTTGTAGTTGCTCGAAAATTCATACGAAGACGGATCTTCGACTCCAGAGTCCATAAAGGCGGTTGCAAATGTCTCTTGTACCTTCAGTTTGGTTTGTAGTTGCTCGAAAATTCGTACGAAGACGGATCTTCGACTCCAGAGTCCATGAAGGCGCTTGCAAATGTCTCGTGTACCTTCAGTTTCATTCGTAGTTGCTCGAAAATTCATACGAAGACGGATCTCCGACTCCAGAGTCCATGAAATCGCTCGCAAATGTTTGTGTTACCCTCAGTTTCGTTGGTGGATGCTCGAAAATTCATACGAAGACGGATCTGCAACTCCAGAGTCCATAAAGGCGATTGCAAATGTCTCTCGTACCTTCAGTTTCGTTCGTGGATGCTCGAAAATTCATACGAAGACGGATCTCCAACTCCAGAGTCAATAAAGGCGGTTGCAAATGTCTCTTGTACCACCAGTTTCGTTTGCAGATGCTCGAAAATTCATACGAAGACGGATTTTCAATTCCAGATTCCATAAAGGCGCTTGCAAATGTTTCTTGTACCTCCAGTTTCGTTTGTAGTTGCTTGAAAATTCATACGAAGACGGATCTGCAACTCCAGAGTCCATAAAGGCGCTTGCAAATGTCTCTTGTACCTCCAGTTTCATTTGCAGATGCTCGAAAATTCATACGAAGACGGATCTCCGACTCCAGAGTCCATGAAATCGCTCGCAAATGTTTGTGTTACCCTCAGTTCCGTTGGTGGATGCTCGAAAATTCATGCGAAGACGGATCTCCGACTCCAGAGTCCATAAAGGCGCTTGCAAATGTCTCTTGTACCTCCAGTTTCGTTTGCAGATGCTCGAAAATTCATACGAAGACGGATTTTCAATTCCAGAGTCCATAATGGCGGTTGCAAATGTCTCTTGTACCTTCAGTTTCGTTTGTAGTTGCTCGAAAATTCATACGAAGACGGATCTCCGACTCCAGAGTCCATGAAATCGCTCGCAAATGTTTGTGTTACCCTCAGTTCCGTTGGTGGATGCTCGAAAATTCATGCGAAGACGGATCTCCGACTCCAGAGTCCATAAAGGCGCTTGCAAATGTCTCTTGTACCTCCAGTTTCGTTTGCAGATGCTCGAAAATTCATACGAAGACGGATTTTCAATTTCAGAGTCCATAATGGCGGTTGCAAATGTCTCTTGTACCTTCAGTTTCGTTTGTAGTTGCTCGAAAATTCATACGAAGACGGATTTTCGACTCCAGAGTCCATGAAATCGCTCGCAAATGTTTGTGTTACCCTCAGTTTCGTTGGTGGATGCTCGAAAATTCATACGAAGACGGATCTGCAACTCCAGAGTCCATAAAGGCGGTTGCAAATGTCTCTTGTACCTTCAGTTTGGTTTGTAGTTGCTCGAAAATTCGTACGAAGACGGATCTTCGACTCCAGAGTCCATGAAGGCGCTTGCAAATGTCTCTCGTACCCTCAGTTTGGTTTGCAGATGCTCGAAAATTCATACGAAGACGGATTTTCAATTCCAGAGTCCATAAAGGCGGTTGCAAATGTCTCTTGTACCTCCAGTTTCGTTTGTAGTTGCTCGAAAATTCATACGAAGACGGATCTCCGACTTCAGAGTCCATGAAATCGCTCGCAAATAATTGTGTTACCCTCAGTTCCGTTGGTGGATGCTCGAAAATTCATACGAAGACGGATCTGCAACTCCAGAGTCCATAAAGGCGCTTGCAAATGTCTCTCGTACCTTCAGTTTCGTTTTTGGATGCTCGAAAATTCATACGAAGACGGATCTTCAACTCCAGAGTCCATAAAGGCGCTTGCAAATGTCTCTCGTACCTTCAGTTTCGTTCGTGGATGCTCGAAAATTCATACGAAGACGGATCTTCAACTCCAGATTCCATAAAGGCGATTGCAAATGTCTCTCGTACCTTCAGTTTCGTTCGTGGATGCTCGAAAATTCATACGAAGACGGATCTTCAACTCCAGATTCCATAAAGGCGATTGCAAAAGTCTCTCGTACCTTCAGTTTCGTTTGTAGTTGCTCGAAAATTCATACGAAGACGGATCTTCAACTCCAGAGTCCATAAAGGCGCTTGCAAATTACTCTTGGACCTTCAGTATTGTTTGCAGATGCTCGAAAATTCATACGAAGACGGATCTTCGACTCCAGAGTCCATAGAGGCGCTTGCAAATGTCTCTTGTACCTTCAGATTCGTTTGTAGTTCCTCGAAAATTCATACGAAGACGGATCTTCAACTCCAGAGTCCACAAAATCGTTCGCAAATGTCTCTCGTACCCTCAGTTTGGTTTGTAGATGCTCGAAAATTCATACGAAGACGGATCTCCGACTCCAGAGTCCATAAAGGCGCTTGCAAATGTCTCTTGTACCTCCAGTTTCGTTTGCAGATGCTCGAAAATTCATACGAAGACGGATTTTCAATTCCAGAGTCCATAACGGCGGTTGCAAATGTCTCTTGTACCTTCAGTTTCGTTTGTAGTTGCTCGAAAATTCATACGAAGACGGATCTTCGACTCCAGAGTCCATAACGGCGCTTGCAAATGTCTCTTGTACCTTCAGATTCGTTTGTAGTTCCTCGAAAATTCATACGAAGACGGATCTTCAACTCCAGAGTCCATAAAGGCGCTTGCAAATTACTCTTGGACCTTCAGTTTTGTTTGCAGATGCTCGAAAATTCATACGAAGACGGATCTTCGACTCCAGAGTCCATAACGGCGCTTGCAAATGTCTCTTGTACCTTCAGATTCGTTTGTAGTTCCTCGAAAATTCATACGAAGACGGATCTTCAACTCCAGAGTCCACAAAATCGTTCGCAAATGTCTCTCGTACCCTCAGTTTGGTTTGTAGATGCTCGAAAATTCATACGAAGACGGATCTCGGACTCCAGAGTCCATAAAGGCGCTTGCAAATGTCTCTTGTACCTCCAGTTTCGTTTGCAGATGCTCGAAAATTCATACGAAGACGGATTTTCAATTCCAGAGTCCATGAAGGCGGTTGCAAATGTCTCTTGTACCTTCAGTTTCGTTTGTAGTTGCTCGAAAATTCATACGAAGACGGATCTCCGACTCCAGAGTCCATGAAATCGCTCGCAAATGTTTGTGTTACCCTCAGTTTCGTTGGTGGATGCTCGAAAATTCATACGAAGACGGATCTCAGACTCCAGAGTCCATAAAGGCGCTTGCAAATGTCTCTTGTACCTCCAGTTTCGTTTGCAGATGCTCGAAAATTCATACGAAGACGGATTTTCAATTCCAGAGTCCATAAAGGCGCTTGCAAATGTCTCTTGTACCTTCAGTTTCGTTTGTAGTTGCTCGAAAATTCATACGAAGACGGATCTGCAACTCCAGAGTCCATAAAGGCGCTTGCAAATGTCTCTTGTACCTCCAGTTTCGTTTGCAGATGCTCGAAAATTCATACGAAGACGGATTTTCAATTCCAGAGTCCATAAAGGCGCTTGCAAAGGTCTCTTGTACCTTCAGTTTCGTTTGTAGTTGCTCGAAAATTCATACGAAGACGGATCTGCAACTCCAGAGTCCATGAAGGCGCTTGCAAATGTCTCTCGTACCCTCAGTTTCGTCTGTAGTTGCTCGAAAATTCATACGAAGACGGATCTCCAACTCCAGAGTCCATGAAGGCGCTTGCAAATGTCTCTCGTACCCTCAGTTTCGTTTGTAGTTGCTCGAAAATTCATACGAAGACGGATCTCCAACTCCAGAGTCCATGAAGGCGCTTGCAAATGTCTCTCGTACCCTCAGTTTCGTTTGTAGTTGCTCGAAAATTCATACGAAGACGGATCTTCAACTCCAGATTCCATGAAGGGGTTTGCAAATGTCTCTCGTACCCTCAGTTTGGTTTGTAGTTGCTCGAAAATTCATACGAAGACGGATTTTCAATTCCAGAGTCCATAAAGGCGGTTGCAAATGTCTCTTGTACCTTCAGTTTCGTTTGTAGTTGCTCGAAAATTCATACGAAGACGGATCTCCGACTCCAGAGTCCATGAAATCGCTCGCAAATGTTTGTGTTACCCTCAGTTTCGTTGGTGGATGCTCAAAAATTCATACGAAGACGGATCTGCAACTCCAGAGTCCATAAAGGCGCTTGCAAATGTCTTGTGTACCTTCAGTTTCGTTTGTAGTTGCTCGACAATTCATGCGAAGACGGATCTCCGACTCCAGAGTCCATAAAGGCGCGTGCAAATGTCTCTTGTACCTCCAGTTTCGTTTGCAGATGCTCGAAAATTCATACGAAGACGGATTTTCAATTCCAGAGTCCATAAAGGCGGTTGCAAATGTCTCTTGTACCTTCAGTTTCGTTCGTCGTTGCTCGAAAATTCATACGAAGACGGATCTTCAACTCCAGAGTCCACAAAATCGTTCGCAAATGTCTCTCGTACCCTCAGTTCGGTTTGTAGATGCTCGAATATTCATACGAAGACGGATCTCCAACTCCAGAGTCAATAAAGGCGGTTGCAAATGTCTCTTGTACCTCCAGTTTCGTTTGTAGTTGCTCGAAAATTCATACGAAGACGGATCTCCGACTCCAGAGTCCATGAAATCGCTCGCAAATGTTTGTGTTACCCTCAGTTTCGTTGGTGGATGCTCGAAAATTCATACGAAGACGGATCTGCAACTCCAGAGTCCATAAAGGCGATCGCAAATGTCTCTCGTACCTTCAGTTTCGTTCGTGGATGCTCGAAAATTCATACGAAGACGGATCTCCAACTCAAGAGTCCATGAAGGCGCTTGCAAATGTCTCTTGTACCTTCAGTTTGGTTTGTAGATGCTCGAAAATTCATACGAAGACGGATCTCCAACTCCAGAGTCAATAAAGGCGGTTGCAAATGTCTCTTGTACCTCCAGTTTCGTTTGCAGATGCTCGAAAATTCATACGAAGACGGATTTTCAATTCCAGATTCCATAAAGGCGCTTGCAAATGTTTCTTGTACCTCCAGTTTCGTTTGTAGTTGCTTGAAAATTCATACGAAGACGGATCTGCAACTCCAGAGTCCATAAAGGCGCTTGCAAATGTCTCTGGTACCTCCAGTTTCGTTTGCAGATGCTCGAAAATTCATACGAAGACGGATTTTCAATTCCAGATTCCATAAAGGCGGTTGCAAATGTCTCTTGTACCTTCAGTTTCGTTTGTAGTTGCTCGAAAATTCATACGAAGACGGATCTCCGACTCCAGAGTCCATGAAATCGCTCGCAAATATTTGTGTTACCCTCAGTTTCGTTGGTGGATGCTCGAAAATTCATACGAAGACGGATCTGCAACTCCAGAGTCCATAAAGGCGCTTGCAAATGTCTCTGGTACCTCCAGTTTCGTTTGCAGATGCTCGAAAATTCATACGAAGACGGATTTTCAATTCCAGAGTCCATAATGGCGGTTGCAAATGTCTCTTGTACCTTCAGTTTCGTTTGTAGTTGCTCGAAAATTCATACGAAGACGGATCTCCGACTCCAGAGTCCATGAAATCGCTCGCAAATGTTTGTGTTACCCTCAGTTTCGTTGGTGGATGCTCGAAAATTCATACGAAGACGGATCTGCAACTCCAGAGTCCATAAAGGCGGTTGCAAATGTCTCTTGTACCTTCAGTTTGGTTTGTAGTTGCTCGAAAATTCGTACGAAGACGGATCTTCGACTCCAGAGTCCATGAAGGCGCTTGCAAATGTCTCTTGTACCTTTAGTTTCGTTCGTAGTTGCTCGAAAATTCATACGAAGACGGATCTTCAACTCCAGAGTCCACAAAATCGTTCGCAAATGTCTCTCGTACCCTCAGTTTGGTTTGTAGTTGCTCGAAAATTCGTGCGAAGACGGATCTTCGACTCCAGAGTCCATGAAGGCGCTTGCAAATGTCTCTCGTACGCTCAGTTTGGTTTGCAGATGCTCGAAAATTCATACGAAGACGGATCTGCAACTCCAGAGTCCATAAAGGCGCTTGCAAATGTCTCTCGTACCTTCAGTTTCGTTCGTGGATGCTCGAAAATTCATACGAAGACGGATCTTCAACTCCAGATTCCATAAAGGCGATTGCAAATGTCTCTCGTACCTTCAGTTTCGTTTGTAGTTGCTCGAAAATTCATACGAAGACGGATCTTCAACTCCAGAGTCGACAAAATCGTTCGCAAATGTCTCTCGTACCCTGAGTTTGGTTTGTAGATGCTCGAAAATTCATACGAAGACGGATCTCCGACTCCAGAGTCCATAAAGGCGCTTGCAAATGTCTCTTGTACCTCCAGTTTCGTTTGCAGATGCTCGAAAATTCATACGAAGACGGATTTTCAATTCCAGACTCCATAAAGGCGGTTGCAAATGTCTCTTGTACCTTCAGTTTCGTTTGTAGTTGCTCGAAAATTCATACGAAGACGGATCTCCGACTCCAGAGTCCATGAAATCGCTCGCAAATGTTTGTGTTACCCTCAGTTTCGTTGGTGGATGCTCGAAAATTCATACGAAGACGGATCTGCAACTCCAGAGTCCATAAAGGCGCTTGCAAATGTCTCTTGTACCTTCAGTTTCGTTTGTAGTTGCTCGAAAATTCATACGAAGACGGATCTTCAACTCCAGATTCCATAAAGGCGATTGCATATGTCTCTCGTACCTTCAGTTTCGTTTGTAGTTGCTCAAAAATTCATACGAAGACGGATCTTCGACTCCAGAGTCCATGAAGGCGCTTGCAAATGTCTCTCGTACGCTCAGTTTGGTTTGCAGATGCTCGAAAATTCATACGAAGACGGATTTTCAATTCCAGAGTCCATAAAGGCGGTTGCAAATGTCTCTTGTACCTCCAGTTTCGTTTGTAGTTGCTCGAAAATTCATACAAAGACGGATCTCCGACTCCAGAGTCCATGAAATCGCTCGCAAATAATTGTGTTACCCTCAGTTCCGTTGGTGGATGCTCGAAAATTCATACGAAGACGGATCTGCAACTCCAGAGTCCATAAAGGCGCTTGCAAATGTCTCTCGTACCTTCAGTTTCGTTCGTGGATGCTCGAAAATTCATACGAAGACGGATCTTCAACTCCAGATTCCATAAAGGCGATTGCAAATGTCTCTCGTACCTTCAGTTTCGTTTGTAGTTGCTCGAAAATTCATACGAAGACGGATCTTCAACTCCAGAGTCGACAAAATCGTTCGCAAATGTCTCTCGTACCCTGAGTTTGGTTTGTAGATGCTCGAAAATTCATACGAAGACGGATCTCCGACTCCAGAGTCCATAAAGGCGCTTGCAAATGTCTCTTGTACCTCCAGTTTCGTTTGCAGATGCTCGAAAATTCATACGAAGACGGATTTTCAATTCCAGACTCCATAAAGGCGGTTGCAAATGTCTCTTGTACCTTCAGTTTCGTTTGTAGTTGCTCGAAAATTCATACGAAGACGGATCTCCGACTCCAGAGTCCATGAAATCGCTCGCAAATGTTTGTGTTACCCTCAGTTTCGTTGGTGGATGCTCGGAAATTCATACGAAGACGGATCTGCAACTCCAGAGTCCATAAAGGCGCTTGCAAATGTCTCTTGTACCTTCAGTTTCGTTTGTAGTTGCTCGAAAATTCATGCGAAGACGGGTCTCCGACTCCAGAGTCCATAAAGGCGCTTGCAAATGTCTCTTGTACCTCCAGTTTCGTTTGCAGATGCTCGAAAATTCATACGAAGACGGATTTTCAATTCCAGAGTCCATAAAGGCGGTTGCAAATGTCTCTCGTACCCTCAGTTTGGTTTGTAGATGCTCGAAAATTCATACGAAGACGGATCTCCAACTCCAGAGTCCATGAAGTCGCTTGCAAATGTCTCTCGTACCCTCAGTTTGGTTTGCAGATGCTCGAAAATTCATACGAAGACGGATCTCCAACTCCAGAGTCCATGAAGGCGCTTGCAAATGTCTCTCGTACCCTCAGTTTGGTTTGTAGATGCTCGAAAATTCATACGAAGACGGATCTCCAACTCCAGAGTCAATAAAGGCGGTTGCAAATGTCCCTGTACCTCCAGTTTCGTTTGTAGTTGCTCGAAAATTCATACGAAGACGGATCTCCAACTCCAGAGTCCATGAAGGCGCTTGCAAATGTCTCTCGTACCCTCAGTTTGGTTTGTAGATGCTCGAAAATTCATACGAAGACGGATCTCCAACTCCAGAGTCCATAAAGGCGGTTGCAAATGTCTCTTGTACCTTCAGTTTGGTTTGTAGTTGCTCGAAAATTCGTACGAAGACGGATCTTCGACTCCAGAGTCCATGAAGGCGCTTGCAAATGTCTCTTGTACCTTTAGTTTCGTTCGTAGTTGCTCGAAAATTCATACGAAGACGGATCTTCAACTCCAGAGTCCACAAAATCGTTCGCAAATGTCTCTCGTACCCTCAGTTTGGTTTGTAGTTGCTCGAAAATTCGTGCGAAGACGGATCTTCGACTCCAGAGTCCATGAAGGCGCTTGCAAATGTCTCTCGTACGCTCAGTTTGGTTTGCAGATGCTCGAAAATTCATACGAAGACGGATTTTCAATTCCAGAGTCCATAAAGGCGGTTGCAAATGTCTCTTGTACCTCCAGTTTCGTTTGTAGTTGCTCGAAAATTCATACGAAGACGGATCTCCGACTCCAGAGTCCATGAAATCGCTCGCAAATAATTGTGTTACCCTCAGTTCCGTTGGTGGATGCTCGAAAATTCATACGAAGACGGATCTGCAACTCCAGAGTCCATAAAGGCGCTTGCAAATGTCTCTCGTACCTTCAGTTTCGGTCGTGGATGCTCGAAAATTCATACGAAGACGGATCTTCAACTCCAGAGTCCACAAAATCGTTCGCAAATGTCTCTCGTACCCTCAGTTTGGTTTGTAGTTGCTCGAAAATTCGTGCGAAGACGGATCTTCGACTCCAGAGTCCATGAAGGCGCTTGCAAATGTCTCTCGTACGCTCAGTTTGGTTTGCAGATGCTCGAAAATTCATACGAAGACGGATTTTCAATTCCAGAGTCCATAAAGGCGGTTGCGAATGTCTCTTGTACCTCCAGTGTCGTTTGCAGATGCTCGAAAATTCATACGGAGACGGATCTCCAACTCCAGATTCCATGAAGGCGCTTGCAAATGTCTCTCGTACCTCCAGTTTCGTTTGCAGATGCTCGAGAATTCATACGAAGACGGATCTGCGACTCCAGAGTCCACAAAATCGTTCGCAAATGTCTCTCGTACCCTCAGTTTGGTTTGTAGATGCTCGAAAATTCATACGAAGACGGATCTCCAACTCCAGAGTCAATAAAGGCGGTTGCAAATGTCTCTTGTACCTCCAGTTTCGTTTGCAGATGCTCGAGAATTCATACGAAGACGGATCTGCGACTCCAGAGTCCATAAAGGCGCTTGCAAATGTCTCTTGTACCTCCAGTTTCGTTTGCAGATGCTCGAAAATTCATACCAAGACGGATCTCCAACTCCAGAGTCCATGAAGTCGCTTGCAAATGTCTCTCGTACCCTCAGTTTGGTTTGCAGATGCTCGAAAATTCATACGAAGACGGATCTCCAACTCCAGAGTCCATGAAGGCGGTTGCAAATGTCTCTTGTACCTTCAGTTTGGTTTGTAGTTGCTCGAAAATTCGTACGAAGACGGATCTTCGACTCCAGAGTCCATGAAGGCGCTTGCAAATGTCTCTCGTACGCTCAGTTTGGTTTGCAGATGCTCGAAAATTCATACGAAGACGGATTTTCAATTCCAGAGTCCATAAAGGCGGTTGCAAATGTCTCTTGTACCTCCAGTTTCGTTTGTAGTTGCTCGAAAATTCATACGAAGACGGATCTCCGACTCCAGAGTCCATGAAATCGCTCGCAAATAATTGTGTTACCCTCAGTTCCGTTGGTGGATGCTCGAAAATTCATACGAAGACGGATCTGCAACTCCAGAGTCCATAAAGGCGCTTGCAAATGTCTCTCGTACCTTCAGTTTCGGTCGTGGATGCTCGAAAATTCATACGAAGACGGATCTTCAACTCCAGATTCCATAAAGGCGATTGCAAATGTCTCTCGTACCTTCAGTTTCGTTTGTAGTTGCTCGAAAATTCATACGAAGACGGATCTTCAACTCCAGAGTCGACAAAATCGTTCGCAAATGTCTCTCGTACCCTGAGTTTGGTTTGTAGATGCTCGAAAATTCATACGAAGACGGATCTCCGACTCCAGAGTCCATAAAGGCGCTTGCAAATGTCTCTTGTACCTCCAGTTTCGTTTGCAGATGCTCGAAAATTCATACGTAGACGGATTTTCAATTCCAGACTCCATAAAGGCGGTTGCAAATGTCTCTTGTACCTTCAGTTTCGTTTGTAGTTGCTCGAAAATTCATACGAAGACGGATCTCCGACTCCAGAGTCCATGAAATCGCTCGCAAATGTTTGTGTTACCCTCAGTTTCGTTGGTGGATGCTCGAAAATTCATACGAAGACGGATCTGCAACTCCAGAGTCCATAAAGGCGCTTGCAAATGTCTCTTGTACCTTCAGTTTCGTTTGTAGTTGTTCGAAAATTCATACGAAGACGGATCTTCAACTCCAGATTCCATAAAGGCGATTGCATATGTCTCTCGTACCTTCAGTTTCGTTTGTAGTTGCTCAAAAATTCATACGAAGACGGATCTTCGACTCCAGAGTCCATGAAGGCGCTTGCAAATGTCTCTCGTACGCTCAGTTTGGTTTGCAGATGCTCGAAAATTCATACGAAGACGGATTTTCAATTCTAGAGTCCATAAAGGCGGTTGCAAATGTCTCTTGTACCTCCAGTTTCGTTTGTAGTTGCTCGAAAAGTCATACGAGGACGGATCTCCGACTCCAGAGTCCATGAAATCGCTCACAAATAATTGTGTTACCCTCAGTTCCGTTGGTGGATGCTCGAAAATTCATACGAAGACGGATCTGCAACTCCAGAGTCCATAAAGGCGCTTGCAAATGTCTCTCGTACCTTCAGTTTCGTTCGTGGATGCTCGAAAATTCATACGAAGACGGATCTTCAACTCCAGATTCCATAAAGGCGATTGCAAATGTCTCTCGTACCTTCAGTTTCGTTTGTAGTTGCTCGAAAATTCATACGAAGACGGATCTTCAACTCCAGAGTCGACAAAATCGTTCGCAAATGTCTCTCGTACCCTGAGTTTGGTTTGTAGATGCTCGAAAATTCATACGAAGACGGATCTCCGACTCCAGAGTCCATAAAGGCGCTTGCAAATGTCTCTTGTACCTCCAGTTTCGTTTGCAGATGCTCGAAAATTCATACGAAGACGGATTTTCAATTCCAGACTCCATAAAGGCGGTTGCAAATGTCTCTTGTACCTTCAGTTTCGTTTGTAGTTGCTCGAAAATTCATACGAAGACGGATCTCCGACTCCAGAGTCCATGAAATCGCTCGCAAATGTTTGTGTTACCCTCAGTTTCGTTGGTGGATGCTCGAAAATTCATACGAAGACGGATCTGCAACTCCAGAGTCCATAAAGGCGCTTGCAAATGTCTCTTGTACCTTCAGTTTCGTTTGTAGTTGCTCGAAAATTCATGCGAAGACGGGTCTCCGACTCCAGAGTCCATAAAGGCGCTTGCAAATGTCTCTTGTACCTCCAGTTTCGTTTGCAGATGCTCGAAAATTCATACGAAGACGGATTTTCAATTCCAGAGTCCATAAAGGCGGTTGCAAATGTCTCTCGTACCCTCAGTTTGGTTTGTAGATGCTCGAAAATTCATACGAAGACGGATCTCCAACTCCAGAGTCCATGAAGTCGCTTGCAAATGTCTCTCGTACCCTCAGTTTGGTTTGCAGATGCTCGAAAATTCATACGAAGACGGATCTCCAACTCCAGAGTCCATGAAGGCGCTTGCGAATGTCTCTCGTACCCTCAGTTTGGTTTGTAGATGCTCGAAAATTCATACGAAGACGGATCTCCAACTCCAGAGTCAATAAAGGCGGTTGCAAATGTCCCTGTACCTCCAGTTTCGTTTGTAGTTGCTCGAAAATTCATACGAAGACGGATCTCCAACTCCAGAGTCCATGAAGGCGCTTGCAAATGTCTCTCGTACCCTCAGTTTGGTTTGTAGATGCTCGAAAATTCATACGAAGACGGATCTCCGACTCCAGAGTCCATAAAATCGTACACAAATGTTTGTGTCACCCTCAGTTCCGTTGGTGGATGCTCGAAAATTCATACGAAGACGGATCTGCAACTCCAGAGTCCATAAAGGCGCTTGCAAATGTCTCTCGTACCTTCAGTTTCGTTCGTGGATGCTCGAAAATTCATACGAAGACGGATCTTCAACTCCAGATTCCATAAAGGCGATTGCAAATGTCTCTCGTACCTTCAGTTTCACTTGTAGTTGCTCGAAAATTCATACGAAGACGGATCTTCAACTCCAGATTCCATAAAGGGGTTTGCAAATGTCTCTCGTACCCTCAGTTTGGTTTGTAGTTGCTCGAAAATTCATACGAAGACGGATCTTCAACTCCAGAGTCCATAAAGGCGCTTGCAAATGTCTCTTGTACCTTCAGATTCGTTTGTAGTTCCTCGAAAATTCATACGAAGACGGATCTTCAACTCCAGAGTCCACAAAATCGTTCGCAAATGTCTCTCGTACCCTCAGTTTGGTTTGTAGATGCTCGAAAATTCATACGAAGACGGATCTCCAACTCCAGAGTCCATAAAGGCGCTTGCAAATGTCTCTTGTACCTCCAGTTTCGTTTGCAGATGCTCGAAAATTCATACGAAGACGGATTTTCAATTCCAGAGTCCATAAAGGCGGTTGCAAATGTCTCTTGTACCTTCAGTTTCGATTGTAGTTTCTCGAAAATTCATACGAAGACGGATCTCCGACTCCAGAGTCCATGAAATCGCTCGCAAATGTTTGTGTTACCCTCAGTTTCGTTGGTGGATGCTCGAAAATTCATACGAAGACGGATCTGCAACTCCAGAGTCCATAAAGGCGCTTGCAAATGTCTCTTGTACCTTCAGTTTGGTTTGTAGTTGCTCGAAAATTCGCACGAAGACGGATTTTCAATTCCAGAGTCCATAAAGGCGGTTGCAAATGTCTCTTGTACCTTCAGTTTGGTTTGTAGTTGCCCGAAAATTCGTACGAAGACGGATCTTCGACTCCAGAGTCCATGAAGGCGCTTGCAAATGTCTCTTGTACCTTCAGTATCGTTCGTAGTTGCTCGAAAATTCATACGAAGACGGATCTTCAACTCCAGAGTCCACAAAATCGTTCGCAAATGTCTCTCGTACCCTCAGTTTGGTTTGTAGATGCTCGAAAATTCATACGAAGACGGATCTCCAACTCCAGAGTCAATAAAGGCGGTTGCGAATGTCTCTTGTACCTCCAGTTTCGTTTGCAGATGCTCGGAAATTCATACGGAGACGGATCTCCAACTCCAGATTCCATGAAGGCGCTTGCAAATGTCTCTCGTACCTCCAGTTTCGTTTGCAGATGCTCGAGAATTCATACGAAGACGGATCTGCGACTCCAGAGTCCACAAAATCGTTCGCAAATGTCTCTCGTACCCTCAGTTTGGTTTGTAGATGCTCGAAAATTCATACGAAGACGGATCTCCAACTCCAGAGTCAATAAAGGCGGTTGCAAATGTCTCTTGTACCTCCAGTTTCGTTTGCAGATGCTCGAGAATTCATACGAAGACGGATCTGCGACTCCAGAGTCCATAAAGGCGCTTGCAAATGTCTCTTGTACCTCCAGTTTCGTTTGCAGATGCTCGAAAATTCATACCAAGACGGATCTTCAACTCCGGAGTCCATAAAAACGTTCGCAAATGTCTCTCGTACCCTCAGTTTGGTTTGTAGATGCTCGAAAATTCATACGAAGACGGATCTTCACCCCAGAGTCCATAAAGGCGCTTACAAATATCTCTTGTACCTCCAGTTTCGTTTGTAGTTGCTCGAAAATTCATACGAAGACGGATCTACAACTCCAGAGTCCATAAAGGCGCTTGCAAATGTCTCTCGTACCCTCAGTTTGGTTTGTAGATGCTCGAAAATTCATACGAAGACGGATCTTCACCCCAGAGTCCATGAAGGCGCTTGCAAATGTCTCTTGTACCTTCAGATTGGTTTGTAGTTGCTCGAAAATTCATACGAAGGCGAATCTTCACCCCAGAGTCCATAAAGGCGCTTGCAAATATCTCTTGTACCTCCAGTTTCGTTTGTAGTTGCTCGAAAATTCATACGAAGACGGATCTACAACTCCAGAGTCCATAAAGGCGCTTGCAAATGTCTCTTGTACCTTCAGATTGGTTTGTAGTTGCTCGAAAATTCATACGAAGACGGATCTTTACCCCAGAGTCTATAAAGGCGCTTGCAAATGTTTCTTGTGCCTTCAGTTTGGTTCGTAGTTGCTCAAAAATTCATACGAAGGCGGATCTTTACCCCAGAGTCCATAAAGGCGCTTGCAAATGTCTCTTGTGCCTTCAGTTTGGTTTGTAGTTGCTCGAAAATTCATACGAAGACGGATCTTCAACTCCAGAGTCCACAAAATAGTTCGCAAATGTCTCTCGTACGCTCAGTTTGGTTTGCAGATTCTCGAAAATTCATACGAAGACGGATTTTCAATTCCAGAGTCCATAAAGGCGGTTGCAAATGTCTCTTGTACCTTCAGTTTCGATTGTAGTTTCTCGAAAATTCATACGAAGACGGATCTCCGACTCCAGAGTCCATGAAATCGCTCGCAAATGTTTGTGTTACCCTCAGTTTCGTTGGTGGATGCTCGAAAATTCATACGAAGACGGATCTGCAACTCCAGAGTCCATAAAGGTGCTTGCAAATGTCTCTTGTACCTTCAGTTTGGTTTGTAGTTGCTCGAAAATTCGTACGAAGACGGATTTTCAATTCCAGAGTCCATGAAGGCGGTTGCAAATGTCTCTTGTACCTTCAGTTTGGTTTGTAGTTGCTCGAAAATTCGTACGAAGACGGATCTTCGACTCCAGAGTCCATGAAGGCGCTTGCAAATCTCTCTTGTACCTTCAGTATCGTTCGCAGTTGCTCGAAAATTCATACGAAGACGGATCTTCAACTCCAGAGTCCACAAAATCGTTCGCAAATGTCTCTCGTACCCTCAGTTTGGTTTGTAGATGCTCGAAAATTCATACGAAGACGGATCTCCAACTCCAGAGTCAATAAAGGCGGTTGCGAATGTCTCTTGTACCTCCAGTTTCGTTTGCAGATGCTCGAAAATTCATACGGAGACGGATCTCCAACTCCAGATTCCATGAAGGCGCTTGCAAATGTCTCTCGTACCTCCAGTTTCGTTTGCAGATGCTCGAGAATTCATACGAAGACGGATCTGCGACTCCAGAGTCCACAAAATCGTTCGCAAATGTCTCTCGTACCCTCAGTTTGGTTTGTAGATGCTCGAAAATTCATACGAAGACGGATCTCCAACTCCAGAGTCAATAAAGGCGGTTGCAAATGTCTCTTGTACCTCCAGTTTCGTTTGCAGATGCTCGAGAATTCATACGAAGACGGATCTGCGACTCCAGAGTCCATAAAGGCGCTTGCAAATGTCTCTTGTACCTCCAGTTTCGTTTGCAGATGCTCGAAAATTCATACGAAGACGGATCTTCAACTCCGGAGTCCATAAAAACGTTCGCAAATGTCTCTCGTACCCTCAGTTTGGTTTGTAGATGCTCGAAAATTCATACGAAGACGGATCTTCACCCCAGAGTCCATAAAGGCGCTTGCAAGTATCTCTTGTACCTCCAGTTTCGTTTGTAGTGGCTCGAAAATTCATACGAAGACGGATCTACAACTCCAGAGTCCATAAAGGCGCTTGCAAATGTCTCTCGTACCCTCAGTTTGGTTTGTAGATGCTCGAAAATTCATACGAAGACGGATCTTCACCCCAGAGTCCATAAAGGCGCTTGCAAATGTCTCTTGTACCTTCAGATTGGTTTGTAGTTGCTCGAAAATTCATACGAAGGCGAATCTTCACCCCAGAGTCCATAAAGGCGCTTGCAAATATCTCTTGTACCTCCAGTTTCGTTTGTAGTTGCTCGAAAATTCATACGAAGACGGATCTACAACTTTAGAGTCCATAAAGGCGCTTGCAAATGTCTCTTGTACCTTCAGATTGGTTTGTAGTTGCTCGAAAATTCATACGAAGACGGATCTTTACCCCAGAGTCTATAAAGGCGCTTGCAAATGTTTCTTGTGCCTTCAGTTTGGTTTGTAGTTGCTCAAAAATTCATACGAAGGCGGATCTTCACCCCAGAGTCCATAAAGGCGCTTGCAAATGTCTCTTGTGCCTTCAGTTTGGTTTGTAGTTGCTCGAAAATTCATACGACGACGGATCTTCACCCCAGAGTCCATAAAGGCGCTCGCAAATGTCTCTTGTGCCTTCAGTTTGGTTTGTAGTTGCTCGAAATCCATACGAAGACGGATCTTCACCCCAGAGTCTATAAAGGCGCTTGCAAATGTTTCTTGTGCCTTCAGTTTGGTTTGTAGTTGCTCAAAAATTCATACGAAGGCGGATCTTCACCCCAGAGTCCATAAAGTCGCTTGCAAATGTCTCTTGTGCCTTCAGTTTGGTTTGTAGTTGCTCGAAAATTCATACGAAGACGGATCTTCACCCCAGAGTCCATAAAGGCGCTCGCAAATGTCTCTTGTGCCTTCAGTTTGGTTTGTAGTTGCTCGAAAATTCATACGAAGACGGATCTTCAACTCCAGAGTCCATGAGGGCGCTCGCAAATGTCTCTTAGACCTTCAGTTTCGTTTGTTGTTGCTCGAAAATTCATACGAAGACGGATCTTCAACTCCAGAGTCCATGAGGGCGCTCGCAAATGTCTCTTAGACCTTCAGTTTCGTTTGTTGTTGCTCGAAAATTCATACGAAGACGGATCTTTAACTCCAGAGTCCATAAAGGCGCTTGCAAATGTTTGTGTTACTCTCTTTTTCGATCGTGGATGCTCGAAAATTCATACGAAGACGGATCTTCAACTCCAGAGTCCATGAAGGCGCTCGCAAATGTCTCTTGTACCTTCAGTTTCGTTTGCAGATGCTCGAAAATTCATACGGAGACGGATCTCCGACTCCAGAGTCCATAAAGGCGCTCGCAAATGTCTCTTGTACCTTCAGTTTCGTTTGCAGATGCTCGAAAATTCATACGAAGACGGATCTTCAACTCCAGAGGCCATAAATGCGCTTGCAAATGTCTCTTGTAGCTTCAGTTTGGTTTGTAGTTGCTCGAAAATTCATACGAAGACGGATCTCCGACTCCAGAGTCCATAAAGGCGCTTGCAAATGTCTCTTGTACCTTCAGTTTGGTTTGTAGTACCTCGAAATTTCATACGAAGACGGATCTTTAACTCCAGAGTCCATAAAATCGTTCGCAAATGTCTCTCGTACCTTCAGTTTGGTTTGCAGATGCTCGAAAATTCATACGAAGACGGATCTTCAACTCCAGAGTCCATAAAATCGTTCGCAAATGTCTCTCGTACCTTCAGTTTCGTTCGTGGATGCTCGAAAATTCATACGAAGACGGATCTCCAACTCAAGAGTCCATAAAGGCGCTTGCAAATGTCTCTTGTACCTTCAGTTTGGTTTGTAGATGCTCGAAAATTCATACGAAGACGGATCTCCAACTCCAGAGTCAATAAAGGCGGTTGCAAATGTCTCTTGTACCTCCAGTTTCGTTTGCAGATGCTCGAAAATTCATACGAAGACGGATTTTCAATTCCAGATTCCATAAAGGCGCTTGCAAATGTTTCTTGTACCTCCAGTTTCGTTTGTAGTTGCTTGAAAATTCATACGAAGACGGATCTGCAACTCCAGAGTCCATAAAGGCGCTTGCAAATGTCTCTTGTACCTCCAGTTTCGTTTGCAGATGCTCGAAAATTCATACGAAGACGGATTTTCAATTCCAGATTCCATAAAGGCGGTTGCAAATGTCTCTTGTACCTTCAGTTTCGTTTGTAGTTGCTCGAAAATTCATACGAAGACGGATCTCCGACTCCAGAGTCCATGAAATCGCTCGCAAATGTTTGTGTTACCCTCAGTTTCGTTGGTGGATGCTCGAAAATTCATACGAAGACGGATCTCCAACTCCAGAGTCCATGAAGGCGCTTGCAAATGTCTCTCGTACCCTCAGTTTGGTTTGCAGATGCTCGAAAATTCATGCGAAGACGGATCTCCGACTCCAGAGTCCATAAAGGCGCTTGCAAATGTCTCTTGTACCTCCAGTTTCGTTTGCAGATGCTCGAAAATTCATACGAAGACGGATTTTCAATTCCAGAGTCCATAATGGCGGTTGCAAATGTCTCTTGTACCTTCAGTTTCGTTTGTAGTTGCTCGAAAATTCATACGAAGACGGATCTCCGACTCCAGAGTCCATGAAATCGCTCGCAAATGTTTGTGTTACCCTCAGTTTCGTTGGTGGATGCTCGAAAATTCATACGAAGACGGATCTGCAACTCCAGAGTCCATAAAGGCGGTTGCAAATGTCTCTTGTACCTTCAGTTTGGTTTGTAGTTGCTCGAAAATTCGTACGAAGACGGATCTTCGACTCCAGAGTCCATGAAGGCGCTTGCAAATGTCTCTTGTACCTTTAGTTTCGTTCGTAGTTGCTCGAAAATTCGTGCGAAGACGGATCTTCGACTCCAGAGTCCATGAAGGCGCTTGCAAATGTCTCTCGTACGCTCAGTTTGGTTTGCAGATGCACGAAAATTCATACGAAGACGGATTTTCAATTCCAGAGTCCATAAAGGCGGTTGCAAATGTCTCTTGTACCTCCAGTTTCGTTTGTAGTTGCTCGAAAATTCATACGAAGACGGATCTCCGACTCCAGAGTCCATGAAATCGCTCGCAAATAATTGTGTTACCCTCAGTTCCGTTGGTGGATGCTCGAAAATTCATACGAAGACGGATCTGCAACTCCAGAGTCCATAAAGGCGCTTGCAAATGTCTCTCGTACCTTCAGTTTCGTTCGTGGATGCTCGAAAATTCATACGAAGACGGATCTTCAACTCCAGATTCCATAAAGGCGATTGCAAATGTCTCTCGTACCTTCAGTTTCGTTTGTAGTTGCTCGAAAATTCATACGAAGACGGATCTTCAACTCCAGAGTCGACAAAATCGTTCGCAAATGTCTCTCGTACCCTGAGTTTGGTTTGTAGATGCTCGAAAATTCATACGAAGACGGATCTCCGACTCCAGAGTCCATAAAGGCGCTTGCAAATGTCTCTTGTACCTCCAGTTTCGTTTGCAGATGCTCGAAAATTCATACGAAGACGGATTTTCAATTCCAGACTCCATAAAGGCGGTTGCAAATGTCTCTTGTACCTTCAGTTTCGTTTGTAGTTGCTCGAAAATTCATACGAAGACGGATCTCCGACTCCAGAGTCCATGAAATCGCTCGCAAATGTTTGTGTTACCCTCAGTTTCGTTGGTGGATGCTCGAAAATTCATACGAAGACGGATCTGCAACTCCAGAGTCCATAAAGGCGCTTGCAAATGTCTCTTGTACCTTCAGTTTCGTTTGTAGTTGCTCGAAAATTCATACGAAGACGGATCTTCAACTCCAGATTCCATAAAGGCGATTGCATATGTCTCTCGTACCTTCAGTTTCGTTTGTAGTTGCTCAAAAATTCATACGAAGACGGATCTTCGACTCCAGAGTCCATGAAGGCGCTTGCAAATGTCTCTCGTACGCTCAGTTTGGTTTGCAGATGCTCGAAAATTCATACGAAGACGGATTTTCAATTCCAGAGTCCATAAAGGCGGTTGCAAATGTCTCTTGTACCTCCAGTTTCGTTTGTAGTTGCTCGAAAATTCATACGAAGACGGATCTCCGACTCCAGAGTCCATGAAATCGCTCGCAAATAATTGTGTTACCCTCAGTTCCGTTGGTGGATGCTCGAAAATTCATACGAAGACGGATCTGCAACTCCAGAGTCCATAAAGGCGCTTGCAAATGTCTCTCGTACCTTCAGTTTCGTTCGTGGATGCTCGAAAATTCATACGAAGACGGATCTTCAACTCCAGATTCCATAAAGGCGATTGCAAATGTCTCTCGTACCTTCAGTTTCGTTTGTAGTTGCTCGAAAATTCATACGAAGACGGATCTTCAACTCCAGAGTCGACAAAATCGTTCGCAAATGTCTCTCGTACCCTGAGTTTGGTTTGTAGATGCTCGAAAATTCATACGAAGACGGATCTCCGACTCCAGAGTCCATAAAGGCGCTTGCAAATGTCTCTTGTACCTCCAGTTTCGTTTGCAGATGCTGGAAAATTCATACGAAGACGGATTTTCAATTCCAGACTCCATAAAGGCGGTTGCAAATGTCTCTTGTACCTTCAGTTTCGTTTGTAGTTGCTCGAAAATTCATACGAAGACGGATCTCCAACTCCAGAGTCCATGAAATCGCTCGCAAATGTTTGTGTTACCCTCAGTTTCGTTGGTGGATGCTCGAAAATTCATACGAAGACGGATCTGCAACTCCAGAGTCCATAAAGGCGCTTGCAAATGTCTCTTGTACCTTCAGTTTCGTTTGTAGTTGCTCGAAAATTCATGCGAAGACGGGTCTCCGACTCCAGAGTCCATAAAGGCGCTTGCAAATGTCTCTTGTACCTCCAGTTTCGTTTGCAGATGCTCGAAAATTCATACGAAGCCGGATTTTCAATTCCAGAGTCCATAAAGGCGGTTGCAAATGTCTCTTGTACCTTCAGTTTCGTTCGTAGTTGCTCGAAAATTCATACGAAGACGGATCTTCAACTGCAGAGTCCACAAAATCGTTCGCAAATGTCTCTCGTACCCTCAGTTTGGTTTGTAGATGCTCGAAAATTCATACGAAGACGGATCTCCAACTCCAGAGTCCATGAAGTCGCTTGCAAATGTCTCTCGTACCCTCAGTTTGGTTTGCAGATGCTCGAAAATTCATACGAAGACGGATCTCCAACTCCAGAGTCCATGAAGGCGCTTGCAAATGTCTCTCGTACCCTCAGTTTGGTTTGTAGATGCTCGAAAATTCATACGAAGACGGATCTCCGACTCCAGAGTCCATAAAATCGTTCACAAATGTTTGTGTCACCCTCAGTTCCGTTGGTGGATGCTCGAAAATTCATACGAAGACGGATCTTCAACTCCAGAGTCCATAAAGGCGCTTGCAAATGTCTCTTGTACCTTCAGATTCGTTTGTAGTTCCTCGAAAATTCATACGAAGACGGATCTTCAACTCCAGAGTCCACAAAATCGTTCGCAAATGTCTCTCGTACCCTCAGTTTGGTTTGTAGATGCTCGAAAATTCATACGAAGACGGATCTCCAACTCCAGAGTCCATAAAGGCGCTTGCAAATGTCTCTTGTACCTCCAGTTTCGTTTGCAGATGCTCGAAAATTCATACGAAGACGGATTTTCAATTCCAGAGTCCATAAAGGCGGTTGCAAATGTCTTTTGTACCTTCAGTTTCGATTGTAGTTTCTCGAAAATTCATACGAAGACGGATCTCCGACTCCAGAGTCCATGAAATCGCTCGCAAATGTTTGTGTTACCCTCAGTTTCGTTGGTGGATGCTCGAAAATTCATACGAAGACGGATCTGCAACTCCAGAGTCCATAAAGGCGCTTGCAAATGTCTCTTGTACCTTCAGTTTGGTTTGTAGTTGCTCGAAAATTCGTACGAAGACGGATTTTCAATTCCAGAGTCCATAAAGGCGGTTGCAAATGTCTCTTGTACCTTCAGTTTGGTTTGTAGTTGCTCGAAAATTCGTACGAAGACGGATCTTCGACTCCAGAGTCCATGAAGGCGCTTGCAAATGTCTCTTGTACCTTCAGTATCGTTCGTAGTTGCTCGAAAATTCATACGAAGACGGATCTTCAACTCCAGAGTCCACAAAATCGTTCGCAAATGTCTCTCGTACCCTCAGTTTGGTTTGTAGATGCTCGAAAATTCATACGAAGACGGATCTCCAACTCCAGAGTCAATAAAGGCGGTTGCGAATGTCTCTTGTACCTCCAGTTTCGTTTGCAGATGCTCGAAAATTCATACGGAGACGGATCTCCAACTCCAGATTCCATGAAGGCGCTTGCAAATGTCTCTCGTACCTCCAGTTTCGTTTGCAGATGCTCGAGAATTCATACGAAGACGGATCTGCGACTCCAGAGTCCACAAAATCGTTCGCAAATGTCTCTCGTACCCTCAGTTTGGTTTGTAGATGCTCGAAAATTCATACGAAGACGGATCTCCAACTCCAGAGTCAATGAAGGCGGTTGCAAATGTCTCTTGTACCTCCAGTTTCGTTTGCAGATGCTCGAGAATTCATACGAAGACGGATCTGCGACTCCAGAGTCCATAACGGCGCTTGCAAATGTCTCTTGTACCTCCAGTTTCGTTTGCAGATGCTCGAAAATTCATACGAAGACGGATCTTCAACTCCGGAGTCCATAAAAACGTTCGCAAATGTCTCTCGTACCCTCAGTTTGGTTTGTAGATGCTCGAAAATTCATACGAAGACGGATCTTCACCCCAGAGTCCATAAAGGCGCTTGCAAATATCTCTTGTACCTCCAGTTTCGTTTGTAGTTGCTCGAAAATTCATACGAAGACGGATCTACAACTCCAGAGTCCATAAAGGCGCTTGCAAATGTCTCTCGTACCCTCAGTTTGGTTTGTAGATGCTCGAAAATTCATACGAAGACGGATCTTCACCCCAGAGTCCATAAAGGCGCTTGCAAATGTCTCTTGTACCTTCAGATTGGTTTGTAGTTGCTCGAAAATTCATACGAAGGCGAATCTTCACCCCAGAGTCCATAAAGGCGCTTGCAAATATCTCTTGTACCTCCAGTTTCGTTTGTGGTTGCTCGAAAATTCATACGAAGACGGATCTACAACTCCAGAGTCCATAAAGGCGCTTGCAAATGTCTCTTGTACCTTCAGATTGGTTTGTAGTTGCTCGAAAATTCATACGAAGACGGATCTTTACCCCAGAGTCTATAAAGGCGCTTGCAAATGTTTCTTGTACCTTCAGTTTGGTTTGTAGTACCTCGAAATTTCATACGAAGACGGATCTTTAACTCCAGAGTCCATAAAATCGTTCGCAAATGTCTCTCGTACCTTCAGTTTGGTTTGCAGATGCTCGAAAATTCATACGAAGACGGATCTTCAACTCCAGAGTCCATAAAATCGTTCGCAAATGTCTCTCGTACCCTCAGTTTGGTTTGTAGATGCTCGAAAATTCATACGAAGACGGATCTTCAACTCCGGAGTCCATAAAAACGTTCGCAAATGTCTCTCGTACCCTCAGTTTGGTTTGTAGATGCTCGAAAATTCATACGAAGACGAATCTTCAACTCCAGAGTCCATAAAATCGTTCGCAAATGTCTCTCGTACCCTCAGTTTGGTTTGTAGATGCTCGAAAATTCATACGAAGACGGATCTCCAACTCCAGAGTCCATAAAGGCGGTTGCAAATGTCTCTCGTACCTTCAGTTTCGTTTGTAGTTGCTCGAAAATTCATACGAAGACGGATCTCCAACTCCAGAGTCCATAAAGGCGCTTGCAAATGTCTCTGGTACCTTCAGATTGGTTTGTAGTTGCTCGAAAATTCATACGAAGACGAATCTTCACCCCAGAGTCCATAAAGGCGCTTGCAAATGTCTCTTGTGCCTTCAGTTTGGTTTGTAGTTGCTCGAAAATTCATACGAAGACGGATCTTCAGCCCAGAGTCCATGAAGGCGCTTGCAAATGTCTCTTGTGCCTTCAGTTTGGTTTGTAGTTGCTCGAAAATTCATACGAAGACGGATCTATACCCCAGAGTCCATAAAGGCGCTTGCAAATGTTTCTTGTGCCTTCAGTTTGGTTTGTAGTTGCTCAAAAATTCATACGAAGACGGATCTTCACCCCAGAGTCCATAAAGGCGCTTGCAAATGTCTCTTGTGCCTTCAGTTTGGTTTGTAGTTGCTCGAAAATTCATACGAAGACGGATCTTCACCCCAGAGTCCATAAAGGCGCTTGCAAATGTCTCTTGTACCTCCAGTTTCGTTTGTAGTTGCTCGAAAATTCATACGAAGACGGATCTACAACTCCAGAGTCCATAGAGGCGCTTGCAAATGTCTCTTGTACCTTCAGTTTGGTTTGTAGTTGCTCGAAAATTCATACGAAGACGGATCTTCACCCCAGAGTCCATAAAGGCGCTCGCAGATGTCTCTTGTGCCTTTAGTTTGGTTTGTAGTTGCTCGAAAATTCATACGAAGACGGATCTTCACCCCAGAGTCCATAAAGGCGCTTGCAAATGTCTCTTGTACCTCCAGTTTCGTTTGTAGTTGCTCGAAAATTCATACGAAGACGGATCTTCAACTCCAGAGTCCATAAAATCGTTCGAAAATGTCTCTCGTACCCTCAGTTCGGTTTGTAGATGCTCGAAAATTCATATGAAGACGGATCTTCAACTCCAGAGTCCATGAGGGTACTCGCAAATGTCTCTTAGACCTTCAGTTTCGTTTGTTGTTGCTCGAAAATTCATACGAAGACGGATCTTCAACTCCAGAGTCCATAAAGGCGCTCGCAATTGTCTCTTGTACCTTCAGTTTCGTTTGCAGATGCTCGAAAATTCATACGAAGACGGATCTCCGACTCCAGAGTCCATAAAGGCGCTTGCAAATGTCTCTTGTACCTTCAGTTTCGTTTGCAGATGCTCGAACATTCATACGAAGACGGATCTTCAACTCCAGAGGCCATAAATGCGCTTGCAAATGTCTCTTGTAGCTTCAGTTTGGTTTGTAGTTGCTCGAAAATTCATACGAAGACGGATCTCCGAATCCAGAGTCCATAAAGGCGCTTGCAGGTGTCTCTTGTACCTTCAGTTTGGTTTGTAGTTGCTCGAAATTTCATACGAAGACGGATCTTCAACTCCAGAGTTCATAAAATCGTTCGCAAATGTCTCTCGTACCTTCAGTTTGGTTTGTAGTTGCTCGAAAATTCATACGAAGACGGATCTTCAGCCCAGAGTCCATGAAGGCGCTTGCAAATGTCTCTTGTGCCTTCAGTTTGGTTTGTAGTTGCTCGAAAATTCATACGAAGACGGATCTACAACTCCAGAGTCCATAAAGGCGCTTGCAAATGTCTTTTGTACCTTCAGTTTGGTTTGTAGTTGCTCGAAAATTCATACGAAGACGGATCTTTACCCCAGAGTCCATAAAGGCGCTTGCAAATTTCTCTTGTGCCTTCAGTTTGGTTTGTAGTTGCTCGAAAATTCATACGAAGACGGATCTTCACCCCAGAGTCCATAAAGGCGCTTGCAAATGTCTCTTGTACCTCCAGTTTCGTTTGTAGTTGCTCGAAAATTCATACGAAGACGGATCTTCAACTCCAGAGTCCATAAAATCGTTCGCAAATGTCTCTCGTACCCTCAGTTCAGTTTGTTGATGCTCGAAAATTCATACGAAGACGGATCTTCAACTCCAGAGTCCATAAAGGCGCTTGCAAATGTCATTTGTACCTTCAGTTTGGTTTGTAGTTGCTCGAAAATTCATACGGAGACGGATCTTCAGCCCAGAGTCCATGAAGGCGCTTGCAAATGTCTCTTGTGCCTTCAGTTTGGTTTGTAGTTGCTCGAAAATTCATACGAAGACGGATCTACAACTCCAGAGTCCATAAAGGCGCTTGCAAATGTCTTTTGTACCTTCAGTTTGGTTTGTAGTTGCTCGAAAATTCATACGAAGACGGATCTTCACCCCAGAGTCCATAGAGGCGCTTGCAAATGTCTCTTGTGCCTTCAGTTTGGTTTGTAGTTGCTCGAAAATTCATACGAAGACGGATATTCACCCCAGAGTCCATAAAGGCGCTTGCAAATGTCTCTTGTACCTCCAGTTTCGTTTGTAGTTGCTCGAAAATTCATACGAAGACGGATCTTCAACTCCAGAGTCCATAAAATCGTTCGCAAATGTCTCTCGTACCCTCAGTTCGGTTTGTAGATGCTCGAAAATTCATACGAAGACGGATCTTCAACTCCAGAGTCCATGAGGGCGCTCGCAAATGTCTCTTAGACCTTCAGTTTCGTTTGTTGTTGCTCGAAAATTCATACGAAGACGGATTTTCAACTCCAGAGTCCATAAAGGCGCTCGCAAATGTCTCTTGTACCTTCAGTTTCGTCTGCAGATGCTCGAAAATTCATACGAAGACGGATCTTCAACTCCAGAGGCCATAAATGCGCTTGCAAATGTCTCTTGTAGCTTCAGTTTGGTTTATAGTTGCTCGAAAATTCATACGAAGACGGATCTCCGACTCCAGAGTCCATAAAGGCGCTTGCAAATGTCTCTTGTACCTTCAGTTTGGTTTGTAGTTGCTCGAAATTTCATACGAAGACGGATCTTCAACTCCAGAGTCCATAAAATCGTTCGCAAATGTCTCTCGTACCTTCAGTTTGGTTTGTAGTTGCTCGAAACTTCATACGAAGACGGATCTTCAACTCCAGAGTCCATAAAATCGTTCGCAAACGTCTCTCGTACCATCAGTTTGGTTTGTAGATGCTCGAAAATCCATACGAAGACGGATTTTCAACTTCAGAGTCCATAAAGGCGCTTGCGAATGTCTCTTGTACCTACAGTTTGGGTTGTAGGTGCTCGAAAATTCATACGAAGACGGATCTTCAACTCCAGAGGCCATAAATGCGCTTGCAAATGTCTCTTGTAGCTTCAGTTTGGTTTGTCGTTGCTCGAAAATTCATACGAAGACGGATCTCCGACTCCAGAGTCCATAAAATCGTTCGCAAATGTCTCTCGTACCTTCAGTTTGGTTTGTAGTTGCTCGAAAATTCATACGAAGACGGATCTTCAACTCCAGAGTCCATAAAGGCGCTCGCAAATGTCTCTTAGACCTTCAGTTTCGTTTGTCGTTGCTCGAAAATCCATACGAAGACGGATCTTCAACTCCAGAGTCCATAAAGGCGCTTGCAAATGTTTGTGTTACCCTCAGTTTCGATCGTGGATGCTCGAAAATTCATACGGAGACGGATCTTCGACTCCAGAGTCCATAAAATCGTTCGCAAATGTCTCTCGTACCCTCAGTTCGGTTTGTAGATGCTCGAAAATTCATACGAGGACGGATCTTCAACTCCAGAGTCCATAAAGGCGCTCGCAAATGTCTCTTGTACCTTTAGTTTCGTTTGTCGTTGCTCGAAAATTCATACGAAGACGGATCTTCAATTCCAGAGTCCATAAAGGCGCTTGCAAATGTCTCTTGTGCCTTCAGTTTGGTTTGTAGTTGCTCGAAAATTCATACGAAGACGGATCTTCACCCCAGAGTCCATAAAGGCGCTTGCAAATGTCTCTTGTACCTCCAGTTTCGTTTGTAGTTGCTCGAAAATTCATACGAAGACGGATCTTCAACTCCAGAGTCCATAAAGGCGCTTGCAAATGTCTCTTGTACCTTCAGTTTGGTTTGTAGTTGCTCGAAAATTCATACGGAGACGGATCTTCAGCCCAGAGTCCATGAAGGCGCTTGCAAATGTCTCTTGTGCCTTCAGTTTGGTTTGTAGTTGCTTGAAAATTCATACGAAGACGGATCTCCGACTCCAGAGTCCATAAAATTGCTCACAAATGTTTGTGTTACCCTCAGTTCCGTTGGTGGATGCTCGAAAATTCATACGAGGACGGATCTGCAACTCCAGAGTCCATAAAGGCGCTTGCAGATGTCTCTCGTACCTTCAGTTTCGTTCGTGGATGCTCGAAAATTCATACGAAGACGGATCTTCAACTCCAGATTCCATAAAGGCGATTGCATATGTCTCTCGTACCTTCAGTTTCGTTTGTAGTTGCTCAAAAATTCATACGAAGACGGATCTCCGACTCCAGAGTCCATGAAGGCGCTTGCAAATGTCTCTTGTACCTCCAGTTTCGTTTGCAGATGCTCGAAAATTCATACGAAGACGGATTTTCAATTCCAGATTCCATAAAGGCGGTTGCAAATGTCTCTTGTACCTTCAGTTTCGTTTGTAGTTGCTCGAAAATTCATACGAAGACGGATCTCCGACTCCAGAGTTCATAAAGGGGTTTGCAAATGTCTCTTGTACCTTCAGTTTGGTTTGTAGTTGCTCGAAATTTCATACGAAGACGGATCTTCAACTCCAGAGTCCATAAAATCGTTCGCAAATGTCTCTCGTACCTTCAGTTTGGTTTGTAGTTGCTCGAAAATTCATAGGAAGACGGATCTTCAACTCCAGATTCCATAAAGGCGATTGCAAATGTCTCTCTCAACTTCAATTTCGTTTGTAGTTGCTCGAAAATTCATACGAAGACGGATCTTCTACTCCAGAGTCCATAAAGGGGTTTGCAAATGTCTCTTGTACCTTCAGTTTGGTTTGTAGTTGCTCGAAATTTCATACGAAGACGGATCTTCAACTCCAGAGTCCATAAAATCGTTCGCAAATGTCTCTCGTACCTTCAGTTTGGTTTGTAGTTGCTCGAAAATTCATACGAAGACGGATCTTCAGCCCAGAGTCCATGAAGGCGCTTGCAAATGTCTCTTGTGCCTTCAGTTTGGTTTGTAGTTGCTCGAAAATTCATACGAAGACGGATCTACAACTCCAGAGTCCATAAAGGCGCTTGCAAATGTCTTTTGTACCTTCAGTTTGGTATGTAGTTGCTCGAAAATTCATACGAAGACGGATCTTTACCCCAGAGTCCATAAAGGCGCTTGCAAATGTCTCTTGTGCCTTCAGTTTGGTTTGTAGTTGCTCGAAAATTCATACGAAGACGGATCTTCACCCCAGAGTCCATAAAGGCGCTTGCAAATGTCTCTTGTACCTCCAGTTTCGTTTGTAGTTGCTCGAAAATTCATACGAAGACGGATCTTCAACTCCAGAGTCCATAAAGGCGCTTGCAAATGTCTCTTGTACCTTCAGTTTGGTTTGTAGTTGCTCGAAAATTCATACGGAGACGGATCTTCAGCCCAGAGTCCATGAAGGCGCTTGCAAATGTCTCTTGTGCCTTCAGTTTGGTTTGTAGTTGCTCGAAAATTCATACGAAGACGGATCTACAACTCCAGAGTCCATGAAGGCGCTTGCAAATGTCTCTTGTGCCTTCAGTTTGGTTTGTAGTTGCTCGAAAATTCATACGAAGACGGATCTACAACTCCAGAGTCCATAAAGGCGCTTGCAAATGTCTTTTGTACCTTCAGTTTGGTTTGTAGTTGCTCGAAAATTCATACGAAGACGGATCTTCACCCCAGAGTCCATAAAGGCGCTTGCAAATGTCTCTTGTGCCTTCAGTTTGGTTTGTAGTTGCTCGAAAATTCATACGAAGACGGATATTCACCCCAGAGTCCATAAAGGCGCTTGCAAATGTCTCTTGTACCTCCAGTTTCGTTTGTAGTTGCTCGAAAATTCATACGAAGACGGATCTTCAACTCCAGAGTCCATGAGGGCGCTCGCAAATGTCTCTTGTACCTTTAGTTTCGTTTGTCGTTGCTCGAAAATTCATACGAAGACGGATCTTCAACTCCAGAGTCCATAAAGGCGCTTGCAAATGTCTCTTGTACCTCCAGTTTCGTTTGCAGATGCTCGAAAATTCATACGAAGACGGATTTTCAATTCCAGAGTCCATAAAGGCGCTTGCAAATGTCTCTTGTGCCTTCAGTTTGGTTTGTAGTTGCTCGAAAATTCATACGAAGACGGATCTTCACCCCAGAGTCCATAAAGGCGCTTGCAAATGTCTCTTGTACCTCCAGTTTCGTTTGTAGTTGCTCGAAAATTCATACGAAGACGGATCTTCAACTCCAGAGTCCATAAAGGCGCTTGCAAATGTCTCTTGTACCTTCAGTTTGGTTTGTAGTTGCTCGAAAATTCATACGGAGACGGATCTTCAGCCCAGAGTCCATGAAGGCGCTTGCAAATGTCTCTTGTGCCTTCAGTTTGGTTTGTAGTTGCTCGAAAATTCATACGAAGACGGATCTCCGACTCCAGAGTCCATAAAATTGCTCACAAATGTTTGTGTTACCCTCAGTTCCGTTGGTGGATGCTCGAAAATTCATACGAGGACGGATCTGCAACTCCAGAGTCCATAAAGGCGCTTGCAGATGTCTCTCGTACCTTCAGTTTCGTTCGTGGATGCTCGAAAATTCATACGAAGACGGATCTTCAACTCCAGATTCCATAAAGGCGATTGCATATGTCTCTCGTACCTTCAGTTTCGTTTGTAGTTGCTCAAAAATTCATACGAAGACGGATCTCCGACTCCAGAGTCCATGAAGGCGCTTGCAAATGTCTCTTGTACCTCCAGTTTCGTTTGCAGATGCTCGAAAATTCATACGAAGACGGATTTTCAATTCCAGATTCCATAAAGGCGGTTGCAAATGTCTCTTGTACCTTCAGTTTCGTTTGTAGTTGCTCGAAAATTCATACGAAGACGGATCTCCGACTCCAGAGTTCATAAAGGGGTTTGCAAATGTCTCTTGTACCTTCAGTTTGGTTTGTAGTTGCTCGAAATTTCATACGGAGACGGATCTTCAACTCCAGAGTCCATAAAATCGTTCGCAAATGTCTCTCGTACCTTCAGTTTGGTTTGTAGTTGCTCGAAAATTCATAGGAAGACGGATCTTCAACTCCAGATTCCATAAAGGCGATTGCAAATGTCTCTCTCAACTTCAATTTCGTTTGTAGTTGCTCGAAAATTCATACGAAGACGGATCTTCTACTCCAGAGTCCATAAAGGGGTTTGCAAATGTCTCTTGTACCTTCAGTTTGGTTTGTAGTTGCTCGAAATTTCATACGAAGACGGATCTTCAACTCCAGAGTCCATAAAATCGTTCGCAAATGTCTCTCGTACCTTCAGTTTGGTTTGTAGTTGCTCGAAAATTCATACGAAGACGGATCTTCAGCCCAGAGTCCATGAAGGCGCTTGCAAATGTCTCTTGTGCCTTCAGTTTGGTTTGTAGTTGCTCGAAAATTCATACGAAGACGGATCTACAACTCCAGAGTCCATAAAGGCGCTTGCAAATGTCTTTTGTACCTTCAGTTTGGTATGTAGTTGCTCGAAAATTCATACGAAGACGGATCTTTACCCCAGAGTCCATAAAGGCGCTTGCAAATGTCTCTTGTGCCTTCAGTTTGGTTTGTAGTTGCTCGAAAATTCATACGAAGACGGATCTTCACCCCAGAGTCCATAAAGGCGCTTGCAAATGTCTCTTGTACCTCCAGTTTCGTTTGTAGTTGCTCGAAAATTCATACGAAGACGGATCTTCAACTCCAGAGTCCATAAAGGCGCTTGCAAATGTCTCTTGTACCTTCAGTTTGGTTTGTAGTTGCTCGAAAATTCATACGGAGACGGATCTTCAGCCCAGAGTCCATGAAGGCGCTTGCAAATGTCTCTTGTGCCTTCAGTTTGGTTTGTAGTTGCTCGAAAATTCATACGAAGACGGATCTACAACTCCAGAGTCCACGAAGGCGCTTGCAAATGTCTCTTGTGCCTTCAGTTTGGTTTGTAGTTGCTCGAAAATTCATACGAAGACGGATCTACAACTCCAGAGTCCATAAAGGCGCTTGCAAATGTCTTTTGTACCTTCAGTTTGGTTTGTAGTTGCTCGAAAATTCATACGAAGACGGATCTTCACCCCAGAGTCCATAAAGGCGCTTGCAAATGTCTCTTGTGCCTTCAGTTTGGTTTGTAGTTGCTCGAAAATTCATACGAAGACGGATATTCACCCCAGAGTCCATAAAGGCGCTTGCAAATGTCTCTTGTACCTCCAGTTTCGTTTGTAGTTGCTCGAAAATTCATACGAAGACGGATCTTCAACTCCAGAGTCCATGAGGGCGCTCGCAAATGTCTCTTGTACCTTCAGTTTCGTCTGCAGATGCTCGAAAATTCATACGAAGACGGATCTCCGACTCCAGAGTCCATAAAGGCGCTTGCAAATGTCTCTTGTACCTTCAGTTTGGTTTGTAGTTGCTCGAAATTTCATACGAAGACGGATCTTCAACTCCAGAGTCCATAAAATCGTTCGCAAATGTCTCTCGTACCTTCAGTTTGGTTTGTAGTTGCTCGAAACTTCATACGAAGACGGATCTTCAACTCCAGAGTCCATAAAATCGTTCGCAAACGTCTCTCGTACCATCAGTTTGGTTTGTAGATGCTCGAAAATCCATACGAAGACGGATTTTCAACTTCAGAGTCCATAAAGGCGCTTGCGAATGTCTCTTGTACCTACAGTTTGGGTTGTAGGTGCTCGAAAATTCATACGAAGACGGATCTTCAACTCCAGAGGCCATAAATGCGCTTGCAAATGTCTCTTGTAGCTTCAGTTTGGTTTGTCGATGCTCGAAAATTCATACGAAGACGGATCTTCAACTCCAGAGTCCATGAAGGCGCTCGCAAATGTCTCTCGTACCTTCAGTTTGGTTTGTAGTTGCTCGAAAATTCATACGAAGACGGATCTTCAACTCCAGAGTCCATAAAGGCGCTCGCAAATGTCTCTTAGACCTTCAGTTTCGTTTGTCGTTGCTCGAAAATTCATACGAAGACGGATCTTCAACTCCAGAGTCCATAAAGGCGCTTGCAAATGTTTGTGTTACCCTCAGTTTCGATCGTGGATGCTCGAAAATTCATACGAAGACGGATCTCCGACTCCAGAGTCCATAAAATCGCTCACAAATGTTTGTGTTACCCTCAGTTCCGTTGGTGGATGCTCGAAAATTCATACGAGGACGGATCTGCAACTCCAGAGTCCATAAAGGCGCTTGCAGATGTCTCTCGTACCTTCAGTTTCGTTCGTGGATGCTCGAAAATTCATACGAAGACGGATCTTCAACTCCAGATTCTATAAAGGCGATTGCATATGTCTCTCGTACCTTCAGTTTCGTTTGTAGTTGCTCAAAAATTCATACGAAGACGGATCTCCGACTCCAGAGTCCATGAAGGCGCTTGCAAATGTCTCTTGTACCTCCAGTTTCGTTTGCAGATGCTCGAAAATTCATACGAAGACGGATTTTCAATTCCAGATTCCATAATGGCGGTTGCAAATGTCTCTTGTACCTTCAGTTTCGTTTGTAGTTGCTCGAAAATTCATACGAAGACGGATCTCCGACTCCAGAGTCCATGAAATCGCTCGCAAATGTTTGTGTTACCCTCAGTTTCGTTGGTGGATGCTCGAAAATTCATAGGAAGACGGATCTTCAACTCCAGATTCCATAAAGGCGATTGCAAATGTCTCTCTCAACTTCAATTTCGTTTGTAGTTGCTCGAAAATTCATACGAAGACGGATCTTCTACTCCAGAGTCCATAAAGGGGTTTGCAAATGTCTCTTGTACCTTCAGTGTGGTTTGTAGTTGCTCGAAATTTCATACGAAGACGGATCTTCAACTCCAGAGTCCATAAAATCGTTCGCAAATGTCTCTCGTACCTTCAGTTTGGTTTGTAGTTGCTCGAAAATTCATACGAAGACGGATCTTCAGCCCAGAGTCCATGAAGGCGCTTGCAAATGTCTCTTGTGCCTTCAGTTTGGTTTGTAGTTGCTCGAAAATTCATACGAAGACGGATCTACAACTCCAGAGTCCATAAAGGCGCTTGCAAATGTCTTTTGTACCTTCAGTATGGTTTGTAGTTGCTCGAAAATTCATACGAAGACGGATCTTTACCCCAGAGTCCATAAAGGCGCTTGCAAATGTCTCTTGTGCCTTTAGTTTGGTTTGTAGTTGCTCAAAAATTCATACGAAGACGGATCTTCACCCCAGAGTCCATAAAGGCGCTTGCAAATGTCTCTTGTACCTCCAGTTTCGTTTGTAGTTGCTCGAAAATTCATACGAAGACGGATCTTCAACTCCAGAGTCCATAAAATCGTTCGCAAATGTCTCTCGTACCCTCAGTTCGGTTTGTTGATGCTCGAAAATTCATACGAAGACGGATCTCCAACTCCAGAGTCCATAAAGGCGCTTGCAAATGTCTCTTGTACCTTCAGTTTGGTTTGTAGTTGCTCGAAAATTCATACGGAGACGGATCTTCAGCCCAGAGTCCATGAAGGCGCTTGCAAATGTCTCTTGTGCCTTCAGTTTGGTTTGTAGTTGCTCGAAAATTCATACGAAGACGGATCTACAACTCCAGAGTCCATAAATGCGCTTGCAAATGTCTCTTGTAGCTTCAGTTTGGTTTGTCGTTGCTCGAAAATTCATACGAAGACGGATCTCCGACTCCAGAGTCCATAAAATCGTTCGCAAATGTCTCTCGTACCTTCAGTTTGGTTTGTAGTTGCTCGAAAATTCATACGAAGACGGATCTTCAACTCCAGAGTCCATAAAGGCGCTCGCAAATGTCTCTTAGACCTTCAGTTTCGTTTGTCGTTGCTCGAAAATTCATACGAAGACGGATCTTCAACTCCAGAGTCCATAAAGGCGCTTGCAAATGTTTGTGTTACCCTCAGTTTCGATCGTGGATGCTCGAAAATTCATACGGAGACGGATCTTCGACTCCAGAGTCCATAAAATCGTTCGCAAATGTCTCTCGTACCCTCAGTTCGGTTTGTTGATGCTCGAAAATTCATACGAAGACGGATCTCCGACTCCAGAGTCCATGAAGGCGCTTGCAAATGTCTCTTGTACCTCCAGTTTCGTTTGCAGATGCTCGAAAATTCATACGAAGACGGATTTTCAATTCCAGATTCCATAAAGGCGGTTGCAAATGTCTCTTGTACCTTCAGTTTGGTTTGTAGTTGCTCGAAAATTCATACGAAGACGGATCTCCGACTCCAGAGTCCATGAAATCGCTCGCAAATGTTTGTGTTACCCTCAGTTTCGTTGGTGGATGCTCGAAAATTCATAGGAAGACGGATCTTCAACTCCAGATTCCATAAAGGCGATTGCAAATGTCTCTCTCAACTTCAATTTCGTTTGTAGTTGCTCGAAAATTCATACGAAGACGGATCTTCTACTCCAGAGTCCATAAAGGGGTTTGCAAATGTCTCTCGTACCCTCAGTTTGGTTTGTAGTTGCTCGAAAATTCATACGAAGACGGATCTCCGACTCCAGAGTCCATAAAATCGCTCACAAATGTTTGTGTTACCCTCAGTTCCGTTGGTGGATACTCGAAAATTCATACGAGGACGGATCTGCAACTCCAGAGTCCATAAAGGCGCTTGCAGATGTCTCTCGTACCTTCAGTTTCGTTCGTGGATGCTCGAAAATTCATACGAAGACGGATCTTCAACTCCAGATTCCATAAAGGCGATTGCATATGTCTCTCGTACCTTCAGTTTCGTTTGTAGTTGCTCGAAAATTCATACGAAGACGGATCTTCAACTCCAGATTCCATAAAGGGGTTCGCAAATGTCTCTCGTACCCTCAGTTTGGTTTGTAGTTGCTCGAAAATTCATACGAAGACGGATCTTCGACTCCAGAGTCCATAAAGGCGCTGGCAAATGTCTCTTGTACCTCCAGTTTCGTTTGCAGATGCTCGAAAATTCATACGAAGACGGATTTTCAATTCCAGAGTCCATAAAGGCGGTTGCAAATGTCTCTTGTACCTTCAGTTTCGTTTGTAGTTGCTCGAAAATTCATACGAAGACGGATCTCCGACTCCAGAGTCCATGAAATCGCTCGCAAATGTTTGTGTTACCCTCAGTTTCGTTGGTGGATGCTCGAAAATTCATACGAAGACGGATCTGCAACTCCAGAGTCCATAAAGGCGCTTGCAAATGTCTTTTGTACCTTCAGTTTCGTTTGTAGTTGCTCGAAAATTCATGCGAAGACGGATCTCCGACTCCAGAGTCCATAAAGGCGCTTGCAAATGTCTCTTGTACCTCCAGTTTCGTTTGCAGATGCTCGAAAATTCATACGAAGACGGATTTTCAATTCCAGAGTCCATAAAGGCGGTTGCAAATGTCTCTTGTACCTTCAGTTTCGTTCGTAGTTGCTCGAAAATTCATACGAAGACGGATCTTCAACTCCAGAGTCCACAAAATCGTTCGCAAATGTCTCTCGTACCCTCAGTTCGGTGTGTAGATGCTCGAAAATTCATACGAAGACGGATCTCCAACTCCAGAGTCAATGAAGGCGGTTGCGAATGTCTCTCGTACCTCCAGTTTCGTTTGTAGTTGCTCGAAAATTCATACGAAGACGGATCTCCGACTCCAGAGTCCATGAAATCGCTCGCAAATGTTTGTGTTACCCTCAGTTTCGTTGGTGGATGCTCGAAAATTCATACAAAGACGGATCTGCAACTCCAGAGTCCATAAAGGCGATTGCAAATGTCTCTCGTACCTTCAGTTTCGTTCGTGGATGCTCGAAAATTCATACGAAGACGGATCTCCAACTCCAGAGTCAATAAAGGCGGTTGCAAATGTCTCTTGTACCTCCAGTTTCGTTTGCAGATGCTCGAAAATTCATACGAAGACGGATTTTCAATTCCAGATTCCATAAAGGCGCTTGCAAATGTTTCTTGTACCTCCAGTTTCGTTTGTAGTTGCTTGAAAATTCATACGAAGACGGATCTGCAACTCCAGAGTCCATAAAGGCGCTTGCAAATGTCTCTTGTACCTCCAGTTTCGTTTGCAGATGCTCGAAAATTCATACGAATACGGATTTTCAATTCCAGAGTCCATAATGGCGGTTGCAAATGTCTCTTGTACCTTCAGTTTCGTTTGTAGTTGCTCGAAAATTCATACGAAGACGGATCTCCGACTCCAGAGTCCATGAAATCGCTCGCAAATGTTTGTGTTACCCTCAGTTTCGTTGGTGGATGCTCGAAAATTCATACGAAGACGGATCTGCAACTCCAGAGTCCATAAAGGCGGTTGCAAATGTCTCTTGTACCTTCAGTTTGGTTTGTAGTTGCTCGAAAATTCGTACGAAGACGGATCTTCGACTCCAGAGTCCATGAAGGCGCTTGCAAATGTCTCGTGTACCTTCAGTTTCGTTCGTAGTTGCTCGAAAATTCATACGAAGACGGATCTACAACTCCAGAGTCCACAAAATCGTTCGCAAATGTCTCTCGTACCCTCAGTTTGGTTTGCAGATGCTCGAAAATTCATACGAAGACGGATTTTCAATTCCAGAGTCCATAAAGGCGGTTGCAAATGTCTCTTGTACCTCCAGTTTCGTTTGTAGTTGCTCGAAAATTCATACGAAGACGGATCTCCGACTCCAGAGTCCATGAAATCGCTCGCAAATAATTGTGTTACCCTCAGTTCCGTTGGTGGATGCTCGAAAATTCATACGAAGACGGATCTGCAACTCCAGAGTCCATAAAGGCGCTTGCGAATGTTTCTCGTACCTCCAGTTTCGTTTGCAGATGCTCGAAAATTCATACGAAGACGGATCTTCAACTCCAGAGTCCACAAAATCGTTCGCAAATGTCTCTCGTACCCTCAGTTTGGTTTGTAGATGCTCGAAATTTCATACGAAGACGGATCTCCAACTTCAGAGTCCATGAAGGCGCTTGCAAATGTCTCTCGTACCCTCAGTTTCGTTTGTAGTTGCTCGAAAATTCATACGAAGACGGATCTTCAACTCCAGATTCCATAAAGGGGTTTGCAAATGTCTCTCGTACCCTCAGTTTGGTTTGTAGTTGCTCGAAAATTCATACGAAGACGGATCTTCAACTCCAGAGTCCATGAAGGCGCTTGCAAATTACTCTTGGACCTTCAGTTTTGTTTGCAGATGCTCGAAAATTCATACGAAGACGGATCTCCGACTCCAGAGTCCATAAAGGCGCTCGCAAATGTCTCTTGTACCTCCAGTTTCGTTTGCAGATGCTCGAAAATTCATACGAAGACGGATTTTCAATTCCAGAGTCCATAAAGGCGGTTGCAAATGTCTCTTGTACCTTCAGTTTCGTTTGTAGTTGCTCGAAAATTCATACGAAGACGGATTTCCGACTCCAGAGTCCATGAAATCGCTCGCAAATGTTTGTGTTACCCTCAGTTTCGTTGGTGGATGCTCGAAAATTCATACGAAGACGGATCTGCAACTCCAGAGTCCATAAAGGCGCTTGCAAATGTCTCTCGTACCTTCAGTTTCGTTCGTGGATGCTCGAAAATTCATACGAAGACGGATCTTCAACTCCAGAGTCCATAAAGGCGCTTGCAAATGTCTCTCGTACCTTCAGTTTCGTTCGTGGATGCTCGAAAATTCATACGAAGACGGATCTTCAACTCCAGATTCCATAAAGGCGATTGCAAATGTCTCTCGTACCTTCAGTTTCGTTCGTGGATGCTCGAAAATTCATACGAAGACGGATCTTCAACTCCAGATTCCATAAAGGCGATTGCAAATGTCTCTCGTACCTTCAGATTCGTTTGTAGTTCCTCGAAAATTCATACGAAGACGGATCTTCAACTCCAGAGTCCACAAAATCGTTCGCAAATGTCTCTCGTACCCTCAGTTTGGTTTGTAGATGCTCGAAAATTCATACGAAGACGGATCTCCGACTCCAGAGTCCATAAAGGCGCTTGCAAATGTCTCTTGTACCTCCAGTTTCGTTTGCAGATGCTCGAAAATTCATACGAAGACGGATTTTCAATTCCAGAGTCCATAAAGGCGGTTGCAAATGTCTCTTGTACCTTCAGTTTCGTTTGTAGTTGCTCGAAAATTCATACGAAGACGGATCTCCGACTCCAGAGTCCATGAAATCGCTCGCAAATGTTTGTGTTACCCTCAGTTTCGTTGGTGGATGCTCGAAAATTCATACGAAGACGGATCTGCAACTCCAGAGTCCATAAAGGCGCTTGCAAATGTCTCTTGTACCTTCAGTTTCGTTTGTAGTTGCTCGAAAATTCATGCGAAGACGGGTCTCCGACTCCAGAGTCCATAAAGGCGCTTGCAAATGTCTCTTGTACCTCCAGTTTCGTTTGCAGATGCTCGAAAATCCATACGAAGACGGATCTTCAACTCCAGAGTCCACAAAATCGTTCGCAAATGTCTCTTGTACCCTCAGTTTGGTTTGTAGATGCTCGAAAATTCATACGAAGACGGATCTCCAACTCCAGAGTCCATGAAGGCGCTTGCAAATGTCTCTCGTACCCTCAGTTTCGTTTGTAGTTGCTCGAAAATTCATACGAAGACGGATCTTCAACTCCAGATTCCATAAAGGGGTTTGCAAATGTCTCTCGTACCCTCAGTTTGGTTTGTAGTTGCTCGAAAATTCATACGAAGACGGATCTTCAACTCCAGAGTCCATGAAGGCGCTTGCAAATTACTCTTGGACCTTCAGTTTTGTTTGCAGATGCTCGAAAATTCATACGAAGACGGATCTCCGACTCCAGAGTCCATAAAGGCGCTTGCAAATGTCTCTTGTACCTCCAGTTTCGTTTGCAGATGCTCGAAAATTCATACGAAGACGGATTTTCAATTCCAGAGTCCATGAAGGCGGTTGCAAATGTCTCTTGTACCTTCAGTTTCGTTTGTAGTTGCTCGAAAATTCATACGAAGACGGATCTCCGACTCCATAGTCCATGAAATCGCTCGCAAATGTTTGTGTTACCCTCAGTTTCGTTGGTGGATGCTCGAAAATTCATACGAAGACGGATCTGCAACTCCAGAGTCCATAAAGGCGCTTGCAAATGTCTTTTGTACCTTCAGTTTCGTTTGTAGTTGCTCGAAAATTCATGCGAAGACGGATCTCCGACTCCAGAGTCCATAAAGGCGCGTGCAAATGTCTCTTGTACCTCCAGTTTCGTTTGCAGATGCTCGAAAATTCATACGAAGACGGATTTTCAATTCCAGAGTCCATAAAGGCGGTTGCAAATGTCTCTTGTACCTTCAATTTCGTTCGTAGTTGCTCGAAAATTCATACGAAGACGGATCTTCAACTCCAGAGTCCACAAAATCGTTCGCAAATGTCTCTCGTACCCTCAGTTCGGTTTGTAGATGCTCGAAAATTCATACGAAGACGGATCTCCAACTCCAGAGTCAATAAAGGCGGTTGCAAATGTCTCTTGTACCTCCAGTTTCGTTTGTAGTTGCTCGAAAATTCATACGAAGACGGATCTCCGACTCCAGAGTCCATGAAATCGCTCGCAAATGTTTGTGTTACCCTCAGTTTCGTTGGTCGATGCTCGAAAATTCATACGAAGACGGATCTGCAACTCCAGAGTCCATAAAGGCGATCGCAAATGTCTCTCGTACCTTCAGTTTCGTTCGTGGATGCTCGAAAATTCATACGAAGACGGATCTCCAACTCAAGAGTCCATAAAGGCGCTTGCAAATGTCTCTTGTACCTTCAGTTTGGTTTGTAGATGCTCGAAAATTCATACGAAGACGGATCTCCAACTCCAGAGTCAATAAAGGCGGTTGCAAATGTCTCTTGTACCTCCAGTTTCGTTTGCAGATGCTCGAAAATTCATACGAAGACGGATTTTCAATTCCAGATTCCATGAAGGCGCTTGCAAATGTTTCTTGTACCTCCAGTTTCGTTTGTAGTTGCTTGAAAATTCATACGAAGACGGATCTGCAACTCCAGAGTCCATAAAGGCGCTTGCAAATGTCTCTTGTACCTCCAGTTTCATTTGCAGATGCTCGAAAATTCATACGAAGACGGATCTCCGACTCCGGAGTCCATGAAGGCGCTTGCAAATGTCTCTTGTACCTCCAGTTTCGTTTGCAGATGCTCGAAAATTCATACGAAGACGGATTTTCAATTCCAGATTCCATAAAGGCGGTTGCAAATGTCTCTTGTACCTTCAGTTTCGTTTGTAGTTGCTCGAAAATTCATACGAAGACGGATCTCCGACTCCAGAGTCCATGAAATCGCTCGCAAATGTTTGTGTTACCCTCAGTTTCGTTGGTGGATGCTCGAAAATTCATACGAAGACGGATCTCCAACTCCAGAGTCCATGAAGGCGCTTGCAAATGTCTCTCGTACCCTCAGTTTGGTTTGCAGATGCTCGAAAATTCATGCGAAGACGGATCTCCGACTCCAGAGTCCACAAAATCGTTCGCAAATGTCTCTCGTACCCTCAGTTTGGTTTGTAGATGCTCGAAAATTCACACGAAGACGGATTTTCAATTCCAGAGTCCATAAAGGCGGTTGCAAATGTCTCTCGTACCTTCAGTTTCGTTCGTGGATGCTCGAAAATTCATACGAAGACGGATCTTCAACTCCAGAGTCCATAAAGGCGGTTGCAAATGTCTCTCGTACCTTCAGTTTCGTTCGTAGTTGCTCGAAAATTCATGCGAAGACGGATCTCCGACTCCAGAGTCCGTAAAGGCGCGTGTAAATGTCTCTCGTACCTTCAGTTTCGTTCGTGGATGCTCGAAAATTCATACGAAGACGGATCTTCAACTCCAGAGTCCATAAAGGCGCTTGCAAATGTCTCTCGTACCTTCAGTTTCGTTCGTGGATGCTCGAAAATTCATACGAAGACGGATCTTCAACTCCAGATTCCATAAAGGCGATTGCAAATGTCTCTCGTACCTTCAGTTTCGTTCGTGGATGCTCGAAAATTCATACGAAGACGGATCTTCAACTCCAGATTCCATAAAGGCGATTGCAAATGTCTCTCGTACCTTCAGATTCGTTTGTAGTTCCTCGAAAATTCATACGAAGACGGATTTTCAATTCCAGAGTCCATAAAGGCGGTTGCAAATGTCTCTTGTACCTTCAGTTTCGTTTGTAGTTGCTCGAAAATTCATACGAAGACGGATCTCCGACTCCAGAGTCCATGAAATCGCTCGCAAATGTTTGTGTTACCCTCAGTTTCGTTGGTGGATGCTCGAAAATTCATACGAAGACGGATCTGCAACTCCAGAGTCCATAAAGGCGCTTGCAAATGTCTCTTGTACCTTCAGTTTCGTTTGTAGTTGCTCGAAAATTCATGCGAAGACGGGTCTCCGACTCCAGAGTCCATAAAGGCGCTTGCAAATGTCTCTTGTACCTCCAGTTTCGTTTGCAGATGCTCGAAAATCCATACGAAGACGGATCTTTAACTCCAGAGTCCACAAAATCGTTCGCAAATGTCTCTCGTACCCTCAGTTTGGTTTGTAGATGCTCGAAAATTCATACGAAGACGGATCTCCAACTCCAGAGTCCATGAAGGCGCTTGCAAATGTCTCTCGTACCCTCAGTTTCGTTTGTAGTTGCTCGAAAATTCATACGAAGACGGATCTTCAACTCCAGATTCCATAAAGGGGTTTGCAAATGTCTCTCGTACCCTCAGTTTGGTTTGTAGTTGCTCGAAAATTCATACGAAGACGGATCTTCAACTCCAGAGTCCATGAAGGCGCTTGCAAATTACTCTTGGACCTTCAGTTTTGTTTGCAGATGCTCGAAAATTCATACGACGACGGATCTCCGACTCCAGAGTCCATAAAGGCGCTTGCAAATGTCTCTTGTACCTCCAGTTTCGTTTGCAGATGCTCGAAAATTCATACGAAGACGGATTTTCAATTCCAGAGTCCATGAAGGCGGTTGCAAATGTCTCTTGTACCTTCAGTTTCGTTTGTAGTTGCTCGAAAATTCATACGAAGACGGATCTCCGACTCCAGAGTCCATGAAATCGCTCGCAAATGTTTGTGTTACCCTCAGTTTCGTTGGTGGATGCTCGAAAATTCATACGAAGACGGATCTGCAACTCCAGAGTCCATAAAGGCGCTTGCAAATGTCTTTTGTACCTTCAGTTTCGTTTGTAGTTGCTCGAAAATTCATGCGAAGACGGATCTCCGACTCCAGAGTCCATAAAGGCGCGTGCAAATGTCTCTTGTACCTTCAGTTTCGTTTGTAGTTGCTCGAAAATTCATACGAAGACGGATCTGCAACTCCAGAGTCCATAAAGGCGCTTGCAAATGTCTTTTGTACCTTCAGTTTCGTTTGCAGATGCTCGAAAATTCATACGAAGACGGATTTTCAATTCCAGAGTCCATAAAGGCGGTTGCAAATGTCTCTTGTACCTTCAGTTTCGTTCGTAGTTGCTCGAAAATTCATACGAAGACGGATCTTCAACTCCAGAGTCCACAAAATCGTTCGCAAGTGTCTCTCGTACCCTCAGTTCGGTTTGTAGATGCTCGAAAATTCATACGAAGACGGATCTCCAACTCCAGAGTCAATAAAGGCGGTTGCAAATGTCTCTTGTACCTCCAGTTTCGTTTGTGGTTGCTCGAAAATTCATACGAAGACGGATCTGCAACTCCAGAGTCCATAAAGGCGATCGCAAATGTCTCTCGTACCTTCAGTTTCGTTCGTGGATGCTCGAAAATTCATACGAAGACGGATCTCCAACTCAAGAGTCCATAAAGGCGCTTGCAAATGTCTCTTGTACCTTCAGTTTGGTTTGTAGATGCTCGAAAATTCATACGAAGACGGATCTCCAACTCCAGAGTCAATAAAGGCGGTGGCAAATGTCTCTTGTACCTCCAGTTTCGTTTGCAGATGCTCGAAAATTCATACGAAGACGGATTTTCAATTCCAGATTCCATGAAGGCGCTTGCAAATGTTTCTTGTACCTCCAGTTTCGTTTGTAGTTGCTTGAAAATTCATACGAAGACGGATCTGCAACTCCAGAGTCCATAAAGGCGCTTGCAAATGTCTCTTGTACCTCCAGTTTCATTTGCAGATGCTCGAAAATTCATACGAAGACGGATCTCCGACTCCGGAGTCCATGAAGGCGCTTGCAAATGTCTCTTGTACCTCCAGTTTCGTTTGCAGATGCTCGAAAATTCATACGAAGACGGATTTTCAATTCCAGATTCCATAAAGGCGGTTGCAAATGTCTCTTGTACCTTCAGTTTCGTTTGTAGTTGCTCGAAAATTCATACGAAGACGGATCTCCGACTCCAGAGTCCATGAAATCGCTCGCAAATGTTTGTGTTACCCTCAGTTTCGTTGGTGGATGCTCGAAAATTCATACGAAGACGGATCTCCAACTCCAGAGTCCATGAAGGCGCTTGCAAATGTCTCTCGTACCCTCAGTTTGGTTTGCAGATGCTCGAAAATTCATGCGAAGACGGATCTCCGACTCCAGAGTCCATAAAGGCGCTTGCAAATGTCTCTTGTACCTCCAGTTTCGTTTGCAGATGCTCGAAAATTCATACGAAGACGGATTTTCAATTCCAGATTCCATAAAGGCGGTTGCAAATGTCTCTTGTACCTTCAGTTTCGTTTGTAGTTGCTCGAAAATTCATACGAAGACGGATCTCCGACTCCAGAGTCCATGAAATCGCTCGCAAATGTTTGTGTTACCCTCAGTTTCGTTGGTGGATGCTCGAAAATTCATACGAAGACGGATCTCCAACTCCAGAGTCCATGAAGGCGCTTGCAAATGTCTCTCGTACCCTCAGTTTGGTTTGCAGATGCTCGAAAATTCATGCGAAGACGGATCTCCGACTCCAGAGTCCATAAAGGCGCTTGCAAATGTCTCTTGTACCTCCAGTTTCGTTTGCAGATGCTCGAAAATTCATACGAAGACGGATCTCCGACTCCAGAGTCCACAAAGGCGCTTGCAAATGTCTCTTGTACCTCCAGTTTCGTTTGCAGATGCTCGAAAATTCATACGAAGACGGATCTCCGACTCCAGAGTCCATGAAATCGCTCGCAAATAATTGTGTTACCCTCAGTTCCGTTGGTGGATGCTCGAAAATTCATACGAAGACGGATCTGCAACTCCAGAGTCCATAAAGGCGCTTGCAAATGTCTCTCGTACCTTCAGTTTCGTCCGTGGATGCTCGAAAATTCATACGAAGACGGATCTTCAACTCCAGATTCCATAAAGGCGATTGCAAATGTCTCTCGTACCTTCAGTTTCGTTTGTAGTTGCTCGAAAATTCATACGAAGACGGATCTTCAACTCCAGATTCCATAAAGGGGTTTGCAAATGTCTCTCGTACCCTCAGTTTGGTTTGTAGTTGCTCGAAAATTCATACGAAGACGGATCTTCAACTCCAGAGTCCATAAAGGCGCTTGCAAATTACTCTTGGACCTTCAGTTTTGTTTGCAGATGCTCGAAAATTCATACGAAGACGGATCTTCGACTCCAGAGTCCATAAAGGCGCTTGCGAATGTCTCTTGTACCTTCAGATTCGTTTGTAGTTCCTCGAAAATTCATACGAAGACGGATCTTCAACTCCAGAGTCGACAAAATCGTTCGCAAATGTCTCTCGTACCCTCAGTTTGGTTTGTAGATGCTCGAAAATTCATACGAAGACGGATCTCCGACTCCAGAGTCCATAAAGGCGCTTGCAAATGTCTCTTGTACCTCCAGTTTCGTTTGCAGATGCTCGAAAATTCATACGAAGACGGATTTTCAATTCCAGACTCCATAAAGGCGGTTGCAAATGTCTCTTGTACCTTCAGTTTCGTTTGTAGTTGCTCGAAAATTCATACGAAGACGGATCTCCGACTCCAGAGTCCATGAAATCGCTCGCAAATGTTTGTGTTACCCTCAGTTTCGTTGGTGGATGCTCGAAAATTCATACGAAGACGGATCTGCAACTCCAGAGTCCATAATGGCGCTTGCAAATGTCTCTTGTACCTTCAGTTTCGTGTGTAGTTGCTCGAAAATTCATGCGAAGACGGGTCTCCGACTCCAGAGTCCATAAAGGCGCTTGCAAATGTCTCTTGTACCTCCAGTTTCGTTTGCAGATGCTCGAAAATTCATACGAAGACGGATTTTCAATTCCAGAGTCCATAAAGGCGGTTGCAAATGTCTCTTGTACATTCAGTTTCGTTCGTAGTTGCTCGAAAATTCATACGAAGACGGATCTCCGACTCCAGAGTCCATGAAATCGCTCGCAAATGTTTGTGTTACCCTCAGTTTCGTTGGTGGATGCTCGAAAATTCATACGAAGACGGATCTGCAACTCCAGAGTCCATAAAGGCGCTTGCAAATGTCTCTTGTACCTTCAGTTTCGTTTGTAGTTGCTCGAAAATTCATGCGAAGACGGGTCTCCGACTCCAGAGTCCATGAAGGCGCTTGCAAATGTCTCTTGTACCTCCAGTTTCGTTTGCAGATGCTCGAAAATTCATACGAAGACGGATTTTCAATTCCAGAGTCCACAAAATCGTTCGCAAATGTCTCTCGTACCCTCAGTTTGGTTTGTAGATGCTCGAAAATTCATACGAAGACGGATCTCCAACTCCAGAGTCCATGAAGGCGCTTGCAAATGTCTCTCGTACCCTCAGTTTGGTTTGCAGATGCTCGAAAATTCATACGAAGACGGATCTCCAACTCCAGAGTCCATGAAGGCGCTTGCAAATGTCTCTCGTACCCTCAGTTTGGTTTGTAGAAGCTCGAAAATTCATACGAAGACGGATCTCCAACTCCAGAGTCAATAAAGGCGGTTGCAAATGTCCCTGTACCTCCAGTTTCGTTTGTAGTTGCTCGAAAATTCATACGAAGACGGTTCTCCGACTCAAGAGTCCATAAAGGCGCTTGCAAATGTCTCTTGTACCTACAGTTTGGTTTGTAGATGCTCGAAAATTCATACGAAGACGGATCTCCGACTCCAGAGTCCATAAAATCGCTCACAAATGTTTGTGTCACCCTCAGTTCCGTTGGTGGATGCTCGAAAATTCATACGAAGACGGATCTGCAACTCCAGAGTCCATGAAGGCGCTTGCAAATGTCTCTCGTACCTTCAGTTTCGTTCGTGGATGCTCGAAAATTCATACGAAGACGGATCTTCAACTCCAGATTCCATAAAGGCGATTGCAAATGTCTCTCGTACCTTCAGTTTCACTTGTAGTTGCTCGAAAATTCATACGAAGACGGATCTTCAACTCCAGATTCCATAAAGGGGTTTGCAAATGTCTCTCGTACCCTCAGTTTGGTTTGTAGTTGCTCGAAAATTCATACGAAGACGGATCTTCAACTCCAGAGTCCATAAAGGCGCTTGCAAATGTCTCTTGTACCTTCAGATTCGTTTGTAGTTCCTCGAAAATTCATACGAAGACGGATCTTCAACTCCAGAGTCCACAAAATCGTTCGCAAATGTCTCTCGTACCCTCAGTTTGGTTTGTAGATGCTCGAAAATTCATACGAAGACGGATCTCCAACTCCAGAGTCCATAAAGGCGCTTGCAAATGTCTCTTGTACCTCCAGTTTCGTTTGCAGATGCTCGAAAATTCATACGAAGACGGATTTTCAATTCCAGAGTCCATAAAGGCGGTTGCAAATGTCTCTTGTACCTTCAGTTTCGATTGTAGTTTCTCGAAAATTCATACGAAGACGGATCTCCAACTCCAGAGTCAATAAAGGCGGTTGCAAATGTCTCTTGTACCTCCAGTTTCGTTTGCAGATGCTCGAAAATTCATACGGAGACGGATCTCCAACTCCAGATTCCATGAAGGCGCTTGCAAATGTCTCTCGTACCCTCAGTTTGGCTTGCAGATGCTCGAAAATTCATACGAAGACGGATTTTCAATTCCAGAGTCCATAAAGGCGGTTGCAAATGTCTCTTGTACCTTCAGTTTCGTTTGTAGTTGCTCGAAAATTCATACGAAGACGGATCTTCGACTCCAGAGTCCATAAAGGCGCTTGCAAATGTCTCTTGTACCTCCAGTTTCGTTTGCAGATGCTCGAGAATTCATACGAAGACGGATCTGCAACTCCAGAGTCCATAAAGGCGCTTGCAAATGTCTCTTGTACCTCCAGTTTCGTTTGCAGATGCTCGAGAATTCATACGAAGACGGATCTGCAACTCCAGAGTCCATAAAGGCGCTTGCAAATGTCTCTTGTACCTCCAGTTTCGTTTGCAGATGCTCGAGAATTCATACGAAGACGGATCTGCGACTCCAGAGTCCATAGAGGCGCTTGCAAATGTCTCTTGTACCTCCAGTTTCGTTTGCAGATGCTCGAAAATTCATACGAAGACGGATCTTCAACTCCAGAGTCCATAAAATCGTTCGCAAATGTCTCTCGTACCCTCAGTTTGGTTTGTAGATGCTCGAAAATTCATACGAAAACGGATCTGCAGCTCCAGAGTCCATAGAGGCGCTTGCAAATGTCTCTTGTACCTCCAGTTTCGTTCGCAGATGCTCGAGAATTCATACGAAGACGGATCTGCGACTCCAGAGTCCACAAAGGCGCTTGCAAATGTCTCTTGTACCTCCAGTTTCGTTTGCAGATGCTCGAAAATTCATACGAAGACGGATCTTCAACTCCGGAGTCCATAAAAACGTTCGCAAATGTCTCTCGTACCCTCAGTTTGGTTTGTAGATGCTCGAAAATTCATACGAAGACGGATCTCCAACTCCAGAGTCCATAAAGGCGTTTGCAAATGTCTCTTGTACCTCCAGTTTCGTTTGTAGTTGCTCGAAAATTCATACGAAGACGGATCTACAACTCCAGAGTCCATAAAGGCGCTTGCAAATGTCTCTTGTACCTTCAGATTGGTTTGTAGTTGCTCGAAAATTCATACGAAGACGGATCTTCACCCCAGAGTCTATAAAGGCGCTTGCAAATGTTTCTTGTGCCTTCAGTTTGGTTTGTAGTTGCTCAAAAATTCATACGAAGGCGGATCTTCACCCCAGAGTCCATAAAGGCGCTTGCAAATGTCTCTTGTGCCTTCAGTTTGGTTTGTAGTTGCTCGAAAATTCATACGAAGACGGATCTTCACCCCAGAGTCCATAAAGGCGCTCGCAAATGTCTCTTGTGCCTTCACTTTGGTTTGTAGTTGCTCGAAAATTCATACGAAGACGGATCTTCACCCCAGAGTCTATAAAGGCGCTTGCAAATGTTTCTTGTGCCTTCAGTTTGGTTTGTAGTTGCTCAAAAATTCATACGAAGGCGGATCTTCACCCCAGAGTCCATGAAGTCGCTTGCAAATGTCTCTTGTGCCTTCAGTTTGGTTTGTAGTTGCTCGAAAATTCATACGAAGACGGATCTTCACCCCAGAGTCCATAAAGGCGCTCGCAAATGTCTCTTGTGCCTTCAGTTTGGTTTGTAGTTGCTCGAAAATTCATACGAAGACGGATCTTCAACTCCAGAGTCCATGAGGGCGCTCGCAAATGTCTCTTAGACCTTCACTTTCGTTTGTTGTTGCTCGAAAATCCATACGAAGACGGATCTTTAACTCCAGAGTCCATGAAGGCGCTTGCAAATGTTTGTGTTACTCTCTTTTTCGATCGTGGATGCTCGAAAATTCATACGAAGACGGATCTCCGACTCCAGAGTCCATAAAGGCGCTCGCAAATGTCTCTTGTACCTTCAGTTTCGTTTGCAGATGCTCGAAAATTCATACGAAGACGGATCTCCGACTCCAGAGTCCATAAAGGCGCTCGCAAATGTCTCTTGTACCTTCAGTTTCGTTTGCAGATGCTCGAAAATTCATACGAAGACGGATCTTCAACTCCAGAGGCCATAAATGCGCTTGCAAATGTCTCTTGTAGCTTCAGTTTGGTTTGTAGTTGCTCGAAAATTCATACGAAGACGGATCTCCGACTCCAGAGTCCATAAAGGCGCTTGCAAATGTCTCTTGTACCTTCAGTTTGGTTTGTAGTTGCTCGAAATTCCATACGAAGACGGATCTTTAACTCCAGAGTCCATAAAATCGTTCGCAAATGTCTCCCGTACCTTCAGTTTGGTTTGCAGATGCTCGAAAATTCATACGAAGACGGATCTTCAACTCCAGAGTCCATAAAATCGTTCGCAAATGTCTCTCGTACCCTCAGTTTGGTTTGTAGATGCTCGAAAATTCATACGAAGACGGATCTCCACCTCCGGAGTCCATAAAAACGTTCGCAAATGTCTCTCGTACCCTCAGTTTGGTTTGTAGATGCTCGAAAATTCATACGAAGACGGATCTCCAACTCCAGAGTCCATAAAGGCGGTTGCAAATGTCTCTCGTACCTTCAGTTTCGTTTGTAGTTGCTCGAAAATTCATACGAAGACGGATCTCCAACTCCAGAGTCCATAAAGGCGCTTGCAAATGTCTCTGGTACCTTCAGATTGGTTTGTAGTTGCTCGAAAATTCATACGAAGACGAATCTTCACCCCAGAGTCCATAAAGGCGCTTGCAAATGTCTCTTGTGCCTTCAGTTTGGTTTGTAGTTGCTCGAAAATTCATACGAAGACGGATCTTCAGCCCAGAGTCCATGAAGGCGCTTGCAAATGTCTCTTGTGCCTTCAGTTTGGTTTGTAGTTGCTCGAAAATTCATACGAAGACGGATCTTTACCCCAGAGTCCATAAAGGCGCTTGCAAATGTTTCTTGTGCCTTCAGTTTGGTTTGTAGTTGCTCAAAAATTCATACGAAGACGGATCTTCACCCCAGAGTCCATAAAGGCGCTTGCAAATGTCTCTTGTGCCTTCAGTTTGGTTTGTAGTTGCTCGAAAATTCATACGAAGACGGATCTTCACCCCAGAGTCCATAAAGGCGCTTGCAAATGTCTCTTGTACCTCCAGTTTCGTTTGTAGTTGCTCGAAAATTCATACGAAGACGGATCTACAACTCCAGAGTCCATAGAGGCGCTTGCAAATGTCTCTTGTACCTTCAGTTTGGTTTGTAGTTGCTCGAAAATTCATACGAAGACGGATCTTCAACTCCAGAGTCCATGAAGGCGCTCGCAAATGTCTCTTGTACCTTTAGTTTCGTTTGTCGTTGCTCGAAAATTCATACGAAGACGGATCTTCAACTCCAGAGTCCATAAAATCGTTCGCAAATGTCTCTCGTACCCTCAGTTCGGTTTGTAGATGCTCGAAAATTCATACGAGACGGATCTTCAACTCCAGAGTCCATAAAGGCGCTCGCAAATGTCTCTTGTACCTTTAGTTTCGTTTGTCGTTGCTCGAAAATTCATACGAAGACGAATCTTCAACTCCAGAGTCCATAAAGGCGCTTGCAAATGTCTCTCGTACCTTCAGTTTCGTTTGTAGTTGCTCGAAAATTCATACGAAGACGGATCTTCAACTCCAGAGTCCATAAAGGCGCTCGCAAATGTCTCTTGTACCTTCAGTTTCGTTTGCAGATGCTCGAAAATTCATACGAAGACGGATCTCCGACTCCAGAGTCCATAAAGGCGCTTGCAAATGTCTCTTGTACCTTCAGTTTCGGTTGCAGATGCTCGAAAATTCATACGAAGACGGATCTTCAACTCCAGAGGCCATAAATGCGCTTGCAAATGTCTCTTGTACCTTCAGTTTGGTTTGTAGTTGCTCAAAAATTCATACGAAGACGGATCTCCGACTCCAGAGTCCATAAAGGCGCTTGCAAATGTCTCTTGTACCTTCAGTTTGGTTTGTAGTTGCTCGAAATTTCATACGAAGACGGATCTTCAACTCCAGAGTCCATAAAATCGTTCGCAAATGTCTCTCGTACCTTCAGTTTGGTTTGTAGTTGCTCGAAAATTCATACGAAGACGGATCTTCAGCCCAGAGTCCATGAAACCGCTTGCAAATGTCTCTTGTGCCTTCAGTTTGGTTTGTAGATGCTCGAAAATTCATACGAAGACGGATCTCCAACTCCAGAGTCCATAAAGGCGCTTGCAAATGTCTCTTGTACCTCCAGTTTCGTTTGTAGTTGCTCGAAAATTCATACGAAGACGGATCTACAACTCCAGAGTCCATAAAGGCGCTTGCAAATGTCTCTTGTACCTTCAGATTGGTTTGTAGTTGCTCGAAAATTCATACGAAGACGGATCTTTACCCCAGAGTCTATAAAGGCGCTTGCAAATGTTTCTTGTGCCTTCAGTTTGGTGTGTAGTTGCTCAAAAATTCATACGAAGGCGGATCTTCACCCCAGAGTCCATAAAGGCGCTTGCAAATGTCTCTTGTGCCTTCAGTTTGGTTTGTAGTTGCTCGAAAATTCATACGAAGACGGATCTTCACCCCAGAGTCTATAAAGGCGCTTGCAAATGTTTCTTGTGCCTTCAGTTTGGTTTGTAGTTGCTCAAAAATTCATACGAAGGCGGATCTTCACCCCAGAGTCCATAAAGTCGCTTGCAAATGTCTCTTGTGCCTTCAGTTTGGTTTGTAGTTGCTCGAAAATTCATACGAAGACGGATCGTCACCCCAGAGTCCATAAAGGCGCTCGCAAATGTCTCTTGTGCCTTCAGTTTGGTTTGTAGTTGCTCGAAAATTCATACGAAGACGGATCTTCAACTCCAGAGTCCATGAGGGCGCTCGCAAATGTCTCTTAGACCTTCACTTTCGTTTGTTGTTGCTCGAAAATTCATACGAAGACGGATCTTTAACTCCAGAGTCCATAAAGGCGCTTGCAAATGTTTGTGTTACTCTCTTTTTCGATCGTGGATGCTCGAAAATCCATACGAAGACGGATCTTCAACTCCAGAGTCCATGAAGGCGCTCGCAAATGTCTCTTGTACCTTCAGTTTCGTTTGCAGATGCTCGAAAATTCATACGAAGACGGATCTCCGACTCCAGAGTCCATAAAGGCGCTCGCAAATGTCTCTTGTACCTTCAGTTTCGTTTGCAGATGCTCGAAATTTCATACGAAGACGGATCTTTAACTTCAGAGTCCATAAAATCGTTCGCAAATGTCTCTCGTACCTTCAGTTTGGTTTGCAGATGCTCGAAAATTCATACGAAGACGGATCTTCAACTCCAGAGTCCATAAAGGCGCTTGCAAATGTCTCTTGTACCTTCAGTTTGGTTTGTAGTTGCTCGAAATTTCATACGGAGACGGATCTTTAACTCCAGAGTCCATAAAATCGTTCGCAAATGTCTCTCGTACCTTCAGTTTGGTTTGCAGATGCTCGAAAATTCATACGAAGACGGATCTTCAACTCCAGAGTCCATAAAATCGTTCGCAAATGTCTCTCGTACCCTCAGTTTGATTTGTAGATGCTCGAAAATTCATACGAAGACGGATCTCCAACTCCGGAGTCCATAAAAACGTTCGCAAATGTCTCTCGTACCCTCAGTTTGGTTTGTAGATGCTCGAAAATTCATACGAAGACGGATCTCCAACTCCAGAGTCCATAAAGGCGGTTGCAAATGTCTCTCGTACCTTCAGTTTCGTTTGTAGTTGCTCGAAAATTCATACGAAGACGGATCTCCAACTCCAGAGTCCATAAAGGCGCTTGCAAATGTCTCTGGTACCTTCAGATTGGTTTGTAGTTGCTCGAAAATTCATACGAAGACGAATCTTCACCCCAGAGTCCATAAAGGCGCTTGCAAATGTCTCTTGTAGCTTCAGTTTGGTTTGTAGTTGCTCGAAAATTCATACGAAGACGGATCTCCGACTCCAGAGTCCAGAAAGGCGCTTGCAAATGTCTCTTGTACCTTCAGTTTGGTTTGTAGTTGCTCGAAATTTCATACGAAGACGGATCTTCAACTCCAGAGTCCATAAAATCGTTCGCAAATGTCTCTCGTACCTTCAGTTTGGTTTGTAGTTGCTCGAAAATTCATACGAAGACGGATCTTCAGCCCAGAGTCCATGAAACCGCTTGCAAATGTCTCTTGTGCCTTCAGTTTGGTTTGTAGATGCTCGAAAATTCATACGAAGACGGATCTCCAACTCCAGAGTCCATAAAGGCGCTTGCAAATGTCTCTTGTACCTCCAGTTTCGTTTGTAGTTGCTCGAAAATTCATACGAAGACGGATCTACAACTCCAGAGTCCATAAAGGCGCTTGCAAATGTCTCTTGTACCTTCAGATTGGTTTGTAGTTGCTCGAAAATTCATACGAAGACGGATCTTTACCCCAGAGTCTATAAAGGCGCTTGCAAATGTTTCTTGTGCCTTCAGTTTGGTGTGTAGTTGCTCAAAAATTCATACGAAGGCGGATCTTCACCCCAGAGTCCATAAAGGCGCTTGCAAATGTCTCTTGTGCCTTCAGTTTGGTTTGTAGTTGCTCGAAAATTCATACGAAGACGGATCTTCACCCCAGAGTCTATAAAGGCGCTTGCAAATGTTTCTTGTGCCTTCAGTTTGGTTTGTAGTTGCTCAAAAATTCATACGAAGGCGGATCTTCACCCCAGAGTCCATAAAGTCGCTTGCAAATGTCTCTTGTGCCTTCAGTTTGGTTTGTAGTTGCTCGAAAATTCATACGAAGACGGATCGTCACCCCAGAGTCCATAAAGGCGCTCGCAAATGTCTCTTGTGCCTTCAGTTTGGTTTGTAGTTGCTCGAAAATTCATACGAAGACGGATCTTCAACTCCAGAGTCCATGAGGGCGCTCGCAAATGTCTCTTAGACCTTCACTTTCGTTTGTTGTTGCTCGAAAATTCATACGAAGACGGATCTTTAACTCCAGAGTCCATAAAGGCGCTCGCAAATGTTTGTGTTACTCTCTTTTTCGATCGTGGATGCTCGAAAATTCATACGAAGACGGATCTTCAACTCCAGAGTCCATGAAGGCGCTCGCAAATGTCTCTTGTACCTTCAGTTTCGTTTGCAGATGCTCGAAAATTCATACGAAGACGGATCTCCGACTCCAGAGTCCATAAAGGCGCTCGCAAATGTCTCTTGTACCTTCAGTTTCGTTTGCAGATGCTCGAAATTTCATACGAAGACGGATCTTTAACTCCAGAGTCCATAAAATCGTTCGCAAATGTCTCTCGTACCTTCAGTTTGGTTTGCAGATGCTCGAAAATTCATACGAAGACGGATCTTCAACTCCAGAGTCCATAAAGGCGCTTGCAAATGTCTCTTGTACCTTCAGTTTGGTTTGTAGTTGCTCGAAATTTCATACGGAGACGGATCTTTAACTCCAGAGTCCATAAAATCGTTCGCAAATGTCTCTCGTACCTTCAGTTTGGTTTGCAGATGCTCGAAAATTCATACGAAGACGGATCTTCAACTCCAGAGTCCATAAAATCGTTCGCAAATGTCTCTCGTACCCTCAGTTTGGTTTGTAGATGCTCGAAAATTCATACGAAGACGGATCTCCAACTCCGGAGTCCATAAAAACGTTCGCAAATGTCTCTCGTACCCTCAGTTTGGTTTGTAGATGCTCGAAAATTCATACGAAGACGGATCTCCAACTCCAGAGTCCATAAAGGCGGTTGCAAATGTCTCTCGTACCTTCAGTTTCGTTTGTAGTTGCTCGAAAATTCATACGAAGACGGATCTCCAACTCCAGAGTCCATAAAGGCGCTTGCAAATGTCTCTGGTACCTTCAGATTGGTTTGTAGTTGCTCGAAAATTCATACGAAGACGAATCTTCACCCCAGAGTCCATAAAGGCGCTTGCAAATGTCTCTTGTGCCTTCAGTTTGGTTTGTAGTTGCTCGAAAATTCATACGAAGACGGATCTTTACCCCAGAGTCCATAAAGGCGCTTGCAAATGTTTCTTGTGCCTTCAGTTTGGTTTGTAGTTGCTCAAAAATTCATACGAAGACGGATCTTCACCCCAGAGTCCATAAAGGCGCTTGCAAATGTCTCTTGTGCCTTCAGTTTGGTTTGTAGTTGCTCGAAAATTCATACGAAGACGGATCTTCACCCCAGAGTCCATAAAGGCGCTTGCAAATGTCTCTTGTACCTCCAGTTTCGTTTGTAGTTGCTCGAAAATTCATACGAAGACGGATCTACAACTCCAGAGTCCATAGAGGCGCTTGCAAATGTCTCTTGTACCTTCAGTTTGGTTTGTAGTTGCTCGAAAATTCATACGAAGACGGATCTTCAACTCCAGAGTCCATAAAGGCGCTCGCAAATGTCTCTTGTACCTTTAGTTTCGTTTGTCGTTGCTCGAAAATTCATACGAAGACGGATCTTCAACTCCAGAGTCCATAAAATCGTTCGCAAATGTCTCTCGTACCCTCAGTTCGGTTTGTAGATGCTCGAAAATTCATACGAAGACGGATCTTCAACTCCAGAGTCCATAAAGGCGCTCGCAAATGTCTCTTGTACCTTTAGTTTCGTTTGTCGTTGCTCGAAAATTCATACGAAGACGAATCTTCAACTCCAGAGTCCATAAAGGCGCTTGCAAATGTCTCTCGTACCTTCAGTTTCGTTTGTAGTTGCTCGAAAATTCATACGAAGACGGATCTTCAACTCCAGAGTCCATAAAATCGTTCGCAAATGTCTCTCGTACCTTCAGTTTGGTTTGCAGATGCTCGAAAATTCATACGAAGACGGATCTTCAACTCCAGAGTCCATAAAGGCGCTTGCAAATGTCTCTTGTACCTTCAGTTTGGTTTGTAGTTGCTCGAAATTTCATACGGAGACGGATCTTTAACTCCAGAGTCCATAAAATCGTTCGCAAATGTCTCTCGTACCTTCAGTTTGGTTTGCAGATGCTCGAAAATTCATACGAAGACGGATCTTCAACTCCAGAGTCCATAAAATCGTTCGCAAATGTCTCTCGTACCCTCAGTTTGGTTTGTAGATGCTCGAAAATTCATACGAAGACGGATCTCCAACTCCGGAGTCCATAAAAACGTTCGCAAATGTCTCTCGTACCCTCAGTTTGGTTTGTAGATGCTCGAAAATTCATACGAAGACGGATCTCCAACTCCAGAGTCCATAAAGGCGGTTGCAAATGTCTCTCGTACCTTCAGTTTCGTTTGTAGTTGCTCGAAAATTCATACGAAGACGGATCTCCAACTCCAGAGTCCATAAAGGCGCTTGCAAATGTCTCTTGTGCCTTCAGTTTGGTTTGTAGTTGCTCGAAAATTCATACGAAGACGGATCTTCACCCCAGAGTCCATAAAGGCGCTTGCAAATGTCTCTTGTACCTCCAGTTTCGTTTGTAGTTGCTCGAAAATTCATTCGAAGACGGATCTACAACTCCAGAGTCCATAGAGGCGCTTGCAAATGTCTCTTGTACCTTCAGTTTGGTTTGTAGTTGCTCGAAAATTCATACGAAGACGGATCTTCAACTCCAGAGTCCATAAAGGCGCTCGCAAATGTCTCTTGTACCTTTAGTTTCGTTTGTCGTTGCTCGAAAATTCATACGAAGACGGATCTTCAACTCCAGAGTCCATAAAATCGTTCGCAAATGTCTCTCGTACCCTCAGTTCGGTTTGTAGATGCTCGAAAATTCATACGAAGACGGATCTTCAACTCCAGAGTCCATAAAGGCGCTCGCAAATGTCTCTTGTACCTTTAGTTTCGTTTGTCGTTGCTCGAAAATTCATACGAAGACGAATCTTCAACTCCAGAGTCCATAAAGGCGCTTGCAAATGTCTCTTGTACCTTCAGTTTCGTTTGTAGATGCTCGAAAATTCATACGAAGACGGATCTCCGACTCCAGAGTCCATAAAGGCGCTCGCAAATGTCTCTTGTGCCTTCAGTTTGGTTTGTAGTTGCTCGAAAATTCATACGAAGACGGATCTTCAACTCCAGAGTCCATGAGGGCGCTCGCAAATGTCTCTTAGACCTTCACTTTCGTTTGTTGTTGCTCGAAAATTCATACGAAGACGGATCTTTAACTCCAGAGTCCATAAAGGCGCTTGCAAATGTTTGTGTTACTCTCTTTTTCGATCGTGGATGCTCGAAAATTCATACGAAGACGGATCTTCAACTCCAGAGTCCATGAAGGCGCTCGCAAATGTCTCTTGTACCTTCAGTTTCGTTTGCAGATGCTCGAAAATTCATACGAAGACGGATCTCCGACTCCAGAGTCCATAAAGGCGCTCGCAAATGTCTCTTGTACCTTCAGTTTCGTTTGCAGATGCTCGAAAATTCATACGAAGACGGATCTTCAACTCCAGAGGCCATAAATGCGCTTGCAAATGTCTCTTGTAGCTTCAGTTTGGTTTGTAGTTGCTCGAAAATTCATACGAAGACGGATCTCCGACTCCAGAGTCCATAAAGGCGCTTGCAAATGTCTCTTGTACCTTCAGTTTGGTTTGTAGTTGCTCGAAATTTCATACGAAGACGGATCTTTAACTCCAGAGTCCATAAAATCGTTCGCAAATGTCTCCCGTACCTTCAGTTTGGTTTGCAGATGCTCGAAAATTCATACGAAGACGGATCTTCAACTCCAGAGTCCATAAAATCGTTCGCAAATGTCTCTCGTACCCTCAGTTTGGTTTGTAGATGCTCGAAAATTCATACGAAGACGGATCTCCACCTCCGGAGTCCATAAAAACGTTCGCAAATGTCTCTCGTACCCTCAGTTTGGTTTGTAGATTCTCGAAAATTCATACGAAGACGGATCTCCAACTCCAGAGTCCATAAAGGCGGTTGCAAATGTCTCTCGTACCTTCAGTTTCGTTTGTAGTTGCTCGAAAATTCATACGAAGACGGATCTCCAACTCCAGAGTCCATAAAGGCGCTTGCAAATGTCTCTGGTACCTTCAGATTGGTTTGTAGTTGCTCGAAAATTCATACGAAGACGAATCTTCACCCCAGAGTCCATAAAGGCGCTTGCAAATGTCTCTTGTGCCTTCAGTTTGGTTTGTAGTTGCTCGAAAATTCATACGAAGACGGATCTTCAGCCCAGAGTCCATGAAGGCGTTTGCAAATGTCTCTTGTGCCTTCAGTTTGGTTTGTAGTTGCTCGAAAATTCATACGAAGACGGATCTTTACCCCAGAGTCCATAAAGGCGCTTGCAAATGTTTCTTGTGCCTTCAGTTTGGTTTGTAGTTGCTCAAAAATTCATACGAAGACGGATCTTCACCCCAGAGTCCATAAAGGCGCTTGCAAATGTCTCTTGTGCCTTCAGTTTGGTTTGTAGTTGCTCGAAAATTCATACGAAGACGGATCTTCACCCCAGAGTCCATAAAGGCGCTTGCAAATGTCTCTTGTACCTCCAGTTTCGTTTGTAGTTGCTCGAAAATTCATACGAAGACGGATCTACAACTCCAGAGTCCATAGAGGCGCTTGCAAATGTCTCTTGTACCTTCAGTTTGGTTTGTAGTTGCTCGAAAATTCATACGAAGACGGATCTTCAACTCCAGAGTCCATAAAGGCGCTCGCAAATGTCTCTTGTACCTTTAGTTTCGTTTGTCGTTGCTCGAAAATTCATACGAAGACGGATCTTCAACTCCAGAGTCCATAAAATCGTTCGCAAATGTCTCTCGTACCCTCAGTTCGGTTTGTAGATGCTCGAAAATTCATACGAAGACGGATCTTCAACTCCAGAGTCCATAAAGGCGCTCGCAAATGTCTCTTGTACCTTTAGTTTCGTTTGTCGTTGCTCGAAAATTCATACGAAGACGAATCTTCAACTCCAGAGTCCATAAAGGCGCTTGCAAATGTCTCTCGTACCTTCAGTTTCGTTTGTAGTTGCTCGAAAATTCATACGAAGACGGATCTTCAACTCCAGAGTCCATAAAGGCGCTCGCAAATGTCTCTTGTACCTTCAGTTTCGTTTGCAGATGCTCGAAAATTCATACGAAGACGGATCTCCGACTCCAGAGTCCATAAAGGCGCTTGCAAATGTCTCTTGTACCTTCAGTTTCGTTTGCAGATGCTCGAAAATTCATACGAAGACGGATCTTCAACTCCAGAGGCCATAAATGCGCTTGCAAATGTCTCTTGTAGCTTCAGTTTGGTTTGTAGTTGCTCGAAAATTCATACGAAGACGGATCTCCGACTCCAGAGTCCATAAAGGCGCTTGCAAATGTCTCTTGTACCTTCAGTTTGGTTTGTAGTTGCTCGAAATTTCATACGAAGACGGATCTTCAACTCCAGAGTCCATAAAATCGTTCGCAAATGTCTCTCGTACCTTCAGTTTGGTTTGTAGTTGCTCGAAAATTCATACGAAGACGGATCTTCAGCCCAGAGTCCATGAAACCGCTTGCAAATGTCTCTTGTGCCTTCAGTTTGGTTTGTAGATGCTCGAAAATTCATACGAAGACGGATCTCCAACTCCAGAGTCCATAAAGGCGCTTGCAAATGTCTCTTGTACCTCCAGTTTCGTTTGTAGTTGCTCGAAAATTCATACGAAGACGGATCTACAACTCCAGAGTCCATAAAGGCGCTTGCAAATGTCTCTTGTACCTTCAGATTGGTTTGTAGTTGCTCGAAAATTCATACGAAGACGGATCTTTACCCCAGAGTCTATAAAGGCGCTTGCAAATGTTTCTTGTGCCTTCAGTTTGGTGTGTAGTTGCTCAAAAATTCATACGAAGGCGGATCTTCACCCCAGAGTCCATAAAGGCGCTTGCAAATGTCTCTTGTGCCTTCAGTTTGGTTTGTAGTTGCTCGAAAATTCATACGAAGACGGATCTTCACCCCAGAGTCTATAAAGGCGCTTGCAAATGTTTCTTGTGCCTTCAGTTTGGTTTGTAGTTGCTCAAAAATTCATACGAAGGCGGATCTTCACCCCAGAGTCCATAAAGTCGCTTGCAAATGTCTCTTGTGCCTTCAGTTTGGTTTGTAGTTGCTCGAAAATTCATACGAAGACGGATCGTCACCCCAGAGTCCATAAAGGCGCTCGCAAATGTCTCTTGTGCCTTCAGTTTGGTTTGTAGTTGCTCGAAAATTCATACGAAGACGGATCTTCAACTCCAGAGTCCATGAGGGCGCTCGCAAATGTCTCTTAGACCTTCACTTTCGTTTGTTGTTGCTCGCAAATTCATACGAAGACGGATCTTTAACTCCAGAGTCCATAAAGGCGCTTGCAAATGTTTGTGTTACTCTCTTTTTCGATCGTGGATGCTCGAAAATTCATACGAAGACGGATCTTCAACTCCAGAGTCCATGAAGGCGCTCGCAAATGTCTCTTGTACCTTCAGTTTCGTTTGCAGATGCTCGAAAATTCATACGAAGACGGATCTCCGACTCCAGAGTCCATAAAGGCGCTCGCAAATGTCTCTTGTACCTTCAGTTTCGTTTGCAGATGCTCGAAATTTCATACGAAGACGGATCTTTAACTCCAGAGTCCATAAAATCGTTCGCAAATGTCTCTCGTACCTTCAGTTTGGTTTGCAGATGCTCGAAAATTCATACGAAGACGGATCTTCAACTCCAGAGTCCATAAAGGCGCTTGCAAATGTCTCTTGTACCTTCAGTTTGGTTTGTAGTTGCTCGAAATTTCATACGGAGACGGATCTTTAACTCCAGAGTCCATAAAATCGTTCGCAAATGTCTCTCGTACCTTCAGTTTGGTTTGCAGATGCTCGAAAATTCATACGAAGACGGATCTTCAACTCCAGAGTCCATAAAATCGTTCGCAAATGTCTCTCGTACCCTCAGTTTGGTTTGTAGATGCTCGAAAATTCATACGAAGACGGATCTCCAACTCCGGAGTCCATAAAAACGTTCGCAAATGTCTCTCGTACCCTCAGTTTGGTTTGTAGATGCTCGAAAATTCATACGAAGACGGATCTCCAACTCCAGAGTCCATAAAGGCGGTTGCAAATGTCTCTCGTACCTTCAGTTTCGTTTGTAGTTGCTCGAAAATTCATACGAAGACGGATCTCCAACTCCAGAGTCCATAAAGGCGCTTGCAAATGTCTCTGGTACCTTCAGATTGGTTTGTAGTTGCTCGAAAATTCATACGAAGACGAATCTTCACCCCAGAGTCCATAAAGGCGCTTGCAAATGTCTCTTGTGCCTTCAGTTTGGTTTGTAGTTGCTCGAAAATTCATACGAAGACGGATCTTTACCCCAGAGTCCATAAAGGCGCTTGCAAATGTTTCTTGTGCCTTCAGTTTGGTTTGTAGTTGCTCAAAAATTCATACGAAGACGGATCTTCACCCCAGAGTCCATAAAGGCGCTTGCAAATGTCTCTTGTGCCTTCAGTTTGGTTTGTAGTTGCTCGAAAATTCATACGAAGACGGATCTTCACCCCAGAGTCCATAAAGGCGCTTGCAAATGTCTCTTGTACCTCCAGTTTCGTTTGTAGTTGCTCGAAAATTCATACGAAGACGGATCTACAACTCCAGAGTCCATAGAGGCGCTTGCAAATGTCTCTTGTACCTTCAGTTTGGTTTGTAGTTGCTCGAAAATTCATACGAAGACGGATCTTCAACTCCAGAGTCCATAAAGGCGCTCGCAAATGTCTCTTGTACCTTTAGTTTCGTTTGTCGTTGCTCGAAAATTCATACGAAGACGGATCTTCAACTCCAGAGTCCATAAAATCGTTCGCAAATGTCTCTCGTACCCTCAGTTCGGTTTGTAGATGCTCGAAAATTCATACGAAGACGGATCTCCGACTCCAGAGTCCATAAAGGCGCTTGCAAATGTCTCTTGTACCTTCAGTTTGGTTTGTAGTTGCTCGAAATTTCATACGAAGACGGATCTTCAACTCCAGAGTCCATAAAATCGTTCGCAAATGTCTCTCGTACCTTCAGTTTGGTTTGTAGTTGCTCGAAAATTCATACGAAGACGGATCTTCAGCCCAGAGTCCATGAAACCGCTTGCAAATGTCTCTTGTGCCTTCAGTTTGGTTTGTAGATGCTCGAAAATTCATACGAAGACGGATCTCCAACTCCAGAGTCCATAAAGGCGCTTGCAAATGTCTCTTGTACCTCCAGTTTCGTTTGTAGTTGCTCGAAAATTCATACGAAGACGGATCTACAACTCCAGAGTCCATAAAGGCGCTTGCAAATGTCTCTTGTACCTTCAGATTGGTTTGTAGTTGCTCGAAAATTCATACGAAGACGGATCTTTACCCCAGAGTCTATAAAGGCGCTTGCAAATGTTTCTTGTGCCTTCAGTTTGGTGTGTAGTTGCTCAAAAATTCATACGAAGGCGGATCTTCACTCCAGAGTCCATAAAGGCGCTTGCAAATGTCTCTTGTGCCTTCAGTTTGGTTTGTAGTTGCTCGAAAATTCATACGAAGACGGATCTTCACCCCAGAGTCTATAAAGGCGCTTGCAAATGTTTCTTGTGCCTTCAGTTTGGTTTGTAGTTGCTCAAAAATTCATACGAAGGCGGATCTTCACCCCAGAGTCCATAAAGTCGCTTGCAAATGTCTCTTGTGCCTTCAGTTTGGTTTGTAGTTGCTCGAAAATTCATACGAAGACGGATCGTCACCCCAGAGTCCATAAAGGCGCTCGCAAATGTCTCTTGTGCCTTCAGTTTGGTTTGTAGTTGCTCGAAAATTCATACGAAGACGGATCTTCAACTCCAGAGTCCATGAGGGCGCTCGCAAATGTCTCTTAGACCTTCACTTTCGTTTGTTGTTGCTCGAAAATTCATACGAAGACGGATCTTTAACTCCAGAGTCCATAAAGGCGCTTGCAAATGTTTGTGTTACGCTCTTTTTCGATCGTGGATGCTCGAAAATTCATACGAAGACGGATCTTCAACTCCAGAGTCCATGAAGGCGCTCGCAAATGTCTCTTGTACCTTCAGTTTCGTTTGCAGATGCTCGAAAATTCATACGAAGACGGATCTCCGACTCCAGAGTCCATAAAGGCGCTCGCAAATGTCTCTTGTACCTTCAGTTTCGTTTGCAGATGCTCGAAATTTCATACGAAGACGGATCTTTAACTCCAGAGTCCATAAAATCGTTCGCAAATGTCTCTCGTACCTTCAGTTTGGTTTGCAGATGCTCGAAAATTCATACGAAGACGGATCTTCAACTCCAGAGTCCATAAAGGCGCTTGCAAATGTCTCTTGTACCTTCAGTTTGGTTTGTAGTTGCTCGAAATTTCATACGGAGACGGATCTTTAACTCCAGAGTCCATAAAATCGTTCGCAAATGTCTCTCGTACCTTCAGTTTGGTTTGCAGATGCTCGAAAATTCATACGAAGACGGATCTTCAACTCCAGAGTCCATAAAATCGTTCGCAAATGTCTCTCGTACCCTCAGTTTGGTTTGTAGATGCTCGAAAATTCATACGAAGACGGATCTCCAACTCCGGAGTCCATAAAAACGTTCGCAAATGTCTCTCGTACCCTCAGTTTGGTTTGTAGATGCTCGAAAATTCATACGAAGACGGATCTCCAACTCCAGAGTCCATAAAGGCGGTTGCAAATGTCTCTCGTACCTTCAGTTTCGTTTGTAGTTGCTCGAAAATTCATACGAAGACGGATCTCCAACTCCAGAGTCCATAAAGGCGCTTGCAAATGTCTCTGGTACCTTCAGATTGGTTTGTAGTTGCTCGAAAATTCATACGAAGACGAATCTTCACCCCAGAGTCCATAAAGGCGCTTGCAAATGTCTCTTGTGCCTTCAGTTTGGTTTGTAGTTGCTCGAAAATTCATACGAAGACGGATCTTTACCCCAGAGTCCATAAAGGCGCTTGCAAATGTTTCTTGTGCCTTCAGTTTGGTTTGTAGTTGCTCAAAAATTCATACGAAGACGGATCTTCACCCCAGAGTCCATAAAGGCGCTTGCAAATGTCTCTTGTGCCTTCAGTTTGGTTTGTAGTTGCTCGAAAATTCATACGAAGACGGATCTTCACCCCAGAGTCCATAAAGGCGCTTGCAAATGTCTCTTGTACCTCCAGTTTCGTTTGTAGTTGCTCGAAAATTCATACGAAGACGGATCTTCACCCCAGAGTCCATAAAGGCGCTTGCAAATGTCTCTTGTACCTTCAGTTTGGTTTGTAGTTGCTCGAAAATTCATACGAAGACGGATCTTCAACTCCAGAGTCCATAAAGGCGCTCGCAAATGTCTCTTGTACCTTTAGTTTCGTTTGTCGTTGCTCGAAAATTCATACGAAGACGGATCTTCAACTCCAGAGTCCATAAAATCGTTCGCAAATGTCTCTCGTACCCTCAGTTCGGTTTGTAGATGCTCGAAAATTCATACGAAGACGGATCTTCAACTCCAGAGTCCATAAAGGCGCTCGCAAATGTCTCTTGTACCTTTAGTTTCGTTTGTCGTTGCTCGAAAATTCATACGAAGACGAATCTTCAACTCCAGAGTCCATAAAGGCGCTTGCAAATGTCTCTCGTACCTTCAGTTTCGTTTGTAGTTGCTCGAAAATTCATACGAAGACGGATCTTCAACTCCAGAGTCCATAAAGGCGCTCGCAAATGTCTCTTGTACCTTCAGTTTCGTTTGTAGATGCTCGAAAATTCATACGAAGACGGATCTCCGACTCCAGAGTCCATAAAGGCGCTTGCAAATGTCTCTTGTACGTTCAGTTTCGTTTGCAGATGCTCGAAAATTCATACGAAGACGGATCTTCAACTCCAGAGGCCATAAATGCGCTTGCAAATGTCTCTTGTAGCTTCAGTTTGGTTTGTAGTTGCTCGAAAATTCATACGAAGACGGATCTCCGACTCCAGAGTCCATAAAGGCGCTTGCAAATGTCTCTTGTACCTTCAGTTTGGTTTGTAGTTGCTCGAAATTTCATACGAAGACGGATCTTCAACTCCAGAGTCCATAAAATCGTTCGCAAATGTCTCTCGTACCTTCAGTTTGGTTTGTAGTTGCTCGAAAATTCATACGAAGACGGATCTTCAGCCCAGAGTCCATGAAGGCGCTTGCAAATGTCTCTTGTGCCTTCAGTTTGGTTTGTAGTTGCTCGAAAATTCATACGAAGACGGATCTTCACCCCAGAGTCCATAAAGGCGCTTGCAAATGTCTCTTGTGCCTTCAGTTTGGTTTGTAGTTGCTCGAAAATTCATACGAAGACGGATCTTCACCCCAGAGTCCATAATGGCGCTTGCAAATGTCTCTTGTACCTCCAGTTTCGTTTGTAGTTGCTCGAAAATTCATACGAAGACGGATCTTCAACTCCAGAGTCCATAAAATCGTTCGCAAATGTCTCTCGTACCCTCAGTTCGGTTTGTAGATGCTCGAAAATTCATACGAAGACGGATCTTCAACTCCAGAGTCCATGAGGGCGCTCGCAAATGTCTCTTGTACCTTCAGTTTGGTTTGTAGTTGCTCGAAAATTCATACGGAGACGGATCTTCAGCCCAGAGTCCATGAAGGCGCTTGCAAATGTCTCTTGTGCCTTCAGTTTGGTTTGTAGTTGCTCGAAAATTCATACGAAGACGGATCTACAACTCCAGAGTCCATAAAGGCGCTTGCAAATGTCTTTTGTACCTTCAGTTTGGTTTGTAGTTGCTCGAAAATTCATACGAAGACGGATCTTCACCCCAGAGTCCATAAAGGCGCTTGCAAATGTCTCTTGTACCTCCAGTTTCGTTTGTAGTTGCTCGAAAATTCATACGAAGACGGATCTTCAACTCCAGAGTCCATAAAATCGTTCGCAAATGTCTCTCGTACCCTCAGTTCGGTTTGTAGATGCTCGAAAATTCATACGAAGACGGATCTTCAACTCCAGAGTCCATGAGGGCGCTCGCAAATGTCTCTTAGACCTTCAGTTTCGTCTGCAGATGCTCGAAAATTCGTACGAAGACGGATCTTCAACTCCAGAGGCCATAAATGCGCTTGCAAATGTCTCTTGTAGCTTCAGTTTGGTTTGTAGTTGCTCGAAAATTCATACGAAGACGGATCTCCGACTCCAGAGTCCATAAAGGCGCTTGCAAATGTCTCTTGTACCTTCAGTTTGGTTTGTAGTTGCTCGAAATTTCATACGAAGACGGATCTTCAACTCCAGAGTCCATAAAATCGTTCGCAAATGTCTCTCGTACCTTCAGTTTGGTTTGTAGTTGCTCGAAACTTCATACGAAGACGGATCTTCAACTCCAGAGTCCATAACGGCGCTCGCAAATGTCTCTTAGACCTTCAGTTTCGTTTGTCGTTGCTCGAAAATTCATACGAAGACGGATCTTCAACTCCAGAGTCCATAAAATCGCTTGCAAATGTTTGTGTTACCCTCAGTTTCGTTGGTGGATGCTCGAAAATTCATACGAAGACGGATCTTCAACTCCAGAGTCCATAAAGGCGCTTGCAAATGTCTCTCGTACCTTCAGTTTCGTTTGCAGATGCTCGAAAATTCATACGAAGACGGATCTCCAACTCCAGAGTCCATAAAGGCGCTTTCAAACGTCTCTTGTACCTTCAGTTTGGTTTGTAGTTGCTCGAAAATTCATACGAAGACGGATCTTCAGCCCAGAGTCCATAAAGGCGCTTGCAAATGTCTCTTGTGCCTTCAGTTTGGTTTGTATTTGCTCGAAAATTCATACGAAGACGGATCTACAACTCCAGAGTCCATAAAGGCGCTTGCAAATGTCTCTCGTACCTTCAGTTTGGTTTGTAGTTGCTCGAAAATTCATACGAAGACGGATCTTCAACTCCAGATTCCATAAAGGCGCTTGCAAATGTCTCTTGTAGCTCCAGTTTCGTTTGCAGATGCTCGAGAATTCATACGAAGACGGATCTTCAACTCCAGAGTCCATAAAGGCGCTTGCAAATGTCTCTGGTACCTTCAGATTGGTTTGTATTTGCTCGAAAATTCATACGAAGACGAATCTTCACCCCAGAGTCCATAAAGGCGCTTGCAAATGTCTCTTGTGCCTTCAGTTTGGTTTGTAGTTGCTCGAAAATTCATACGAAGACGGATCTTCAGCCCAGAGTCCATGAAGGCGCTTGCAAATGTTTCTTGTGCCTTCAGTTTGGTTTGTAGTTGCTCAAAAATTCATACGAAGACGGATCTTCACCCCAGAGTCCATAAAGGCGCTTGCAAATGTCTCTTGTGCCTTCAGTTTGGTTTGTAGTTGCTCGAAAATTCATACGAAGACGGATCTTCACCCCAGAGTCCATAAAGGCGCTTGCAAATGTCTCTTGTACCTCCAGTTTCGTTTGTAGTTGCTCGAAAATTCATACGAAGACGGATCTACAACTCCAGAGTCCATAGAGGCGCTTGCAAATGTCTCTTGTACCTTCAGTTTGGTTTGTAGTTGCTCGAAAATTCATACGAAGACGGATCTTCAACTCCAGAGTCCATAAAGGCGCTCGCAAATGTCTCTTGTACCTTGAGTTTCGTTTGTCGTTGCTCGAAAATTCATACGAAGACGGATCTTCAACTCCAGAGTCCATAAAATCGTTCGCAAATGTCTCTCGTACCCTCAGTTCGGTTTGTAGATGCTCGAAAATTCATACGAAGACGGATCTTCAACTCCAGAGTCCATAAAGGCGCTCGCAAATGTCTCTTGTACCTTTAGTTTCGTTTGTCGTTGCTCGAAAATTCATACGAAGACGGATCTTCAACTCCAGAGTCCATAAAGGCGCTTGCAAATGTCTCTCGTACCTTCAGTTTCGTTTGTAGTTGCTCGAAAATTCATACGAAGACGGATCTTCAACTCCAGAGTCCATAAAGGCGCTCGCAAATGTCTCTTGTACCTTCAGTTTCGTTTGCAGATGCTCGAAAATTCATACGAAGACGGATCTCCGACTCCAGAGTCCATAAAGGCGCTTGCAAATGTCTCTTGTACCTTCAGTTTGGTTTGTAGTTGCTCGAAATTTCATACGAAGACGGATCTTCAACTCCAGAGTCCATAAAATCGTTCGCAAATGTCTCTCGTACCTTCAGTTTGGTTTGTAGTTGCTCGAAAATTCATACGAAGACGGATCTTCAGCCCAGAGTCCATGAAGGCGCTTGCAAATGTCTCTTGTGCCTTCAGTTTGGTTTGTAGTTGCTCGAAAATTCATACGAAGACGGATCTACAACTCCAGAGTCCATAAAGGCGCTTGCAAATGTCTTTTGTACCTTCAGTTAGGTTTGTAGTTGCTCGAAAATTCATACGAAGACGGATCTTTACCCCAGAGTCCATAAAGGCGCTTGCAAATGTCTCTTGTGCCTTCAGTTTGGTTTGTAGTTGCTCGAAAATTCATACGAAGACGGATCTTCACCCCAGAGTCCATAAAGGCGCTTGCAAATGTCTCTTGTACCTCCAGTTTCGTTTGTAGTTGCTCGAAAATTCATACGAAGACGGATCTTCAACTCCAGAGTCCATGAGGGCGCTCGCAAATGTCTCTTAGACCTTCAGTTTCGTTTAATGTTGCTCGAAAATTCATACGAAGACGGATCTTCAACTCCAGAGTCCATAAAGGCGCTTGCAAATGTCTCTTGTACCTTCAGTTTGGTTTGTAGTTGCTCGAAAATTCATACGGAGACGGATCTTCAGCCCAGAGTCCATGAAGGCGCTTGCAAATGTCTCTTGTGCCTTCAGTTTGGTTTGTAGTTGCTCGAAAATTCATACGAAGACGGATCTACAACTCCAGAGTCCATAAAGGCGCTTGCAAATGTCTTTTGTACCTTCAGTTTGGTTTGTAGTTGCTCGAAAATTCATACGAAGACGGATCTTCACCCCAGAGTCCATAAAGGCGCTTGCAAATGTCTCTTGTACCTCCAGTTTCGTTTGTAGTTGCTCGAAAATTCATACGAAGACGAATCTTCAACTCCAGAGTCCATAAAATCGTTCGCAAATGTCTCTCGTACCCTCAGTTCGGTTTGTAGTTGCTCGAAAATTCATACGGAGACGGATCTTCAGCCCAGAGTCCATAAAGGCGCTTGCAAATGTCTCTTAGACCTTCAGTTTCGTCTGCAGATGCTCGAAAATTCATACGAAGACGGATCTTCAACTCGAGAGGCCATAAATGCGCTTGCAAATGTCTCTTGTAGCTTCAGTTTGGTTTGTAGTTGCTCGAAAATTCATACGAAGACGGATCTTCAACTCCAGAGTCCATGAGGGCGCTCGCAAATGTCTCTTAGACCTTCAGTTTCGTTTAATGTTGCTCGAAAATTCATACGAAGACGGATCTTCAACTCCAGAGTCCATAAAGGCGCTTGCAAATGTCTCTTGTACCTTCAGTTTGGTTTGTAGTTGCTCGAAATTTCATACGAAGACGGATCTACAACTCCAGAGTCCATAAAGGCGCTTGCAAATGTTTGTGTTACCCTCAGTTTCGTTGGTGGATGCTCGAAAATTCATACGAAGACGGATCTTCAACTCCAGAGTCCATAAAGGCGCTTGCAAATGTCTCTCGTACCTTCAGTTTCGTTTGCAGATGCTCGAAAATTCATACGAAGACGGATCTCCAACTCCAGAGTCCATAAAGGCGCTTTCAAACGTCTCTTGTACCTTCAGTTTGGTTTGTAGTTGCTCGAAAATTCATACGAAGACGGATCTTCAGCCCAGAGTCCATAAAGGCGCTTGCAAATGTCTCTTGTGCCTTCAGTTTGGTTTGTATTTGCTCGAAAATTCATACGAAGACGGATCTACAACTCCAGAGTCCATAAAGGCGCTTGCAAATGTCTCTCGTACCTTCAGTTTGGTTTGTAGTTGCTCGAAAATTCATACGAAGACGGATCTTCAACTCCAGATTCCATAAAGGCGCTTGCAAATGTCTCTTGTAGCTCCAGTTTCGTTTGCAGATGCTCGAGAATTCATACGAAGACGGATCTTCAACTCCAGAGTCCATAAAGGCGCTTGCAAATGTCTCTGGTACCTTCAGATTGGTTTGTATTTGCTCGAAAATTCATACGAAGACGAATCTTCACCCCAGAGTCCATAAAGGCGCTTGCAAATGTCTCTTGTGCCTTCAGTTTGGTTTGTAGTTGCTCGAAAATTCATACGAAGACGGATCTTCAGCCCAGAGTCCATGAAGGCGCTTGCAAATGTCTCTTGTGCCTTCAGTTTGGTTTGTAGTTGCTCGAAAATTCATACGAAGACGGATCTTTACCCCAGAGTCCATGAAGGCGCTTGCAAATGTTTCTTGTGCCTTCAGTTTGGTTTGTAGTTGCTCAAAAATTCATACGAAGACGGATCTTCACCCCAGAGTCCATAAAGGCGCTTGCAAATGTCTCTTGTGCCTTCAGTTTGGTTTGTAGTTGCTCGAAAATTCATACGAAGACGGATCTTCACCCCAGAGTCCATAAAGGCGCTTGCAAATGTCTCTTGTACCTCCAGTTTCGTTTGTAGTTGCTCGAAAATTCATACGAAGACGGATCTACAACTCCAGAGTCCATAGAGGCGCTTGCAAATGTCTCTTGTACCTTCAGTTTGGTTTGTAGTTGCTCGAAAATTCATACGAAGACGGATCTTCAACTCCAGAGTCCATAAAGGCGCTCGCAAATGTCTCTTGTACCTTGAGTTTCGTTTGTCGTTGCTCGAAAATTCATACGAAGACGGATCTTCAACTCCAGAGTCCATAAAATCGTTCGCAAATGTCTCTCGTACCCTCAGTTCGGTTTGTAGATGCTCGAAAATTCATACGAAGACGGATCTTCAACTCCAGAGTCCATAAAGGCGCTCGCAAATGTCTCTTGTACCTTTAGTTTCGTTTGTCGTAGCTCGAAAATTCATACGAAGACGGATCTTCAACTCCAGAGTCCATAAAGGCGCTTGCAAATGTCTCTCGTACCTTCAGTTTCGTTTGTAGTTGCTCGAAAATTCATACGAAGACGGATCTTCAACTCCAGAGTCCATAAAGGCGCTCGCAAATGTCTCTTGTACCTTCAGTTTCGTTTGCAGATGCTCGAAAATTCATACGAAGACGGATCTCCGACTCCAGAGTCCATAAAGGCGCTTGCAAATGTCTCTTGTACCTTCAGTTTGGTTTGTAGTTGCTCGAAATTTCATACGAAGACGGATCTTCAACTCCAGAGTCCATAAAATCGTTCGCAAATGTCTCTCGTACCTTCAGTTTGGTTTGTAGTTGCTCGAAAATTCATACGAAGACGGATCTTCAGCCCAGAGTCCATGAAGGCGCTTGCAAATGTCTCTTGTGCCTTCAGTTTGGTTTGTAGTTGCTCGAAAATTCATACGAAGACGGATCTACAACTCCAGAGTCCATAAAGGCGCTTGCAAATGTCTTTTGTACCTTCAGTTAGGTTTGTAGTTGCTCGAAAATTCATACGAAGACGGATCTTTACCCCAGAGTCCATAAAGGCGCTTGCAAATGTCTCTTGTGCCTTCAGTTTGGTTTGTAGTTGCTCGAAAATTCATACGAAGACGGATCTTCACCCCAGAGTCCATAAAGGCGCTTGCAAATGTCTCTTGTACCTCCAGTTTCGTTTGTAGTTGCTCGAAAATTCATACGAAGACGGATCTTCAACTCCAGAGTCCATGAGGGCGCTCGCAAATGTCTCTTAGACCTTCAGTTTCGTTTAATGTTGCTCGAAAATTCATACGAAGACGGATCTTCAACTCCAGAGTCCATAAAGGCGCTTGCAAATGTCTCTTGTACCTTCAGTTTGGTTTGTAGTTGCTCGAAAATTCATACGGAGACGGATCTTCAGCCCAGAGTCCATGAAGGCGCTTGCAAATGTCTCTTGTGCCTTCAGTTTGGTTTGTAGTTGCTCGAAAATTCATACGAAGACGGATCTACAACTCCAGAGTCCATAAAGGCGCTTGCAAATGTCTTTTGTACCTTCAGTTTGGTTTGTAGTTGCTCGAAAATTCATACGAAGACGGATCTTCACCCCAGAGTCCATAAAGGCGCTTGCAAATGTCTCTTGTACCTCCAGTTTCGTTTGTAGTTGCTCGAAAATTCATACGAAGACGGATCTTCAACTCCAGAGTCCATAAAATCGTTCGCAAATGTCTCTCGTACCCTCAGTTCGGTTTGTAGTTGCTCGAAAATTCATACGGAGACGGATCTTCAGCCCAGAGTCCATAAAGGCGCTTGCAAATGTCTCTTAGACCTTCAGTTTCGTCTGCAGATGCTCGAAAATTCATACGAAGACGGATCTTCAACTCGAGAGGCCATAAATGCGCTTGCAAATGTCTCTTGTAGCTTCAGTTTGGTTTGTAGTTGCTCGAAAATTCATACGAAGACGGATCTTCAACTCCAGAGTCCATGAGGGCGCTCGCAAATGTCTCTTAGACCTTCAGTTTCGTTTAATGTTGCTCGAAAATTCATACGAAGACGGATCTTCAACTCCAGAGTCCATAAAGGCGCTTGCAAATGTCTCTTGTACCTTCAGTTTGGTTTGTAGTTGCTCGAAATTTCATACGAAGACGGATCTACAACTCCAGAGTCCATAAAGGCGCTTGCAAATGTCTTTTGTACCTTCAGTTTGGTTTGTAGTTGCTCGCAAATTCATACGAAGACGGATCTTTACCCCAGAGTCCATAAAGGCGCTTGCAAATGTCTCTTGTACCTCCAGTTTCGTTTGTAGTTGCTCGAAAATTCATACGAAGACGGATCTTCAACTCCAGAGTCCATGAGGGCGCTCGCAAATGTCTCTTAGACCTTCAGTTTCGTTTAATGTTGCTCGAAAATTCATACGAAGACGGATCTTCAACTCCAGAGTCCATAAAGGCGCTTGCAAATGTCTCTTGTACCTTCAGTTTGGTTTGTAGTTGCTCGAAAATTCATACGGAGACGGATCTTCAGCCCAGAGTCCATGAAGGCGCTTGCAAATGTCTCTGGTACCTTCAGATTGGTTTGTAGTTGCTCGAAAATTCATACGAAGACGAATCTTCACCCCAGAGTCCATAAAGGCGCTTGCAAATGTCTCTTGTGCCTTCAGTTTGGTTTGTAGTTGCTCGAAAATTCATACGAAGACGGATCTTCAGCCCAGAGTCCATGAAGGCGCTTGCAAATGTCTCGTGTGCCTTCAGTTTGGTTTGTAGTTGCTCGAAAATTCATACGAAGACGGATCTTTACCCCAGAGTCCATAAAGGCGCTTGCAAATGTTTCTTGTGCCTTCAGTTTGGTTTGTAGTTGCTCAAAAATTCATACGAAGACGGATCTTCACCCCAGAGTCCATAAAGGCGCTTGCAAATGTCTCTTGTGCCTTCAGTTTGGTTTGTAGTTGCTCGAAAATTCATACGAAGACGGATCTTCACCCCAGAGTCCATAAAGGCGCTTGCAAATGTCTCTTGTACCTCCAGTTTCGTTTGTAGTTGCTCGAAAATTCATACGAAGACGGATCTACAACTCCAGAGTCCATAGAGGCGCTTGCAAATGTCTCTTGTACCTTCAGTTTGGTTTGTAGTTGCTCGAAAATTCATACGAAGACGGATCTTCAACTCCAGAGTCCATAAAGGCGCTCGCAAATGTCTCTTGTACCTTTAGTTTCGTTTGTCGTTGCTCGAAAATTCATACGAAGACGGATCTTCAACTCCAGAGTCCATAAAGGCGCTCGCAAATGTCTCTTGTACCTTTAGTTTCGTTTGTCGTTGCTCGAAAATTCATACGAAGACGAATCTTCAACTCCAGAGTCCATAAAGGCGCTTGCAAATGTCTCTCGTACCTTCAGTTTCGTTTGTAGTTGCTCGAAAATTCATACGAAGACGGATCTTCAACTCCAGAGTCCATAAAGGCGCTCGCAAATGTCTCTTGTACCTTCAGTTTCGTTTGCAGATGCTCGAAAATTCATACGAAGACGGATCTCCGACTCCAGAGTCCATGAAGGCGCTTGCAAATGTCTCTTGTACCTTCAGTTTCGTTTGCAGATGCTCGAAAATTCATACGAAGACGGATCTTCAACTCCAGAGGCCATAAATGCGCTTGCAAATGTCTCTTGTAGCTTCAGTTTGGTTTGTAGTTGCTCGAAAATTCATACGAAGACGGATCTCCGACTCCAGAGTCCATAAAGGCGCTTGCAAATGTCTCTTGTACCTTCAGTTTGGTTTGTAGTTGCTCGAAATTTCATACGAAGACGGATCTTCAACTCCAGAGTCCATAAAATCGTTCGCAAATGTCTCTCGTACCTTCAGTTTGGTTTGTAGTTGCTCGAAAATTCATACGAAGACGGATCTTCAGCCCAGAGTCCATGAAACCGCTTGCAAATGTCTCTTGTGCCTTCAGTTTGGTTTGTAGATGCTCGAAAATTCATACGAAGACGGATCTCCAACTCCAGAGTCCATAAAGGCGCTTGCAAATGTCTCTTGTACCTCCAGTTTCGTTTGTAGTTGCTCGAAAATTCATACGAAGACGGATCTACAACTCCAGAGTCCATAAAGGCGCTCGCAAATGTCTCTTGTGCCTTCAGTTTGGTTTGTAGTTGCTCGAAAATTCATACGAAGACGGATCTTCAACTCCAGAGTCCATGAGGGCGCTCGCAAATGTCTCTTAGACCTTCACTTTCGTTTGTTGTTGCTCGAAAATTCATACGAAGACGGATCTTCAACTCCAGAGTCCATAAAGGCGCTTGCAAATGTTTGTGTTACTCTCTTTTTCGATCGTGGATGCTCGAAAATTCATACGAAGACGGATCTTCAACTCCAGAGTCCATGAAGGCGCTCGCAAATGTCTCTTGTACCTTCAGTTTCGTTTGCAGATGCTCGAAAATTCATACGAAGACGGATCTCCGACTCCAGAGTCCATAAAGGCGCTCGCAAATGTCTCTTGTACCTTCAGTTTCGTTTGCAGATGCTCGAAATTTCATACGAAGACGGATCTTCAACTCCAGAGTCCATAAAATCGTTCGCAAATGTCTCTCGTACCTTCAGTTTGGTTTGCAGATGCTCGAAAATTCATACGAAGACGGATCTTCAACTCCAGAGTCCATAAAGGCGCTTGCAAATGTCTCTTGTACCTTCAGTTTGGTTTGTAGTTGCTCGAAATTTCATACGAAGACGGATCTTTAACTCCAGAGTCCATAAAATCGTTCGCAAATGTCTCTCGTACCTTCAGTTTGGTTTGCAGATGCTCGAAAATTCATACGAAGACGGATCTTCAACTCCAGAGTCCATAAAATCGTTCGCAAATGTCTCTCGTACCCTCAGTTTGGTTTGTAGATGTTCGAAAATTCATACGAAGACGGATCTCCGACTCCAGAGTCCATAAAGGCGCTTGCAAATGTCTCTTGTACCTTCAGTTTGGTTTGTAGTTGCTCGAAATTTCATACGAAGACGGATCTTTAACTCCAGAGTCCATAAAATCGTTCGCAAATGTCTCCCGTACCTTCAGTTTGGTTTGCAGATGCTCGAAAATTCATACGAAGACGGATCTTCAACTCCAGAGTCCATAAAATCGTTCGCAAATGTCTCTCGTACCCTCAGTTTGGTTTGTAGATGCTCGAAAATTCATACGAAGACGGATCTCCACCTCCGGAGTCCATAAAAACGTTCGCAAATGTCTCTCGTACCCTCAGTTTGGTTTGTAGATGCTCGAAAATTCATACGAAGACGGATCTCCAACTCCAGAGTCCATAAAGGCGGTTGCAAATGTCTCTCGTACCTTCAGTTTCGTTTGTAGTTGCTCGAAAATTCATACGAAGACGGATCTCCAACTCCAGAGTCCATAAAGGTGCTTGCAAATGTCTCTGGTACCTTCAGATTGGTTTGTAGTTGCTCGAAAATTCATACGAAGACGAATCTTCACCCCAGAGTCCATAAAGGCGCTTGCAAATGTCTCTTGTGCCTTCAGTTTGGTTTGTAGTTGCTCGAAAATTCATACGAAGACGGATCTTTACCCCAGAGTCCATAAAGGCGCTTGCAAATGTTTCTTGTGCCTTCAGTTTGGTTTGTAGTTGCTCAAAAATTCATACGAAGACGGATCTTCACCCCAGAGTCCATAAAGGCGCTTGCAAATGTCTCTTGTGCCTTCAGTTTGGTTTGTAGTTGCTCGAAAATTCATACGAAGACGGATCTTCACCCCAGAGTCCGTAAAGGCGCTTGCAAATGTCTCTTGTACCTCCAGTTTCGTTTGTAGTTGCTCGAAAATTCATACGAAGACGGATCTACAACTCCAGAGTCCATAGAGGCGCTTGCAAATGTCTCTTGTACCTTCAGTTTGGTTTGTAGTTGCTCGAAAATTCATACGAAGACGGATCTTCAACTCCAGAGTCCATAAAGGCGCTCGCAAATGTCTCTTGTACCTTTAGTTTCGTTTGTCGTTGCTCGAAAATTCATACGAAGACGGATCTTCAACTCCAGAGTCCATAAAATCGTTCGCAAATGTCTCTCGTACCCTCAGTTCGGTTTGTAGATGCTCGAAAATTCATACGAAGACGGATCTTCAACTCCAGAGTCCATAAAGGCGCTCGCAAATGTCTCTTGTACCTTTAGTTTCGTTTGTCGTTGCTCGAAAATTCATACGAAGACGAATCTTCAACTCCAGAGTCCATAAAGGCGCTTGCAAATGTCTCTCGTACCTTCAGTTTCGTTTGTAGTTGCTCGAAAATTCATACGAAGACGGATCTTCAACTCCAGAGTCCATAAAGGCGCTCGCAAATGTCTCTTGTACCTTCAGTTTCGTTTGTAGATGCTCGAAAATTCATACGAAGACGGATCTCCGACTCCAGAGTCCATAAAGGCGCTTGCAAATGTCTCTTGTACCTTCAGTTTCGTTTGCAGATGCTCGAAAATTCATACGAAGACGGATCTTCAACTCCAGAGGCCATAAATGCGCTTGCAAATTTCTCTTGTAGCTTCAGTTTGGTTTGTAGTTGCTCGAAAATTCATACGAAGACGGATCTCCGACTCCAGAGTCCATAAAGGCGCTTGCAAATGTCTCTTGTACCTTCAGTTTGGTTTGTAGTTGCTCGAAATTTCATACGAAGACGGATCTTCAACTCCAGAGTCCATAAAATCGTTCGCAAATGTCTCTCGTACCTTCAGTTTGGTTTGTAGTTGCTCGAAAATTCATACGAAGACGGATCTTCAGCCCAGAGTCCATGGAGGCGCTTGTAAATGTCTCTTGTGCCTTCAGTTTGGTTTGTAGTTGCTCGAAAATTCATACGAAGACGGATCTACAACTCCAGAGTCCATAAAGGCGCTTGCAAATGTCTTTTGTACCTTCAGTTTGGTTTGTAGTTGCTCGAAAATTCATACGAAGACGGATCTTTACCCCAGAGTCCATAAAGGCGCTTGCAAATGTCTCTTGTGCCTTCAGTTTGGTTTGTAGTTGCTCGAAAATTCATACGAAGACGGATCTTCACCCCAGAGTCCATAATGGCGCTTGCAAATGTCTCTTGTACCTCCAGTTTCGTTTGTAGTTGCTCGAAAATTCATACGAAGACGGATCTTCAACTCCAGAGTCCATAAAATCGGTCGCAAATGTCTCTCGTACCCTCAGTTCGGTTTGTAGATGCTCGAAAATTCATACGAAGACGGATCTTCAACTCCAGAGTCCATGAGGGCGCTCGCATATGTCTCTTGTACCTTCAGTTTGGTTTGTAGTTGCTCGAAAATTCATACGGAGACGGATCTTCAGCCCAGAGTCCATGAAGGCGCTTGCAAATGTCTCTTGTGCCTTCAGTTTGGTTTGTAGTTGCTCGAAAATTCATACGAAGACGGATCTACAACTCCAGAGTCCATAAAGGCGCTTGCAAATGTCTTTTGTACCTTCAGTTTGGTTTGTAGTTGCTCGAAAATTCATACGAAGACGGATCTTCACCCCAGAGTCCATAAAGGCGCTTGCAAATGTCTCTTGTACCTCCAGTTTCGTTTGTAGTTGCTCGAAAATTCATACGAAGACGGATCTTCAACTCCAGAGTCCATGAAATCGTTCGCAAATGTCTCTCGTACCCTCAGTTCGGTTTGTAGATGCTCGAAAATTCATACGAAGACGGATCTTCAACTCCAGAGTCCATGAGGGCGCTCGCAAATGTCTCTTAGACCTTCAGTTTCGTCTGCAGATGCTCGAAAATTCATACGAAGACGGATCTTCAACTCCAGAGGCCATAAATGCGCTTGCAAATGTCTCTTGTAGCTTCAGTTTGGTTTGTAGTTGCTCGAAAATTCATACGAAGACGGATCTCCGACTCCAGAGTCCATAAAGGCGCTTGCAAATGTCTCTTGTACCTTCAGTTTGGTTTGTAGTTGCTCGAAATTTCATACGAAGACGGATCTTCAACTCCAGAGTCCATAAAATCGTTCGCAAATGTCTCTCGTACCTTCAGTTTGGTTTGTAGTTGCTCGAAACTTCATACGAAGACGGATCTTCAACTCCAGAGTCCATAAAGGCGCTTGCAAATGTCTCTTGTAGCTTCAGTTTGGTTTGTAGTTGCTCGAAAATTCATACGAAGACGGATCTCCGACTCCAGAGTCCATAAAATCGTTCGCAAATGTCTCTCGTACCTTCAGTTTGGTTTGTAGTTGCTCGAAAATTCATACGAAGACGGTTTTTCAACTCCAGAGTCCATAACGGCGCTCGCAAATGTCTCTTAGACCTTCAGTTTCGTTTGTCGTTGCTCGAAAATTCATACGAAGACGGATCTTCAACTCCAGAGTCCATAAAGGCGCTTGCAAATGTTTGTGTTACCCTCAGTTTCGATCGTGGATGCTCGAAAATTCATACGGAGACGGATCTTCGACTCCAGAGTCCATAAAATCGTTCGCAAATGTCTCTCGTACCCTCAGTTCGGTTTGTAGATGCTCGAAAATTCATACGAAGACGGATCTTCAACTCCAGAGTCCATAAAATCGCTTGCAAATGTTTGTGTTACCCTCAGTTTCGTTGGTGGATGCTCGAAAATTCATACGAAGACGGATCTTCAACTCCAGAGTCCATAAAGGCGCTTGCAAATGTCTCTCGTACCTTCAGTTTCGTTTGCAGATGCTCGAAAATTCATACGAAGACGGATCTCCAACTCCAGAGTCCATGAAGGCGCTTTCAAACGTCTCTTGTACCTCCAGTTTGGTTTGTAGTTGCTCGAAAATTCATACGAAGACGGATCTTCAGCCCAGAGTCCATAAAGGCGCTTGCAAATGTCTCTTGTGCCTTCAGTTTGGTTTGTATTTGCTCGAAAATTCATACGAAGACGGATCTACAACTCCAGAGTCCATAAAGGCGCTTGCAAATGTCTCTCGTACCTTCAGTTTGGTTTGTAGTTGCTCGAAAATTCATACGAAGACGGATCTTCAACTCCAGATTCCATAAAGGCGCTTGCAAATGTCTCTTGTAGCTCCAGTTTCGTTTGCAGATGCTCGAGAATTCATACGAAGACGGATCTTCACCCCAGAGTCCATGAAGGCGCTTGCAGATGTCTCTTGTGCCTTCAGTTTGGTTTGTAGTTGCTCGAAAATTCATACGAAGACGGATCTTCACCCCAGAGTCCATAAAGGCGCTTGCAAATGTTTCTTGTGCCTTCAGTTTGGTTTGTAGTTGCTCAAAAATTCATACGAAGACGGATCTTCACCCCAGAGTCCATAAAGGCGCTTGCAAATGTCTCTTGTGCCTTCAGTTTGGTTTGTAGTTGCTCGAAAATTCATACGAAGACGGATCTTCACCCCAGAGTCCATAAAGGCGCTTGCAAATGTCTCTTGTACCTCCAGTTTCGTTTGTAGTTGCTCAAAAATTCATACGAAGACGGATCTACAACTCCAGAGTCCATAGAGGCGCTTGCAAATGTCTCTTGTACCTTCAGTTTGGTTTGTAGTTGCTCGAAAATTCATACGAAGACGGATCTTCAACTCCAGAGTCCATAAAGGCGCTCGCAAATGTCTCTTGTACCTTGAGTTGCGTTTGTCGTTGCTCGAAAATTCATACGAAGACGGATCTTCAACTCCAGAGTCCATAAAATCGTTCGCAAATGTCTCTCGTACCCTCAGTTCGGTTTGTAGATGCTCGAAAATTCATACGAAGACGGATCTTCAACTCCAGAGTCCATAAAGGCGCTCGCAAATGTCTCTTGTACCTTTAGTTTCGTTTGTCGTTGCTCGAAAATTCATACGAAGACGGATCTTTAACTCCAGAGTCCATAAAGGCGCTCGCAAATGTCTCTTGTACCTTCAGTTTCGTTTGCAGATGCTCGAAAATTCATACGAAGACGGATCTCCGACTCCAGAGTCCATAAAGGCGCTTGCAAATGTCTCTTGTACCTTCAGTTTGGTTTGTAGTTGCTCGAAATTTCATACGAAGACGGATCTTCAACTCCAGAGTCCATAAAATCGTTCGCAAATGTCTCTCGTACCTTCAGTTTGGTTTGTAGTTGCTCGAAAATTCATACGAAGACGGATCTTCAGCCCAGAGTCCATGAAGGCGCTTGCAAATGTCTCTTGTGCCTTCAGTTTGGTTTGTAGTTGCTCGAAAATTCATACGAAGACGGATCTACAACTCCAGAGTCCATAAAGGCGCTTGCAAATGTCTTTTGTACCTTCAGTTTGGTTTGTAGTTGCTCGAAAATTCATACGAAGACGGATCTTCACCCCAGAGTCCATAAAGGCGCTTGCAAATGTCTCTTGTACCTCCAGTTTCGTTTGTAGTTGCTCGAAAATTCATACGAAGACGGATCTTCAACTCCAGAGTCCATAAAATCGTTCGCAAATGTCTCTCGTACCCTCAGTTCGGTTTGTAGATGCTCGAAAATTCATACGAAGACGGATCTTCAACTCCAGAGTCCATGAGGGCGCTCGCAAATGTCTCTTAGACCTTCAGTTTCGTCTGCAGATGCTCGAAAATTCATACGAAGACGGATCTTCAACTCCAGAGGCCATAAATGCGCTTGCAAATGTCTCTTGTAGCTTCAGTTTGGTTTGTAGTTGCTCGAAAATTCATACGAAGACGGATCTCCGACTCCAGAGTCCATAAAGGCGCTTGCAAATGTCTCTTGTACCTTCAGTTTGGTTTGTAGTTGCTCGAAATTTCATACGAAGACGGATCTCCAACTCCAGAGTCCATAAAATCGTTCGCAAATGTCTCTCGTACCTTCAGTTTGGTTTGTAGTTGCTCGAAACTTCATACGAAGACGGATCTTCAACTCCAGAGTCCATAAAGGCGCTTGCAAATGTCTCTTGTAGCTTCAGTTTGGTTTGTAGTTGCTCGAAAATTCATACGAAGACGGATCTCCGACTCCAGAGTCCATAAAATCGTTCGCAAATGTCTCTCGTACCTTCAGTTTGGTTTGTAGTTGCTCGAAAATTCATACGAAGACGGATCTTCAACTCCAGAGTCCATAACGGCGCTCGCAAATGTCTCTTAGACCTTCAGTTTCGTTTGTCGTTGCTCGAAAATTCATACGAAGACGGATCTTCAACTCCAGAGTCCATAAAGGCGCTTGCAAATGTTTGTGTTACCCTCAGTTTCGATCGTGGATGCTCGAAAATTCATACGGAGACGGATCTTCGACTCCAGAGTCCATAAAATCGTTCGCAAATGTCTCTCGTACCCTCAGTTCGGTTTGTAGATGCTCGAAAATTCATACGAAGACGGATCTTCAACTCCAGAGTCCATAAAATCGCTTGCAAATGTTTGTGTTACCCTCAGTTTCGTTGGTGGATGCTCGAAAATTCATACGAAGACGGATCTTCAACTCCAGAGTCCATAAAGGCGCTTGCAAATGTCTCTCGTACCTTCAGTTTCGTTTGCAGATGCTCGAAAATTCATACGAAGACGGATCTCCAACTCCAGAGTCCATAAAGGCGCTTTCAAACGTCTCTTGTACCTTCAGTTTGGTTTGTAGTTGCTCGAAAATTCATACGAAGACGGATCTTCAGCCCAGAGTCCATAAAGGCGCTTGCAAATGTCTCTTGTGCCTTCAGTTTGGTTTGTATTTGCTCGAAAATTCATACGAAGACGGATCTACAACTCCAGAGTCCATAAAGGCGCTTGCAAATGTCTCTCGTACCTTCAGTTTGGTTTGTAGTTGCTCGAAAATTCATACGAAGACGGATCTTCAACTCCAGATTCCATAAAGGCGCTTGCAAATGTCTCTTGTAGCTCCAGTTTCGTTTGCAGATGCTCGAGAATTCATACGAAGACGGATCTTCAACTCCAGAGTCCATAAAGGCGCTTGCAAATGTCTCTGGTACCTTCAGATTGGTTTGTATTTGCTCGAAAATTCATACGAAGACGAATCTTCACCCCAGAGTCCATAAAGGCGCTTGCAAATGTCTCTTGTGCCTTCAGTTTGGTTTGTAGTTGCTCGAAAATTCATACGAAGACGGATCTTCAGCCCAGAGTCCATGAAGGCGCTTGCAAATGTCTCTTGTGCCTTCAGTTTGGTTTGTAGTTGCTCGAAAATTCATACGAAGACGGATCTTTACCCCAGAGTCCATAAAGGCGCTTGCAAATGTTTCTTGTGCCTTCAGTTTGGTTTGTAGTTGCTCAAAAATTCATACGAAGACGGATCTTCACCCCAGAGTCCATAAAGGCGCTTGCAAATGTCTCTTGTGCCTTCAGTTTGGTTTGTAGTTGCTCGAAAATTCATACGAAGACGGATCTTCACCCCAGAGTCCATAAAGGCGCTTGCAAATGTCTCTTGTACCTCCAGTTTCGTTTGTAGTTGCTCGAAAATTCATACGAAGACGGATCTACAACTCCAGAGTCCATAGAGGCGCTTGCAAATGTCTCTTGTACCTTCAGTTTGGTTTGTAGTTGCTCGAAAATTCATACGAAGACGGATCTTCAACTCCAGAGTCCATAAAGGCGCTCGCAAATGTCTCTTGTACCTTGAGTTTCGTTTGTCGTTGCTCGAAAATTCATACGAAGACGGATCTTCAACTCCAGAGTCCATAAAATCGTTCGCAAATGTCTCTCGTACCCTCAGTTCGGTTTGTAGATGCTCGAAAATTCATACGAAGACGGATCTTCAACTCCAGAGTCCATAAAGGCGCTCGCAAATGTCTCTTGTACCTTTAGTTTCGTTTGTCGTTGCTCGAAAATTCATACGAAGACGGATCTTCAACTCCAGAGTCCATAAAGGCGCTTGCAAATGTCTCTCGTACCTTCAGTTTCGATTGTAGTTGCTCGAAAATTCATACGAAGACGGATCTTCAGCCCAGAGTCCATGAAGGCGCTTGCAAATGTCTCTTGTGCCTTCAGTTTGGTTTGTAGTTGCTCGAAAATTCATACGAAGACGGATCTACAACTCCAGAGTCCATAAAGGCGCTTGCAAATGTCTTTTGTACCTTCAGTTTGGTTCGTAGTTGCTCGAAAATTCATACGAAGACGGATCTTTACCCCAGAGTCCATAAAGGCGCTTGCAAATGTCTCTTGTGCCTTCAGTTTGGTTTGTAGTTGCTCGAAAATTCATACGAAGACGGATCTTCACCCCAGAGTCCATAAAGGCGCTTGCAAATGTCTCTTGTACCTCCAGTTTCGTTTGTAGTTGCTCGAAAATTCATACGAAGACGGATCTTCAACTCCAGAGTCCATGAGGGCGCTCGCAAATGTCTCTTAGACCTTCAGTTTCGTTTAATGTTGCTCGAAAATTCATACGAAGACGGATCTTCAACTCCAGAGTCCATAAAGGCGCTTGCAAATGTCTCTTGTACCTTCAGTTTGGTTTGTAGTTGCTCGAAAATTCATACGGAGACGGATCTTCAGCCCAGAGTCCATGAAGGCGCTTGCAAATGTCTCTTGTGCCTTCAGTTTGGTTTGTAGTTGCTCGAAAATTCATACGAAGACGGATCTACAACTCCAGAGTCCATAAAGGCGCTTGCAAATGTCTTTTGTACCTTCAGTTTGGTTTGTAGTTGCTCGAAAATTCATACGAAGACGGATCTTCACCCCAGAGTCCATAAAGGCGCTTGCAAATGTCTCTTGTACCTCCAGTTTCGTTTGTAGTTGCTCGAAAATTCATACGAAGACGGATCTTCAACTCCAGAGTACATAAAATCGTTCGCAAATGTCTCTCGTACCCTCAGTTCGGTTTGTAGTTGCTCGAAAATTCATACGGAGACGGATCTTCAGCCCAGAGTCCATAAAGGCGCTTGCAAATGTCTCTTAGACCTTCAGTTTCGTCTGCAGATGCTCGAAAATTCATACGAAGACGGATCTTCAACTCGAGAGGCCATAAATGCGCTTGCAAATGTCTCTTGTAGCTTCAGTTTGGTTTGTAGTTGCTCGAAAATTCATACGAAGACGGATCTCCGACTCCAGAGTCCATAAAGGCGCTTGCAAATGTCTCTTGTACCTTCAGTTTGGTTTGTAGTTGCTCGAAATTTCATACGAAGACGGATCTTCAACTCCAGAGTCCATAAAATCGTTCGCAAATGTCTCTCGTACCTTCAGTTTGGTTTGTAGTTGCTCGAAAATTCATACGAAGACGGATCTCCGACTCCAGAGTCCATAAAATCGTTCGCAAATGTCTCTCGTACCTTCAGTTTGGTTTGTAGTTGCTCGAAAATTCATACGAAGACGGATCTTCAACTCCAGAGTCCATAAAGGCGCTCGCAAATGTCTCTTAGACCTTCAGTTTCGTTTGTCGTTGCTCGAAAATTCATACGAAGACGGATCTTCAACTCCAGAGTCCATAAAATCGCTTGCAAATGTTTGTGTTACCCTCAGTTTCGTTGGTGGATGCTCGAAAATTCATACGGAGACGGATCTTCAGCCCAGAGTCCATAAAGGCGCTTGCAAATGTCTCTTAGACCTTCAGTTTCGTCTGCAGATGCTCGAAAATTCATACGAAGACGGATCTTCAACTCGAGAGGCCATAAATGCGCTTGCAAATGTCTCTCGTACCCTCAGTTTGGTTTGTAGATGCTCGAAAATTCATACGAAGACGGATCTCCACCTCCGGAGTCCATAAAAACGTTCGCAAATGTCTCTCGTACCCTCAGTTTGGTTTGTAGATGCTCGAAAATTCATACGAAGACGGATCTCCAACTCCAGAGTCCATAAAGGCGGTTGCAAATGTCTCTCGTACCTTCAGTTTCGTTTGTAGTTGCTCGAAAATTCATACGAAGACGGATCTCCAACTCCAGAGTCCATAAAGGCGCTTGCAAATGTCTCTGGTACCTTCAGATTGGTTTGTAGTTGCTCGAAAATTCATACGAAGACGAATCTTCACCCCAGAGTCCATAAAGGCGCTTGCAAATGTCTCTTGTGCCTTCAGTTTGGTTTGTAGTTGCTCGAAAATTCATACGAAGACGGATCTTTACCCCAGAGTCCATAAAGGCGCTTGCAAATGTTTCTTGTGCCTTCAGTTTGGTTTGTAGTTGCTCAAAAATTCATACGAAGACGGATCTTCACCCCAGAGTCCATAAAGGCGCTTGCAAATGTCTCTTGTGCCTTCAGTTTGGTTTGTAGTTGCTCGAAAATTCATACGAAGACGGATCTTCACCCCAGAGTCCATAAAGGCGCTTGCAAATGTCTCTTGTACCTCCAGTTTCGTTTGTAGTTGCTCGAAAATTCATACGAAGACGGATCTACAACTCCAGAGTCCATAGAGGCGCTTGCAAATGTCTCTTGTACCTTCAGTTTGGTTTGTAGTTGCTCGAAAATTCATACGAAGACGGATCTTCAACTCCAGAGTCCATAAAGGCGCTCGCAAATGTCTCTTGTACCTTTAGTTTCGTTTGTCGTTGCTCGAAAATTCATACGAAGACGGATCTTCAACTCCAGAGTCCATAAAATCGTTCGCAAATGTCTCTCGTACCCTCAGTTCGGTTTGTAGATGCTCGAAAATTCATACGAAGACGGATCTTCAACTCCAGAGTCCATAAAGGCGCTCGCAAATGTCTCTTGTACCTTTAGTTTCGTTTGTCGTTGCTCGAAAATTCATACGAAGACGAATCTTCAACTCCAGAGTCCATAAAGGCGCTTGCAAATGTCTCTCGTACCTTCAGTTTCGTTTGTAGTTGCTCGAAAATTCATACGAAGACGGATCTTCAACTCCAGAGTCCATAAAGGCGCTCGCAAATGTCTCTTGTACCTTCAGTTTCGTTTGTAGATGCTCGAAAATTCATACGAAGACGGATCTCCGACTCCAGAGTCCATAAAGGCGCTTGCAAATGTCTCTTGTACCTTCAGTTTCGTTTGCAGATGCTCGAAAATTCATACGAAGACGGATCTTCAACTCCAGAGGCCATAAATGCGCTTGCAAATTTCTCTTGTAGCTTCAGTTTGGTTTGTAGTTGCTCGAAAATTCATACGAAGACGGATCTCCGACTCCAGAGTCCATAAAGGCGCTTGCAAATGTCTCTTGTACCTTCAGTTTGGTTTGTAGTTGCTCGAAATTTCATACGAAGACGGATCTTCAACTCCAGAGTCCATAAAATCGTTCGCAAATGTCTCTCGTACCTTCAGTTTGGTTTGTAGTTGCTCGAAAATTCATACGAAGACGGATCTTCAGCCCAGAGTCCATGGAGGCGCTTGCAAATGTCTCTTGTGCCTTCAGTTTGGTTTGTAGTTGCTCGAAAATTCATACGAAGACGGATCTACAACTCCAGAGTCCATAAAGGCGCTTGCAAATGTCTTTTGTACCTTCAGTTTGGTTTGTAGTTGCTCGAAAATTCATACGAAGACGGATCTTTACCCCAGAGTCCATAAAGGCGCTTGCAAATGTCTCTTGTGCCTTCAGTTTGGTTTGCAGTTGCTCGAAAATTCATACGAAGACGGATCTTCACCCCAGAGTCCATAATGGCGCTTGCAAATGTCTCTTGTACCTCCAGTTTCGTTTGTAGTTGCTCGAAAATTCATACGAAGACGGATCTTCAACTCCAGAGTCCATAAAATCGGTCGCAAATGTCTCTCGTACCCTCAGTTCGGTTTGTAGATGCTCGAAAATTCATACGAAGACGGATCTTCAACTCCAGAGTCCATGAGGGCGCTCGCAAATGTCTCTTGTACCTTCAGTTTGGTTTGTAGTTGCTCGAAAATTCATACGGAGACGGATCTTCAGCCCAGAGTCCATGAAGGCGCTTGCAAATGTCTCTTGTGCCTTCAGTTTGGTTTGTAGTTGCTCGAAAATTCATACGAAGACGGATCTACAACTCCAGAGTCCATAAAGGCGCTTGCAAATGTCTTTTGTACCTTCAGTTTGGTTTGTAGTTGCTCGAAAATTCATACGAAGACGGATCTTCACCCCAGAGTCCATAAAGGCGCTTGCAAATGTCTCTTGTACCTCCAGTTTCGTTTGTAGTTGCTCGAAAATTCATACGAAGACGGATCTTCAACTCCAGAGTCCATGAAATCGTTCGCAAATGTCTCTCGTACCCTCAGTTCGGTTTGTAGATGCTCGAAAATTCATACGAAGACGGATCTTCAACTCCAGAGTCCATGAGGGCGCTCGCAAATGTCTCTTAGACCTTCAGTTTCGTCTGCAGATGCTCGAAAATTCATACGAAGACGGATCTTCAACTCCAGAGGCCATAAATGCGCTTGCAAATGTCTCTTGTAGCTTCAGTTTGGTTTGTAGTTGCTCGAAAATTCATACGAAGACGGATCTCCGACTCCAGAGTCCATAAAGGCGCTTGCAAATGTCTCTTGTACCTTCAGTTTGGTTTGTAGTTGCTCGAAATTTCATACGAAGACGGATCTTCAACTCCAGAGTCCATAAAATCGTTCGCAAATGTCTCTCGTACCTTCAGTTTGGTTTGTAGTTGCTCGAAACTTCATACGAAGACGGATCTTCAACTCCAGAGTCCATAAAGGCGCTTGCAAATGTCTCTTGTAGCTTCAGTTTGGTTTGTAGTTGCTCGAAAATTCATACGAAGACGGATCTCCGACTCCAGAGTCCATAAAATCGTTCGCAAATGTCTCTCGTACCTTCAGTTTGGTTTGTAGTTGCTCGAAAATTCATACGAAGACGGATCTTCAACTCCAGAGTCCATAACGGCGCTCGCAAATGTCTCTTAGACCTTCAGTTTCGTTTGTCGTTGCTCGAAAATTCATACGAAGACGGATCTTCAACTCCAGAGTCCATAAAGGCGCTTGCAAATGTTTGTGTTACCCTCAGTTTCGATCGTGGATGCTCGAAAATTCATACGGAGACGGATCTTCGACTCCAGAGTCCATAAAATCGTTCGCAAATGTCTCTCGTACCCTCAGTTCGGTTTGTAGATGCTCGAAAATTCATACGAAGACGGATCTTCAACTCCAGAGTCCATAAAATCGCTTGCAAATGTTTGTGTTACCCTCAGTTTCGTTGGTGGATGCTCGAAAATTCATACGAAGACGGATCTTCAACTCCAGAGTCCATAAAGGCGCTTGCAAATGTCTCTCGTACCTTCAGTTTCGTTTGCAGATGCTCGAAAATTCATACGAAGACGGATCTCCAACTCCAGAGTCCATGAAGGCGCTTTCAAACGTCTCTTGTACCTTCAGTTTGGTTTGTAGTTGCTCGAAAATTCATACGAAGACGGATCTTCAGCCCAGAGTCCATAAAGGCGCTTGCAAATGTCTCTTGTGCCTTCAGTTTGGTTTGTATTTGCTCGAAAATTCATACGAAGACGGATCTACAACTCCAGAGTCCATAAAGGCGCTTGCAAATGTCTCTCGTACCTTCAGTTTGGTTTGTAGTTGCTCGAAAATTCATACGAAGACGGATCTTCAACTCCAGATTCCATAAAGGCGCTTGCAAATGTCTCTTGTAGCTCCAGTTTCGTTTGCAGATGCTCGAGAATTCATACGAAGACGGATCTTCACCCCAGAGTCCATGAAGGCGCTTGCAAATGTCTCTTGTGCCTTCAGTTTGGTTTGTAGTTGCTCGAAAATTCATACGAAGACGGATCTTTACCCCAGAGTCCATAAAGGCGCTTGCAAATGTTTCTTGTGCCTTCAGTTTGGTTTGTAGTTGCTCAAAAATTCATACGAAGACGGATCTTCACCCCAGAGTCCATAAAGGCGCTTGCAAATGTCTCTTGTGCCTTCAGTTTGGTTTGTAGTTGCTCGAAAATTCATACGAAGACGGATCTTCACCCCAGAGTCCATAAAGGCGCTTGCAAATGTCTCTTGTACCTCCAGTTTCGTTTGTAGTTGCTCGAAAATTCATACGAAGACGGATCTACAACTCCAGAGTCCATAGAGGCGCTTGCAAATGTCTCTTGTACCTTCAGTTTGGTTTGTAGTTGCTCGAAAATTCATACGAAGACGGATCTTCAACTCCAGAGTCCATAAAGGCGCTCGCAAATGTCTCTTGTACCTTGAGTTGCGTTTGTCGTTGCTCGAAAATTCATACGAAGACGGATCTTCAACTCCAGAGTCCATAAAATCGTTCGCAAATGTCTCTCGTACCCTCAGTTCGGTTTGTAGATGCTCGAAAATTCATACGAAGACGGATCTTCAACTCCAGAGTCCATAAAGGCGCTCGCAAATGTCTCTTGTACCTTTAGTTTCGTTTGTCGTTGCTCGAAAATTCATACGAAGACGGATCTTCAACTCCAGAGTCCATAAAGGCGCTCGCAAATGTCTCTTGTACCTTCAGTTTCGTTTGCAGATGCTCGAAAATTCATACGAAGACGGATCTCCGACTCCAGAGTCCATAAAGGCGCTTGCAAATGTCTCTTGTACCTTCAGTTTGGTTTGTAGTTGCTCGAAATTTCATACGAAGACGGATCTTCAACTCCAGAGTCCATAAAATCGTTCGCAAATGTCTCTCGTACCTTCAGTTTGGTTTGTAGTTGCTCGAAAATTCATACGAAGACGGATCTTCAGCCCAGAGTCCATGAAGGCGCTTGCAAATGTCTCTTGTGCCTTCAGTTTGGTTTGTAGTTGCTCGAAAATTCATACGAAGACGGATCTACAACTCCAGAGTCCATAAAGGCGCTTGCAAATGTCTTTTGTACCTTCAGTTTGGTTTGTAGTTGCTCGAAAATTCATACGAAGACGGATCTTCACCCCAGAGTCCATAAAGGCGCTTGCAAATGTCTCTTGTACCTCCAGTTTCGTTTGTAGTTGCTCGAAAATTCATACGAAGACGGATCTTCAACTCCAGAGTCCATAAAATCGTTCGCAAATGTCTCTCGTACCCTCAGTTCGGTTTGTAGATGCTCGAAAATTCATACGAAGACGGATCTTCAACTCCAGAGTCCATGAGGGCGCTCGCAAATGTCTCTTAGACCTTCAGTTTCGTCTGCAGATGCTCGAAAATTCATACGAAGACGGATCTTCAACTCCAGAGGCCATAAATGCGCTTGCAAATGTCTCTTGTAGCTTCAGTTTGGTTTGTAGTTGCTCGAAAATTCATACGAAGACGGATCTCCGACTCCAGAGTCCATAAAGGCGCTTGCAAATGTCTCTTGTACCTTCAGTTTGGTTTGTAGTTGCTCGAAATTTCATACGAAGACGGATCTTCAACTCCAGAGTCCATAAAATCGTTCGCAAATGTCTCTCGTACCTTCAGTTTGGTTTGTAGTTGCTCAAAACTTCATACGAAGACGGATCTTCAACTCCAGAGTCCATAAAGGCGCTTGCAAATGTCTCTTGTAGCTTCAGTTTGGTTTGTAGTTGCTCGAAAATTCATACGAAGACGGATCTCCGACTCCAGAGTCCATAAAATCGTTCGCAAATGTCTCTCGTACCTTCAGTTTGGTTTGTAGTTGCTCGAAAATTCATACGAAGACGGATCTTCAACTCCAGAGTCCATAACGGCGCTCGCAAATGTCTCTTAGACCTTCAGTTTCGTTTGTCGTTGCTCGAAAATTCATACGAAGACGGATCTTCAACTCCAGAGTCCATAAAGGCGCTTGCAAATGTTTGTGTTACCCTCAGTTTCGATCGTGGATGCTCGAAAATTCATACGGAGACGGATCTTCGACTCCAGAGTCCATAAAATCGTTCGCAAATGTCTCTCGTACCCTCAGTTCGGTTTGTAGATGCTCGAAAATTCATACGAAGACGGATCTTCAACTCCAGAGTCCATAAAATCGCTTGCAAATGTTTGTGTTACCCTCAGTTTCGTTGGTGGATGCTCGAAAATTCATACGAAGACGGATCTTCAACTCCAGAGTCCATAAAGGCGCTTGCAAATGTCTCTCGTACCTTCAGTTTCGTTTGCAGATGCTCGAAAATTCATACGAAGACGGATCTCCAACTCCAGAGTCCATAAAGGCGCTTTCAAACGTCTCTTGTACCTTCAGTTTGGTTTGTAGTTGCTCGAAAATTCATACGAAGACGGATCTTCAGCCCAGAGTCCATAAAGGCGCTTGCAAATGTCTCTTGTGCCTTCAGTTTGGTTTGTATTTGCTCGAAAATTCATACGAAGACGGATCTACAACTCCAGAGTCCATAAAGGCGCTTGCAAATGTCTCTCGTACCTTCAGTTTGGTTTGTAGTTGCTCGAAAATTCATACGAAGACGGATCTTCAACTCCAGATTCCATAAAGGCGCTTGCAAATGTCTCTTGTAGCTCCAGTTTCGTTTGCAGATGCTCGAGAATTCATACGAAGACGGATCTTCAACTCCAGAGTCCATAAAGGCGCTTGCAAATGTCTCTGGTACCTTCAGATTGGTTTGTATTTGCTCGAAAATTCATACGAAGACGAATCTTCACCCCAGAGTCCATAAAGGCGCTTGCAAATGTCTCTTGTGCCTTCAGTTTGGTTTGTAGTTGCTCGAAAATTCATACGAAGACGAATCTTCAGCCCAGAGTCCATGAAGGCGCTTGCAAATGTCTCTTGTGCCTTCAGTTTGGTTTGTAGTTGCTCAAAAATTCATACGAAGACGGATCTTTACCCCAGAGTCCATAAAGGCGCTTGCAAATGTTTCTTGTGCCTTCAGTTTGGTTTGTAGTTGCTCAAAAATTCATACGAAGACGGATCTTCACCCCAGAGTCCATAAAGGCGCTTGCAAATGTCTCTTGTGCCTTCAGTTTGGTTTGTAGTTGCTCGAAAATTCATACGAAGACGGATCTTCACCCCAGAGTCCATAAAGGCGCTTGCAAATGTCTCTTGTACCTCCAGTTTCGTTTGTAGTTGCTCGAAAATTCATACGAAGACGGATCTACAACTCCAGAGTCCATAGAGGCGCTTGCAAATGTCTCTTGTACCTTCAGTTTGGTTTGTAGTTGCTCGAAAATTCATACGAAGACGGATCTTCAACTCCAGAGTCCATAAAGGCGCTCGCAAATGTCTCTTGTACCTTGAGTTTCGTTTGTCGTTGCTCGAAAATTCATACGAAGACGGATCTTCAACTCCAGAGTCCATAAAATCGTTCGCAAATGTCTCTCGTACCCTCAGTTCGGTTTGTAGATGCTCGAAAATTCATACGAAGACGGATCTTCAACTCCAGAGTCCATAAAGGCGCTCGCAAATGTCTCTTGTACCTTTAGTTTCGTTTGTCGTTGCTCGAAAATTCATACGAAGACGGATCTTCAACTCCAGAGTCCATAAAGGCGCTTGCAAATGTCTCTCGTACCTTCAGTTTCGATTGTAGTTGCTCGAAAATTCATACGAAGACGGATCTTCAGCCCAGAGTCCATGAAGGCGCTTGCAAATGTCTCTTGTGCCTTCAGTTTGGTTTGTAGTTGCTCGAAAATTCATACGAAGACGGATCTACAACTCCAGAGTCCATAAAGGCGCTTGCAAATGTCTTTTGTACCTTCAGTTTGGTTCGTAGTTGCTCGAAAATTCATACGAAGACGGATCTTTACCCCAGAGTCCATAAAGGCGCTTGCAAATGTCTCTTGTGCCTTCAGTTTGGTTTGTAGTTGCTCGAAAATTCATACGAAGACGGATCTTCACCCCAGAGTTCATAAAGGCGCTTGCAAATGTCTCTTGTACCTCCAGTTTCGTTTGTAGTTGCTCGAAAATTCATACGAAGACGGATCTTCAACTCCAGAGTCCATAAAATCGTTCGCAAATGTCTCTCGTACCTTCAGTTTGGTTTGTAGTTGCTCGAAAATTCATACGAAGACGGATCTTCAACTCCAGAGTCCATAAAGGCGCTCGCAAATGTCTCTTAGACCTTCAGTTTCGTTTGTCGTTGCTCGAAAATTCATACGAAGACGGATCTTCAACTCCAGAGTCCATAAAATCGCTTGCAAATGTTTGTGTTACCCTCAGTTTCGTTGGTGGATGCTCGAAAATTCATACGGAGACGGATCTTCAGCCCAGAGTCCATAAAGGCGCTTGCAAATGTCTCTTAGACCTTCAGTTTCGTCTGCAGATGCTCGAAAATTCATACGAAGACGGATCTTCAACTCGAGAGGCCATAAATGCGCTTGCAAATGTCTCTTGTAGCTTCAGTTTGGTTTGTAGTTGCTCGAAAATTCATACGAAGACGGATCTTCAACTCCAGAGTCCATAAAGGCGCTTGCAAATGTTTGTGTTACCCTCAGTTTCGATCGTGGATGCTCGAAAATTCATACGGAGACGGATCTTCGACTCCAGAGTCCATAAAATCGTTCGCAAATGTCTCTTGTACCCTCAGTTCGGTTTGTAGATGCTCGAAAATTCATACGAAGACGGATCTTCAACTCCAGAGACCATAAAGGCGCTCGCAAATGTCTCTTGTACCTCCAGTTTCGTTTGTAGTTGCTCGAAAATTCATACGAAGACGGATCTTCAACTCCAGAGTCCATAAAATCGTTCGCAAATGTCTCTCGTACCCTCAGTTCGGTTTGTAGTTGCTCGAAAATTCATACGAAGACGGATCTCCGACTCCAGAGTCCATAAAATCGTTCGCAAATGTCTCTCGTACCTTCAGTTTGGTTTGTAGTTGCTCGAAAATTCATACGAAGACGGATCTTCAACTCCAGAGTCCATGAAGGCGCTCGCAAATGTCTCTTAGACCTCCAGTTTCGTTTGTAGTTGCTCGAAAATTCATCCGAAGACGGATCTTCAACTCCAGAGTCCATGAGGGCGCTCGCAAATGTCTCTTAGACCTTCAGTTTCGTTTAATGTTGCTCGAAATTTCATACGAAGACGGATCTTCAACTCCAGAGTCCATAAAATCGTTCGCAAATGTCTCTCGTACCTTCAGTTTGGTTTGTAGTTGCTCGAAAATTCATACGAAGACGGATCTCCGACTCCAGAGTCCATAAAATCGTTCGCAAATGTCTCTCGTACCTTCAGTTTGGTTTGTAGTTGCTCGAAAATTCATACGAAGACGGATCTTCAACTCCAGAGTCCATAAAGGCGCTCGCAAATGTCTCTTAGACCTTCAGTTTCGTTTGTCGTTGCTCGAAAATTCATACGAAGACGGATCTTCAACTCCAGAGTCCATAAAATCGCTTGCAAATGTTTGTGTTACCCTCAGTTTCGTTGGTGGATGCTTGAAAATTCATACGGAGACGGATCTTCAGCCCAGAGTCCATAAAGGCGCTTGCAAATGTCTCTTAGACCTTCAGTTTCGTCTGCAGATGCTCGAAAATTCATACGAAGACGGATCTTCAACTCGAGAGGCCATAAATGCGCTTGCAAATGTCTCTTGTAGCTTCAGTTTGGTTTGTAGTTGCTCGAAAATTCATACGAAGACGGATCTTCAACTCCAGAGTCCATAAAGGCGCTTGCAAATGTTTGTGTTACCCTCAGTTTCGATCGTGGATGCTCGAAAATTCATACGGAGACGGATCTTCGACTCCAGAGTCCATAAAATCGTTCGCAAATGTCTCTTGTACCCTCAGTTCGGTTTGTAAATGCTCGAAAATTCATACGAAGACGGATCTTCAACTCCAGAGACCATAAAGGCGCTCGCAAATGTCTCTTGTACCTTTAGTTTCGTTTGTCGTTGCTCGAAAATTCATACGAAGACGGATCTTCAACTCCAGAGTCCATAAAATCGCTTGCAAATGTTTGTGTTACCCTCAGTTTCGTTGGTGGATGCTCGAAAATTCATACGAAGACGGATCTTCAACTCCAGAGTCCATAAAGGCGCTTGCAAATGTCTCTCGTACCTTCAGTTTCGTTTGCAGATGCTCGAGAATTCATACGAAGACGGATCTTCAACTCCGGAGTCCATAAAATCGCTTGCAAATGTTTGTGTTACCCTCAGTTTCGTTGGTGGATGCTTGAAAATTCATACGGAGACGGATCTTCAGCCCAGAGTCCATAAAGGCGCTTGCAAATGTCTCTTAGACCTTCAGTTTCGTCTGCAGATGCTCGAAAATTCATACGAAGACGGATCTTCAACTCGAGAGGCCATAAATGCGCTTGCAAATGTCTCTTGTAGCTTCAGTTTGGTTTGTAGTTGCTCGAAAATTCATACGAAGACGGATCTTCAACTCCAGAGTCCATAAAGGCGCTTGCAAATGTTTGTGTTACCCTCAGTTTCGATCGTGGATGCTCGAAAATTCATACGGAGACGGATCTTCGACTCCAGAGTCCATAAAATCGTTCGCAAATGTCTCTTGTACCCTCAGTTCGGTTTGTAGATGCTCGAAAATTCATACGAAGACGGATCTTCAACTCCAGAGACCATAAAGGCGCTCGCAAATGTCTCTTGTACCTCCAGTTTCGTTTGTAGTTGCTCGAAAATTCATACGAAGACGGATCTTCAACTCCAGAGTCCATAAAATCGTTCGCAAATGTCTCTCGTACCCTCAGTTCGGTTTGTAGTTGCTCGAAAATTCATACGAAGACGGATCTCCGACTCCAGAGTCCATAAAATCGTTCGCAAATGTCTCTCGTACCTTCAGTTTGGTTTGTAGTTGCTCGAAAATTCATACGAAGACGGATCTTCAACTCCAGAGTCCATGAAGGCGCTCGCAAATGTCTCTTAGACCTCCAGTTTCGTTTGTAGTTGCTCGAAAATTCATCCGAAGACGGATCTTCAACTCCAGAGTCCATGAGGGCACTCGCAAATGTCTCTTAGACCTTCAGTTTCGTTTAATGTTGCTCGAAATTTCATACGAAGACGGATCTTCAACTCCAGAGTCCATAAAATCGTTCGCAAATGTCTCTCGTACCTTCAGTTTGGTTTGTAGTTGCTCGAAAATTCATACGAAGACGGATCTCCGACTCCAGAGTCCATAAAATCGTTCGCAAATGTCTCTCGTACCTTCAGTTTGGTTTGTAGTTGCTCGAAAATTCATACGAAGACGGATCTTCAACTCCAGAGTCCATAAAGGCGCTCGCAAATGTCTCTTAGACCTTCAGTTTCGTTTGTCGTTGCTCGAAAATTCATACGAAGACGGATCTTCAACTCCAGAGTCCATAAAATCGCTTGCAAATGTTTGTGTTACCCTCAGTTTCGTTGGTGGATGCTTGAAAATTCATACGGAGACGGATCTTCAGCCCAGAGTCCATAAAGGCGCTTGCAAATGTCTCTTAGACCTTCAGTTTCGTCTGCAGATGCTCGAAAATTCATACGAAGACGGATCTTCAACTCGAGAGGCCATAAATGCGCTTGCAAATGTCTCTTGTAGCTTCAGTTTGGTTTGTAGTTGCTCGAAAATTCATACGAAGACGGATCTTCAACTCCAGAGTCCATAAAGGCGCTTGCAAATGTTTGTGTTACCCTCAGTTTCGATCGTGGATGCTCGAAAATTCATACGGAGACGGATCTTCGACTCCAGAGTCCATAAAATCGTTCGCAAATGTCTCTTGTACCCTCAGTTCGGTTTGTAAATGCTCGAAAATTCATACGAAGACGGATCTTCAACTCCAGAGACCATAAAGGCGCTCGCAAATGTCTCTTGTACCTTTAGTTTCGTTTGTCGTTGCTCGAAAATTCATACGAAGACGGATCTTCAACTCCAGAGTCCATAAAATCGCTTGCAAATGTTTGTGTTACCCTCAGTTTCGTTGGTGGATGCTCGAAAATTCATACGAAGACGGATCTTCAACTCCAGAGTCCATAAAGGCGCTTGCAAATGTCTCTCGTACCTTCAGTTTCGTTTGCAGATGCTCGAGAATTCATACGAAGACGGATCTTCAACTCCGGAGTCCATAAAATCGTTCGCAAATGTCTCTCGTACCCTCAGTTTGGTTTGTCGTTGCTCGAAAATTCATACGAAGACGGATCTCCAACTCCAGAGTCCATAAAGGCGCTTTCAAACGTCTCTTGTAGCTCCAGTTTCGTTTGCAGATGCTCGAGAATTCATACGAAGACGGATCTTCAACTCCAGAGTCCATAAAGGCGCTTGCAAATGTCTCTGGTACCTTCAGATTGGTTTGTAGTTGCTCGAAAATTCATACGAAGACGAATCTTCACCCCAGAGTCCATAAAGGCGCTTGCAAATGTCTCTTGTGCCTTCAGTTTGGTTTGTAGTTGCTCGAAAATTCATACGAAGACGGATCTTCAGCCCAGAGTCCATGAAGGCGCTTGCAAATGTCTCTTGTGCCTTCAGTTTGGTTTGTAGTTGCTCGAAAATTCATACGAAGACGGATCTTCACCCCAGAGTCCATAAAGGCGCTTGCAAATGTCTCTTGTACCTCCAGTTTCGTTTGTAGTTGCTCGAAAATTCATACGAAGACGGATCTTCAACTCCAGAGTCCATAAAATCGTTCGCAAATGTCTCTCGTACCTTCAGTTTGGTTTGTAGTTGCTCGAAAATTCATACGAAGACGGATCTCCGACTCCAGAGTCCATAAAATCGTTCGCAAATGTCTCTCGTACCTTCAGTTTGGTTTGTAGTTGCTCGAAAATTCATACGAAGACGGATCTCCGACTCCAGAGTCCATAAAATCGTTCGCAAATGTCTCTCGTACCTTCAGTTTGGTTTGTAGTTGCTCGAAAATTCATACGAAGACGGATCTTCAACTCCAGAGTCCATAAAGGCGCTCGCAAATGTCTCTTAGACCTTCAGTTTCGTTTGTCGTTGCTCGAAAATTCATACGAAGACGGATCTTCAACTCCAGAGTCCATAAAATCGCTTGCAAATGTTTGTGTTACCCTCAGTTTCGTTGGTGGATGCTCGAAAATTCATACGGAGACGGATCTTCAGCCCAGAGTCCATAAAGGCGCTTGCAAATGTCTCTTAGACCTTCAGTTTCGTCTGCAGATGCTCGAAAATTCATACGAAGACGGATCTTCAACTCGAGAGGCCATAAATGCGCTTGCAAATGTCTCTTGTAGCTTCAGTTTGGTTTGTAGTTGCTCGAAAATTCATACGAAGACGGATCTTCAACTCCAGAGTCCATAAAGGCGCTTGCAAATGTTTGTGTTACCCTCAGTTTCGATCGTGGATGCTCGAAAATTCATACGGAGTCGGATCTTCGACTCCAGAGTCCATAAAATCGTTCGCAAATGTCTCTTGTACCCTCAGTTCGGTTTGTAGATGCTCGAAAATTCATACGAAGACGGATCTTCAACTCCAGAGACCATAAAGGCGCTCGCAAATGTCTCTTGTACCTTTAGTTTCGTTTGTCGTTGCTCGAAAATTCATACGAAGACGGATCTTCAACTCCAGAGTCCATAAAATCGCTTGCAAATGTTTGTGTTACCCTCAGTTTCGTTGGTGGATGCTCGAAAATTCATACGAAGACGGATCTTCAACTCCAGAGTCCATAAAGGCGCTTGCAAATGTCTCTCGTACCTTCAGTTTCGTTTGCAGATGCTCGAGAATTCATACGAAGACGGATCTTCAACTCCGGAGTCCATAAAATCGTTCGCAAATGTCTCTCGTACCCTCAGTTTGGTTTGTCGTTGCTCGAAAATTCATACGAAGACGGATCTCCAACTCCAGAGTCCATAAAGGCGCTTTCAAATGTTTGTGTTACCCTCAGTTTCGATCGTGGATGCTCGAAAATTCATACGGAGACGGATCTTCGACTCCAGAGTCCATAAAATCGTTCGCAAATGTCTCTTGTACCCTCAGTTCGGTTTGTAGATGCTCGAAAATTCATACGAAGACGGATCTTCAACTCCAGAGACCATAAAGGCGCTCGCAAATGTCTCTTGTACCTCCAGTTTCGTTTGTAGTTGCTCGAAAATTCATACGAAGACGGATCTTCAACTCCAGAGTCCATAAAATCGTTCGCAAATGTCTCTCGTACCCTCAGTTCGGTTTGTAGTTGCTCGAAAATTCATACGAAGACGGATCTCCGACTCCAGAGTCCATAAAATCGTTCGCAAATGTCTCTCGTACCTTCAGTTTGGTTTGTAGTTGCTCGAAAATTCATACGAAGACGGATCTTCAACTCCAGAGTCCATAAAGGCGCTCGCAAATGTCTCTTAGACCTCCAGTTTCGTTTGTAGTTGCTCGAAAATTCATACGAAGACGGATCTTCAACTCCAGAGTCCATGAGGGCGCTCGCAAATGTCTCTTAGACCTTCAGTTTCGTTTAATGTTGCTCGAAATTTCATACGAAGACGGATCTTCAACTCCAGAGTCCATAAAATCGTTCGCAAATGTCTCTCGTACCTTCAGTTTGGTTTGTAGTTGCTCGAAAATTCATACGAAGACGGATCTCCGACTCCAGAGTCCATAAAATCGTTCGCAAATGTCTCTCGTACCTTCAGTTTGGTTTGTAGTTGCTCGAAAATTCATACGAAGACGGATCTCCGACTCCAGAGTCCATAAAATCGTTCGCAAATGTCTCTCGTACCTTCAGTTTGGTTTGTAGTTGCTCGAAAATTCATACGAAGACGGATCTTCAACTCCAGAGTCCATAAAGGCGCTCGCAAATGTCTCTTAGACCTTCAGTTTCGTTTGTCGTTGCTCGAAAATTCATACGAAGACGGATCTTCAACTCCAGAGTCCATAAAATCGCTTGCAAATGTTTGTGTTACCCTCAGTTTCGTTGGTGGATGCTCGAAAATTCATACGGAGACGGATCTTCAGCCCAGAGTCCATAAAGGCGCTTGCAAATGTCTCTTAGACCTTCAGTTTCGTCTGCAGATGCTCGAAAATTCATACGAAGACGGATCTTCAACTCGAGAGGCCATAAATGCGCTTGCAAATGTCTCTTGTAGCTTCAGTTTGGTTTGTAGTTGCTCGAAAATTCATACGAAGACGGATCTTCAACTCCAGAGTCCATAAAGGCGCTTGCAAATGTTTGTGTTACCCTCAGTTTCGATCGTGGATGCTCGAAAATTCATACGGAGACGGATCTTCGACTCCAGAGTCCATAAAATCGTTCGCAAATGTCTCTTGTACCCTCAGTTCGGTTTGTAGATGCTCGAAAATTCATACGAAGACGGATCTTCAACTCCAGAGACCATAAAGGCGCTCGCAAATGTCTCTTGTACCTTTAGTTTCGTTCGTCGTTGCTCGAAAATTCATACGAAGACGGATCTTCAACTCCAGAGTCCATAAAATCGCTTGCAAATGTTTGTGTTACCCTCAGTTTCGTTGGTGGATGCTCGAAAATTCATACGAAGACGGATCTTCAACTCCAGAGTCCATAAAGGCGCTTGCAAATGTCTCTCGTACCTTCAGTTTCGTTTGCAGATGCTCGAGAATTCATACGAAGACGGATCTTCAACTCCGGAGTCCATAAAATCGTTCGCAAATGTCTCTCGTACCCTCAGTTTGGTTTGTCGTTGCTCGAAAATTCATACGAAGACGGATCTCCAACTCCAGAGTCCATAAAGGCGCTTTCAAACGTCTCTTGTAGCTCCAGTTTCGTTTGCAGATGCTCGAGAATTCATACGAAGACGGATCTTCAACTCCAGAGTCCATAAAGGCGCTTGCAAATGTCTCTGGTACCTTCAGATTGGTTTGTAGTTGCTCGAAAATTCATACGAAGACGAATCTTCACCCCAGAGTCCATAAAGGCGCTTGCAAATGTCTCTTGTGCCTTCAGTTTGGTTTGTAGTTGCTCGAAAATTCATACGAAGACGGATCTTCAGCCCAGAGTCCATGAAGGCGCTTGCAAATGTCTCTTGTGCCTTCAGTTTGGTTTGTAGTTGCTCGAAAATTCATACGAAGACGGATCTTCACCCCAGAGTCCATAAAGGCGCTTGCAAATGTCTCTTGTACCTCCAGTTTCGTTTGTAGTTGCTCGAAAATTCATACGAAGACGGATCTTCAACTCCAGAGTCCATAAAATCGTTCGCAAATGTCTCTCGTACCCTCAGTTCGGTTTGTAGTTGCTCGAAAATTCATACGGAGACGGATCTTCAACTCCAGAGGCCATAAATGCGCTTGCAAATGTCTCTTGTAGCTTCAGTTTGGTTTGTAGTTGCTCGAAAATTCATACGAAGACGGATCTCCGACTCCAGAGTCCATAAAGGCGCTTGCAAATGTCTCTTGTACCTTCAGTTTGGTTTGTAGTTGCTCGAAATTTCATACGAAGACGGATCTTCAACTCCAGAGTCCATAAAGGCGCTTGCAAATGTCTCTTGTAGCTTCAGTTTGGTTTGTAGTTGCTCGAAAATTCATACGAAGACGGATCTCCGACTCCAGAGTCCATAAAATCGTTCGCAAATGTCTCTCGTACCTTCAGTTTGGTTTGTAGTTGCTCGAAAATTCATACGAAGACGGATCTTCAACTCCAGAGTCCATAAAGGCGCTCGCAAATGTCTCTTAGACCTTCAGTTTCGTTTGTCGTTGCTCGAAAATTCATACGAAGACGGATCTTCAACTCCAGAGTCCATAAAGGCGCTTGCAAATGTTTGTGTTACCCTCAGTTTCGATCGTGGATGCTCGAAAATTCATACGGAGACGGATCTTCGACTCCAGAGTCCATAAAATCGTTCGCAAATGTCTCTCGTACCCTCAGTTCGGTTTGTAGATGCTCGAAAATTCATACGAAGACAGATCTTTAACTCCAGATTCCATAAAGGCGCTCGCAAATGTCTCTTGTACCTTTAGTTTCGTTTGTCGTTGCTCGAAAATTCATACGAAGACGGATCTTCAACTCCAGCGTCCATAAAATCGCTTGCAAATGTTTGTGTTACCCTCAGTTTCGTTGGTGGATGCTCGAAAATTCATACGAAGACGGATCTTCAACTCCAGAGTCCATAAAGGCGCTTGCAAATGTCTCTTGTACCTTCAGTTTGGTTTGTAGATGCTCGAAAATTCATACGAAGACGGATCTTCAGCCCAGAGTCCATAAAGGCGCTTGCAAATGTCTCTTGTGCCTTCAGTTTGGTTTGTAGTTGCTCGAAAATTCATACGAAGACGGATCTACAACTCCAGAGTCCATAAAATCGTTCGCAAATGTCTTTCGTACCCTCAGTTCGGTTTGTAGATGCTCGAAAATTCATACGAAGACGGATCTTCAACTCCAGAGTCCATAAAGGCGCTTGCAAATGTCTCTCGTACCTTCAGTTTCGTTTGTCGTTGCTCGAAAATTCATACGAAGACGGATCTTCAACTCCAGATTCCATAAAGGCGCTTGCAAATGTCTCTTGTAGCTCCAGTTTCGTTTGCAGATGCTCGAGAATTCATACGAAGACGGATCTTCAACTCCAGAGTCCATAAAATCGTTCGCAAATGTCTCTCGTACCCTCAGTTTGGTTTGTCGTTGCTCGAAAATTCATACGAAGACGGATCTCCAACTCCAGAGTCCATGAGGGCGCTCGCAAATGTCTCTTAGACCTTCAGTTTCGTTTGTTGTTGCTCGAAAATTCATACGAAGACGGATCTTCAACTCCAGAGTCCATAAAATCGTTCGCAAATGTCTTTCGTACCCTCAGTTCGGTTTGTAGATGCTCGAAAATTCATACGAAGACGGATCTTCAACTCCAGAGTCCATAAAGGCGCTTGCAAATGTCTCTCGTACCTTCAGTTTCGTTTGTAGTTGCTCGAAAATTCATACGAAGACGGATCTTCATCTCCAGAGTCCATAAAGGCGCTCGCAAATGTCTCTTGTACCTTTAGTTTCGTTTGTCGTTGCTCGAAAATTCATACGAAGACGGATCTTCAACTCCAGAGTCCATAAAATCGTTCGCAAATGTCTCTCGTACCCTCAGTTCAGTTTGTAGATGCTCGAAAATTCATACGAAGACGGATCTTCGACTCCAGAGTCCATAAAGGCGCTTGCAAATGTCTCTTGTACCTTCAGTTCGGTTTGCAGATGCTCGAAAATTCATACGAAGACGGATCTCCGACTCCAGAGTCCATAAAGGCGCTTGCAAATGTCTCTTGTAGCTTCAGTTTGGTTTGTAGTTGCTCGGAAATTCATACGAAGACGGATCTTCAACTCCAGATTCCATAAAGGCGCTTGCAAATGTCTCTTGTAGTTCCAGTTTCGTTTGCAGATGCTCGAGAATTCATACGAAGACGGATCTTCAACTCCAGAGTCCATAAAGGCGCTCGCAAATGTCTCTTGTACCTTTAGTTTCGTTTGTCGTTGCTCGAAAATTCATACGAAGACGGATCTTCAACTCCAGATTCCATAAAGGCGCTTGCGAATGTCTCTTGTACCTTCAGTTTCGTTTGCAGTTGCTCGAAAATTCATACGAAGACGGATCTTCAACTCCAGAGTCCATGAAGGCGCTTACAAATGTCTTTTGTACCTTTAGTTTCGTTCGTAGTTGCTCGAAAATTCATACGAAGACGGATCTTCAACTCCAGAGTCCATAAAGGCGCTTTCAAATGTCTCTTGTACCTTCAGTTTCGTTTGCAGTTGCTCGAAAATTCATACGAAGACGGATCTTCAACTCCAGAGTCCATAAAGGCACTTGCAAATGTCTCTTGTACCTTCAGTTTCGTTTGCAGTTGCTCGAAAATTCATACGAAGACGGATCTCCAACTCCAGAGTCCATAAAGGCGCTTGCAAATGTCTCTTGTAGCTTCAGTTTGGTTTGTAGTTGCTCGAAAATTCATACGAAGACGGATCTTCAACTCCAGATTCCATAAAGGCGCTTGCAAATGTCTCTTGTAGCTCCAGTTTCGTTTGCAGATGCTCGAGAATTCATACGAAGACGGATCTTCAACTCCAGAGTCCATAAAATCGTTCGCAAATGTCTCTCGTACCCTCAGTTTGGTTTGTCGTTGCTCGAAAATTCATACGAAGACGGATCTCCAACTCCAGAGTCCATAAAGGCGCTTTCAAATGTCTCTTGTACCTTCAGTTTCGTTTGCAGTTGCTCGAAAATTCATACGAAGACGGATCTTCAGCCCAGAGTCCATAAAGGCGCTTGCAAATGTTTGTGTTACCCTCAGATTCGATCGTGGATGCTCGAAAATTCATACGAAGACGGATCTTCAACTCCAGAGTCCATAAAATCGTTCGCAAATGTCTTTCGTACCCTCAGTTCGGTTTGTAGATGCTCGAAAATTCATACGAAGACGGATCTTCAACTCCAGAGTCCATAAAGGCGCTTGCAAATGTCTCTCGTACCTTCAGTTTCGTTTGTAGTTGCTCGAAAATTCATACGAAGACGGATCTTCAACTCCAGAGTCCATAAAGGCGGTTGCAAATGTCTCTTGTACCTTTAGTTTCGTTTGTCGTTGCTCGAAAATTCATACGAAGACGGATCTTCAACTCCAGAGTCCATAAAATCGTTCGCAAATGTCTCTCGTACCCTCAGTTCGGTTTGTAGATGCTCGAAAATTCATACGAAGACGGATCTTCAACTCCAGAGTCCATAAAGGCGCTCGCAAATGTCTCTTGTACCTTTAGTTTCGTTTGTCGTTGCTCGAAAATTCATACGAAGACGGATCTTCAACTCCAGAGTCCATAAAGGCGCTTGCAAATGTCTCTCGTACCTTCAGTTTCGTTTGTAGTTGCTCGAAAATTCATACGAAGACGGATCTTCAACTCCAGATTTCATAAAGGCGCTTGCAAATGTCTCTTGTAGCTCCAGTTTCGTTTGCAGATGCTCGAGAATTCATACGAAGACGGATCTTCAACTCCAGAGTCCATAAAATCGTTCGCAAATGTCTCTCGTACCCTCAGTTTGGTTTGTCGTTGCTCGAAAATTCATACGAAGACGGATCTCCAACTCCAGAGTCCATGAGGGCGCTTTCAAATGTCTCTTAGACCTTCAGTTTCGTTTGTTGTTGCTCGAAAATTCATACGAAGTCGGATCTTCAACTCCAGAGTCCATAAAATCGTTCGCAAATGTCTTTCGTACCCTCAGTTCGGTTTGTAGATGCTCGAAAATTCATACGAAGACGGATCATCAACTCCAGAGTCCATAAAGGCGCTTGCAAATGTCTCTCGTACCTTCAGTTTCGTTTGTAGTTGCTCGAAAATTCATACGAAGACGGATCTTCAACTCCAGAGTCCATAAAGGCGCTCGCAAATGTCTCTTGTACCTTTAGTTTCGTTTGTCGTTGCTCGAAAATTCATACGAAGACGGATCTTCAACTCCAGATTCCATAAAGGCGCTTGCAAATGTCTCTTGTAGCTCCAGTTTCGTTTGCAGATGCTCGAGAATTCATACGAAGACGGATCTTCAACTCCAGAGTCCATAAAATCGTTCGCAAATGTCTCTCGTACCCTCAGTTTGGTTTGTCGTTGCTCGAAAATTCATACGAAGACGGATCTCCAACTCCAGAGTCCATGAGGGCGCTCGCAAATGTCTCTTAGACCTTCAGTTTCGTTTGTTGTTGCTCGAAAATTCATACGAAGACGGATCTTCAACTCCAGAGTCCATAAAATCGTTCGCAAATGTCTTTCGTACCCTCAGTTCGGTTTGTAGATGCTCGAAAATTCATACGAAGACGGATCTTCAACTCCAGAGTCCATAAAGGCGCTTGCAAATGTCTCTCGTACCTTCAGTTTCGTTTGTAGTTGCTCGAAAATTCATACGAAGACGGATCTTCAACTCCAGAGTCCATAAAGGCGCTCGCAAATGTCTCTTGTACCTTTAGTTTCGTTTGTCGTTGCTCGAAAATTCATACGAAGACGGATCTTCAACTCCAGAGTCCATAAAATCGTTCGCAAATGTCTCTCGTACCCTCAGTTCAGTTTGTAGATGCTCGAAAATTCATACGAAGACGGATCTTCGACTCCAGAGTCCATAAAGGCGCTTGCAAATGTCTCTTGTACCTTCAGTTCGGTTTGCAGATGCTCGAAAATTCATACGAAGACGGATCTCCGACTCCAGAGTCCATAAAGGCGCTTGCAAATGTCTCTTGTAGCTTCAGTTTGGTTTGTAGTTGCTCGGAAATTCATACGAAGACGGATCTTCAACTCCAGATTCCATAAAGGCGCTTGCAAATGTCTCTTGTAGTTCCAGTTTCGTTTGCAGATGCTCGAGAATTCATACGAAGACGGATCTCCAACTCCAGAGTCCATAAAGGCGCTTTCAAATGTCTCTTGTACCTTCAGTTTCGTTTGCAGTTGCTCGAAAATTCATACGAAGACGGATCTTCAACTCCAGAGTCCATAAAGGCACTTGCAAATGTCTCTTGTACCTTCAGTTTCGTTTGCAGTTGCTCGAAAATTCATACGAAGACGGATCTCTAACTCCAGAGTCCATAAAGGCGCTTGCAAATGTCTCTTGTAGCTTCAGTTTGGTTTGTAGTTGCTCGAAAATTCATACGAAGACGGATCTTCAACTCCAGATTCCATAAAGGCGCTTGCAAATGTCTCTTGTAGCTCCAGTTTCGTTTGCAGATGCTCGAGAATTCATACGAAGACGGATCTTCAACTCCAGAGTCCATAAAATCGTTCGCAAATGTCTCTCGTACCCTCAGTTTGGTTTGTCGTTGCTCGAAAATTCATACGAAGACGGATCTCCAACTCCAGAGTCCATAAAGGCGCTTTCAAATGTCTCTTGTACCTTCAGTTTCGTTTGCAGTTGCTCGAAAATTCATACGAAGACGGATCTTCAGCCCAGAGTCCATAAAGGCGCTTGCAAATGTCTCTTGTGCCTTCAGTTTGGTTTGTAGTTGCTCGAAAATTCATACGAAGACGGATCTTCAACTCCAGAGTCCATAAAATCGTTCGCAAATGTCTCTCGTACCCTCAGTTTGGTTTGTAGATGCTCGAAAATTCATACGAAGACGGATCTTCAACTCCAGAGTCCATAAAGGCGCTCGCAAATGTCTCTTGTACCTTTAGTTTCGTTTGTCGTTGCTCGAAAATTCATACGAAGACGGATCTTCAACTCCAGATTCCATAAAGGCGCTTGCAAATGTCTCTTGTACCTTCAGTTTCGTTTGCAGTTGCTCGAAAATTCATACGAAGACGGATCTTCAACTCCAGAGTCCATGAAGGCGCTTACAAATGTCTTTTGTACCTTTAGTTTCGTTCGTAGTTGCTCGAAAATTCATACGAAGACGGATCTTCAACTCCAGAGTCCATAAAGGCGCTTTCAAATGTCTCTTGTACCTTCAGTTTCGTTTGCAGTTGCTCGAAAATTCATACGAAGACGGATCTTCAACTCCAGAGTCCATAAAGGCACTTGCAAATGTCTCTTGTACCTTCAGTTTCGTTTGCAGTTGCTCGAAAATTCATACGAAGACGGATCTCCAACTCCAGAGTCCATAAAGGCGCTTGCAAATGTCTCTTGTAGCTTCAGTTTGGTTTGTAGTTGCTCGAAAATTCATACGAAGACGGATCTTCAACTCCAGATTCCATAAAGGCGCTTGCAAATGTCTCTTGTAGCTCCAGTTTCGTTTGCAGATGCTCGAGAATTCATACGAAGACGGATCTTCAACTCCAGAGTCCATAAAATCGTTCGCAAATGTCTCTCGTACCCTCAGTTTGGTTTGTCGTTGCTCGAAAATTCATACGAAGACGGATCTCCAACTCCAGAGTCCATAAAGGCGCTTTCAAATGTCTCTTGTACCTTCAGTTTCGTTTGCAGTTGCTCGAAAATTCATACGAAGACGGATCTTCAGCCCAGCGTCCATAAAGGCGCTTGCAAATGTTTGTGTTACCCTCAGATTCGATCGTGGATGCTCGAAAATTCATACGAAGACGGATCTTCAACTCCAGAGTCCATAAAATCGTTCGCAAATGTCTTTCGTACCCTCAGTTCGGTTTGTAGATGCTCGAAAATTCATACGAAGACGGATCTTCAACTCCAGAGTCCATAAAGGCGCTTGCAAATGTCTCTCGTACCTTCAGTTTCGTTTGTAGTTGCTCGAAAATTCATACGAAGACGGATCTTCAACTCCAGAGTCCATAAAGGCGGTTGCAAATGTCTCTTGTACCTTTAGTTTCGTTTGTCGTTGCTCGAAAATTCATACGAAGACGGATCTTCAACTCCAGAGTCCATAAAATCGTTCGCAAATGTCTCTCGTACCCTCAGTTCGGTTTGTAGATGCTCGAAAATTCATACGAAGACGGATCTTTAACTCCAGAGTCCATAAAGGCGCTCGCAAATGTCTCTTGTACCTTTAGTTTCGTTTGTCGTTGCTCGAAAATTCATACGAAGACGGATCTTCAACTCCAGAGTCCATAAAGGCGCTTGCAAATGTCTCTCGTACCTTCAGTTTCGTTTGTAGTTGCTCGAAAATTCATACGAAGACGGATCTTCAACTCCAGATTTCATAAAGGCGCTTGCAAATGTCTCTTGTAGCTCCAGTTTCGTTTGCAGATGCTCGAGAATTCATACGAAGACGGATCTTCAACTCCAGAGTCCATAAAATCGTTCGCAAATGTCTCTCGTACCCTCAGTTTGGTTTGTCGTTGCTCGAAAATTCATACGAAGACGGATCTCCAACTCCAGAGTCCATAAAGGCGCTTTCAAATGTCTCTTGTACCTTCAGTTTCGTTTGTAGTTGCTCGAAAATTCATACGAAGACGGATCTACAACTCCAGAGTCCATAAAGGCGCTTGCAAATGTTTGTGTTACCCTCAGTTTCGATCGTGGATGCTCGAAAATTCATACGAAGACGGATCTTCAACTCCAGAGTCCATAAAATCGTTCGCAAATGTCTTTCGTACCCTCAGTTCGGTTTGTAGATGCTCGAAAATTCATACGAAGACGGATCTTCAACTCCAGAGTCCATAAAGGCGCTTGCAAATGTCTCTCGTACCTTCAGTTTCGTTTGTAGTTGCTCGAAAATTCATACGAAGACGGATCTTCAACTCCAGAGTCCATAAAGGCGCTCGCAAATGTCTCTTGTACCTTTAGTTTCGTTTGTCGTTGCTCGAAAATTCATACGAAGACGGATCTTCAACTCCAGAGTCCATAAAATCGTTCGCAAATGTCTCTCGTACCCTCAGTTCGGTTTGTAGATGCTCGAAAATTCATACGAAGACGGATCTTCAACTCCAGAGTCCATAAAGGCGCTCGCAAATGTCTCTTGTACCTTTAGTTTCGTTTGTCGTTGCTCGAAAATTCATACGAAGACGGATCTTCAACTCCAGAGTCCATAAAGGCGCTTGCAAATGTCTCTCGTACCTTCAGTTTCGTTTGTAGTTGCTCGAAAATTCATACGAAGACGGACTTCAACTCCAGAGTCCATAAAGGCGCTTTCAAATGTCTCTTGTACCTTCAGTTTCGTTTGCAGTTGCTCGAAAATTCATACGAAGACGGATCTTCAACTCCAGAGTCCATAAAGGCACTTGCAAATGTCTCTTGTACCTTCAGTTTCGTTTGCAGTTGCTCGAAAATTCATACGAAGACGGATCTCCAACTCCAGAGTCCATAAAGGCGCTTGCAAATGTCTCTTGTAGCTTCAGTTTGGTTTGTAGTTGCTCGAAAATTCATACGAAGACGGATCTTCAACTCCAGATTCCATAAAGGCGCTTGCAAATGTCTCTCGTAGCTCCAGTTTCGTTTGCAGATGCTCGAGAATTCATACGAAGACGGATCTTCAACTCCAGAGTCCATAAAATCGTTCGCAAATGTCTCTCGTACACTCAGTTTGGTTTGTCGTTGCTCGAAAATTCATACGAAGACGGATCTCCAACTCCAGAGTCCATAAAGGCGCTTTCAAATGTCTCTTGTACCTTCAGTTTCGTTTGCAGTTGCTCGAAAATTCATACGAAGACGGATCTTCAGCCCAGAGTCCATAAAGGCGCTTGCAAATGTTTGTGTTACCCTCAGTTTCGATCGTGGATGCTCGAAAATTCATACGAAGACGGATCTTCAACTCCAGAGTCCATAAAATCGTTCGCAAATGTCTTTCGTACCCTCAGTTCGGTTTGTAGATGCTCGAAAATTCATACGAAGACGGATCTTCAACTCCAGAGTCCATAAAGGCGCTTGCAAATGTCTCTCGTACCTTCAGTTTCGTTTGTAGTTGCTCGAAAATTCATACGAAGACGGATCTTCAACTCCAGAGTCCATAAAGGCGCTTGCAAATGTCTCTTGTACCTTTAGTTTCGTTTGTCGTTGCTCGAAAATTCATACGAAGACGGATCTTCAACTCCAGAGTCCATAAAATCGTTCGCAAATGTCTCTCGTACCCTCAGTTCGGTTTGTAGATGCTCGAAAATTCATACGAAGACGGATCTTCAACTCCAGAGTCCATAAAGGCGCTCGCAAATGTCTCTTGTACCTTTAGTTTCGTTTGTCGTTGCTCGAAAATTCATACGAAGACGGATCTTCAACTCCAGAGTCCATAAAGGCGCTTGCAAATGTCTCTCGTACCTTCAGTTTCGTTTGTAGTTGCTCGAAAATTCATACGAAGACGGATCTTCAACTCCAGATTTCATAAAGGCGCTTGCAAATGTCTCTTGTAGCTCCAGTTTCGTTTGCAGATGCTCGAGAATTCATACGAAGACGGATCTTCAACTCCAGAGTCCATAAAATCGTTCGCAAATGTCTCTCGTACCCTCAGTTTGGTTTGTCGTTGCTCGAAAATTCATACGAAGACGGATCTCCAACTCCAGAGTCCATAAAGGCGCTTTCAAATGTCTCTTGTACCTTCAGTTTCGTTTGTAGTTGCTCGAAAATTCATACGAAGACGGATCTACAACTCCAGAGTCCATAAAGGCGCTTGCAAATGTTTGTGTTACCCTCAGTTTCGATCGTGGATGCTCGAAAATTCATACGAAGACGGATCTTCAACTCCAGAGTCCATAAAATCGTTCGCAAATGTCTTTCGTACCCTCAGTTCGGTTTGTAGATGCTCGAAAATTCATACGAAGACGGATCTCCAACTCCAGAGTCCATAAAGGCGCTTTCAAATGTCTCTCGTACCTTCAGTTTCGTTTGTAGTTGCTCGAAAATTCATACGAAGACGGATCTTCAACTCCAGAGTCCATAAAGGCGCTCGCAAATGTCTCTTGTACCTTTAGTTTCGTTTGTCGTTGCTCGAAAATTCATACGAAGACGGATCTTCAACTCCAGAGTCCATAAAATCGTTCGCAAATGTCTCTCGTACCCTCAGTTCGGTTTGTAGATGCTCGAAAATTCATACGAAGACGGATCTTCAACTCCAGAGTCCATAAAGGCGCTCGCAAATGTCTCTTGTACCTTTAGTTTCGTTTGTCGTTGCTCGAAAATTCATACGAAGACGGATCTTCAACTCCAGAGTCCATAAAGGCGCTTGCAAATGTCTCTCGTACCTTCAGTTTCGTTTGTAGTTGCTCGAAAATTCATACGAAGACGGATCTTCAACTCCAGAGTCCATAAAATCGTTCGCAAATGTCTCTCGTACCCTCAGTTCGGTTTGTAGATGCTCGAAAATTCATACGAAGACGGATCTTCAACTCCAGAGTCCATAAAGGCGCTCGCAAATGTCTCTTGTACCTTTAGTTTCGTTTGTCGTTGCTCGAAAATTCATACGAAGACGGATCTTCAACTCCAGAGTCCATAAAGGCGCTTGCAAATGTCTCTCGTACCTTCAGTTTCGTTTGTAGTTGCTCGAAAATTCATACGAAGACGGATCTTCAACTCCAGATTTCATAAAGGAGCTTGCAAATGTCTCTTGTAGCTCCAGTTTCGTTTGCAGATGCTCGAGAATTCATACGAAGACGGATCTTTAACTCCAGAGTCCATAAAATCGTTCGCAAATGTCTCTCGTACCCTCAGTTTGGTTTGTCGTTGCTCGAAAATTCATACGAAGACGGATCTCCAACTCCAGAGTCCATGAGGGCGCTTTCAAATGTCTCTTAGACCTTCAGTTTCGTTTGTTGTTGCTCGAAAATTCATACGAAGACGGATCTTCAACTCCAGAGTCCATAAAATCGTTCGCAAATGTCTTTCGTACCCTCAGTTCGGTTTGTAGATGCTCGAAAATTCATACGAAGACGGATCTTCAACTCCAGAGTCCATAAAGGCGCTTGCAAATGTCTCTCGTACCTTCAGTTTCGTTTGTAGTTGCTCGAAAATTCATACGAAGACGGATCTTCAACTCCAGAGTCCATAAAGGCGCTTGCAAATGTCTCTCGTACCTTCAGTTTCGTTTGTCGTTGCTCGAAAATTCATACGAAGACGGATCTTCAACTCCAGATTCCATAAAAGCGCTTGCAAATGTCTCTTGTAGCTCCAGTTTCGTTTGCAGATGCTCGAGAATTCATACGAAGACGGATCTTCAACTCCAGAGTCCATAAAATCGTTCGCAAATGTCTCTCGTACCCTCAGTTTGGTTTGTCGTTGCTCGAAAATTCATACGAAGACGGATCTCCAACTCCAGAGTCCATGAGGGCGCTCGCAAATGTCTCTTAGACCTTCAGTTTCGTTTGTTGTTGCTCGAAAATTCATACGAAGACGGATCTTCAACTCCAGAGTCCATAAAATCGTTCGCAAATGTCTTTCGTACCCTCAGTTCGGTTTGTAGATGCTCGAAAATTCATACGAAGACGGATCTTCAACTCCAGAGTCCATAAAGGCGCTTGCAAATGTCTCTCGTACCTTCAGTTTCGTTTGTAGTTGCTCGAAAATTCATACGAAGACGGATCTTCAACTCCAGAGTCCATAAAGGCGCTCGCAAATGTCTCTTGTACCTTTAGTTTCGTTTGTCGTTGCTCGAAAATTCATACGAAGACGGATCTTCAACTCCAGAGTCCATAAAATCGTTCGCAAATGTCTCTCGTACCCTCAGTTCAGTTTGTAGATGCTCGAAAATTCATACGAAGACGGATCTTCGACTCCAGAGTCCATAAAGGCGCTTGCAAATGTCTCTTGTACCTTCAGTTCGGTTTGCAGATGCTCGAAAATTCATACGAAGACGGATCTCCGACTCCAGAGTCCATAAAGGCGCTTGCAAATGTCTCTTGTAGCTTCAGTTTGGTTTGTAGTTGCTCGGAAATTCATACGAAGACGGATCTTCAACTCCAGATTCCATAAAGGCGCTTGCAAATGTCTCTTGTAGTTCCAGTTTCGTTTGCAGATGCTCGAGAATTCATACGAAGACGGATCTCCAACTCCAGAGTCCATAAAGGCGCTTTCAAATGTCTCTTGTACCTTCAGTTTCGTTTGCAGTTGCTCGAAAATTCATACGAAGACGGATCTTCAACTCCAGAGTCCATAAAGGCACTTGCAAATGTCTCTTGTACCTTCAGTTTCGTTTGCAGTTGCTCGAAAATTCATACGAAGACGGATCTCTAACTCCAGAGTCCATAAAGGCGCTTGCAAATGTCTCTTGTAGCTTCAGTTTGGTTTGTAGTTGCTCGAAAATTCATACGAAGACGGATCTTCAACTCCAGATTCCATAAAGGCGCTTGCAAATGTCTCTTGTAGCTCCAGTTTCGTTTGCAGATGCTCGAGAATTCATACGAAGACGGATCTTCAACTCCAGAGTCCATAAAATCGTTCGCAAATGTCTCTCGTACCCTCAGTTTGGGTTGTCGTTGCTCGAAAATTCATACGAAGACGGATCTCCAACTCCAGAGTCCATAAAGGCGCTTTCAAATGTCTCTTGTACCTTCAGTTTCGTTTGCAGTTGCTCGAAAATTCATACGAAGACGGATCTTCAGCCCAGAGTCCATAAAGGCGCTTGCAAATGTCTCTTGTGCCTTCAGTTTGGTTTGTAGTTGCTCGAAAATTCATACGAAGACGGATCTTCAACTCCAGAGTCCATAAAATCGTTCGCAAATGTCTCTCGTACCCTCAGTTTGGTTTGTAGATGCTCGAAAATTCATACGAAGACGGATCTTCAACTCCAGAGTCCATAAAGGCGCTCGCAAATGTCTCTTGTACCTTTAGTTTCGTTTGTCGTTGCTCGAAAATTCATACGAAGACGGATCTTCAACTCCAGATTCCATAAAGGCGCTTGCAAATGTCTCTTGTACCTTCAGTTTCGTTTGCAGTTGCTCGAAAATTCATACGAAGACGGATCTTCAACTCCAGAGTCCATGAAGGCGCTTACAAATGTCTTTTGTACCTTTAGTTTCGTTCGTAGTTGCTCGAAAATTCATACGAAGACGGATCTTCAACTCCAGAGTCCATAAAGGCGCTTTCAAATGTCTCTTGTACCTTCAGTTTCGTTTGCAGTTGCTCGAAAATTCATACGAAGACGGATCTTCAACTCCAGAGTCCATAAAGGCACTTGCAAATGTCTCTTGTACCTTCAGTTTCGTTTGCAGTTGCTCGAAAATTCATACGAAGACGGATCTCCAACTCCAGAGTCCATAAAGGCGCTTGCAAATGTCTCTTGTAGCTTCAGTTTGGTTTGTAGTTGCTCGAAAATTCATACGAAGACGGATCTTCAACTCCAGATTCCATAAAGGCGCTTGCAAATGTCTCTTGTAGCTCCAGTTTCGTTTGCAGATGCTCGAGAATTCATACGAAGACGGATCTTCAACTCCAGAGTCCATAAAATCGTTCGCAAATGTCTCTCGTACCCTCAGTTTGGTTTGTCGTTGCTCGAAAATTCATACGAAGACGGATCTCCAACTCCAGAGTCCATAAAGGCGCTTTCAAATGTCTCTTGTACCTTCAGTTTCGTTTGCAGTTGCTCGAAAATTCATACGAAGACGGATCTTCAGCCCAGAGTCCATAAAGGCGCTTGCAAATGTTTGTGTTACCCTCAGATTCGATCGTGGATGCTCGAAAATTCATACGAAGACGGATCTTCAACTCCAGAGTCCATAAAATCGTTCGCAAATGTCTTTCGTACCCTCAGTTCGGTTTGTAGATGCTCGAAAATTCATACGAAGACGGATCTTCAACTCCAGAGTCCATAAAGGCGCTTGCAAATGTCTCTCGTACCTTCAGTTTCGTTTGTAGTTGCTCGAAAATTCATACGAAGACGGATCTTCAACTCCAGAGTCCATAAAGGCGGTTGCAAATGTCTCTTGTACCTTTAGTTTCGTTTGTCGTTGCTCGAAAATTCATACGAAGACGGATCTTCAACTCCAGAGTCCATAAAATCGTTCGCAAATGTCTCTCGTACCCTCAGTTCGGTTTGTAGATGCTCGAAAATTCATACGAAGACGGATCTTTAACTCCAGAGTCCATAAAGGCGCTCGCAAATGTCTCTTGTACCTTTAGTTTCGTTTGTCGTTGCTCGAAAATTCATACGAAGACGGATCTTCAACTCCAGAGTCCATAAAGGCGCTTGCAAATGTCTCTCGTACCTTCAGTTTCGTTTGTAGTTGCTCGAAAATTCATACGAAGACGGATCTTCAACTCCAGATTTCATAAAGGCGCTTGCAAATGTCTCTTGTAGCTCCAGTTTCGTTTGCAGATGCTCGAGAATTCATACGAAGACGGATCTTCAACTCCAGAGTCCATAAAATCGTTCGCAAATGTCTCTCGTACCCTCAGTTTGGTTTGTCGTTGCTCGAAAATTCATACGAAGACGGATCTCCAACTCCAGAGTCCATAAAGGCGCTTTCAAATGTCTCTTGTACCTTCAGTTTCGTTTGTAGTTGCTCGAAAATTCATACGAAGACGGATCTACAACTCCAGAGTCCATAAAGGCGCTTGCAAATGTTTGTGTTACCCTCAGTTTCGATCGTGGATGCTCGAAAATTCATACGAAGACGGATCTTCAACTCCAGAGTCCATAAAATCGTTCGCAAATGTCTTTCGTACCCTCAGTTCGGTTTGTAGATGCTCGAAAATTCATACGAAGACGGATCTTCAACTCCAGAGTCCATAAAGGCGCTTGCAAATGTCTCTCGTACCTTCAGTTTCGTTTGTAGTTGCTCGAAAATTCATACGAAGACGGATCTTCAACTCCAGAGTCCATAAAGGCGCTCGCAAATGTCTCTTGTACCTTTAGTTTCGTTTGTCGTTGCTCGAAAATTCATACGAAGACGGATCTTCAACTCCAGAGTCCATAAAATCGTTCGCAAATGTCTCTCGTACCCTCAGTTCGGTTTGTAGATGCTCGAAAATTCATACGAAGACGGATCTTCAACTCCAGAGTCCATAAAGGCGCTCGCAAATGTCTCTTGTACCTTTAGTTTCGTTTGTCGTTGCTCGAAAATTCATACGAAGACGGATCTTCAACTCCAGAGTCCATAAAGGCGCTTGCAAATGTCTCTCGTACCTTCAGTTTCGTTTGTAGTTGCTCGAAAATTCATACGAAGACGGACTTCAACTCCAGAGTCCATAAAGGCGCTTTCAAATGTCTCTTGTACCTTCAGTTTCGTTTGCAGTTGCTCGAAAATTCATACGAAGACGGATCTTCAACTCCAGAGTCCATAAAGGCACTTGCAAATGTCTCTTGTACCTTCAGTTTCGTTTGCAGTTGCTCGAAAATTCATACGAAGACGGATCTCCAACTCCAGAGTCCATAAAGGCGCTTGCAAATGTCTCTTGTAGCTTCAGTTTGGTTTGTAGTTGCTCGAAAATTCATACGAAGACGGATCTTCAACTCCAGATTCCATAAAGGCGCTTGCAAATGTCTCTCGTAGCTCCAGTTTCGTTTGCAGATGCTCGAGAATTCATACGAAGACGGATCTTCAACTCCAGAGTCCATAAAATCGTTCGCAAATGTCTCTCGTACCCTCAGTTTGGTTTGTCGTTGCTCGAAAATTCATACGAAGACGGATCTCCAACTCCAGAGTCCATAAAGGCGCTTTCAAATGTCTCTTGTACCTTCAGTTTCGTTTGCAGTTGCTCGAAAATTCATACGAAGACGGATCTTCAGCCCAGAGTCCATAAAGGCGCTTGCAAATGTTTGTGTTACCCTCAGTTTCGATCGTGGATGCTCGAAAATTCATACGAAGACGGATCTTCAACTCCAGAGTCCATAAAATCGTTCGCAAATGTCTTTCGTACCCTCAGTTCGGTTTGTAGATGCTCGAAAATTCATACGAAGACGGATCTTCAACTCCAGAGTCCATAAAGGCGCTTGCAAATGTCTCTCGTACCTTCAGTTTCGTTTGTAGTTGCTCGAAAATTCATACGAAGACGGATCTTCAACTCCAGAGTCCATAAAGGCGCTTGCAAATGTCTCTTGTACCTTTAGTTTCGTTTGTCGTTGCTCGAAAATTCATACGAAGACGGATCTTCAACTCCAGAGTCCATAAAATCGTTCGCAAATGTCTCTCGTACCCTCAGTTCGGTTTGTAGATGCTCGAAAATTCATACGAAGACGGATCTTCAACTCCAGAGTCCATAAAGGCGCTCGCAAATGTCTCTTGTACCTTTAGTTTCGTTTGTCGTTGCTCGAAAATTCATACGAAGACGGATCTTCAACTCCAGAGTCCATAAAGGCGCTTGCAAATGTCTCTCGTACCTTCAGTTTCGTTTGTAGTTGCTCGAAAATTCATACGAAGACGGATCTTCAACTCCAGATTTCATAAAGGCGCTTGCAAATGTCTCTTGTAGCTCCAGTTTCGTTTGCAGATGCTCGAGAATTCATACGAAGACGGATCTTCAACTCCAGAGTCCATAAAATCGTTCGCAAATGTCTCTCGTACCCTCAGTTTGGTTTGTCGTTGCTCGAAAATTCATACGAAGACGGATCTCCAACTCCAGAGTCCATAAAGGCGCTTTCAAATGTCTCTTGTACCTTCAGTTTCGTTTGTAGTTGCTCGAAAATTCATACGAAGACGGATCTACAACTCCAGAGTCCATAAAGGCGCTTGCAAATGTTTGTGTTACCCTCAGTTTCGATCGTGGATGCTCGAAAATTCATACGAAGACGGATCTTCAACTCCAGAGTCCATAAAATCGTTCGCAAATGTCTTTCGTACCCTCAGTTCGGTTTGTAGATGCTCGAAAATTCATACGAAGACGGATCTCCAACTCCAGAGTCCATAAAGGCGCTTTCAAATGTCTCTCGTACCTTCAGTTTCGTTTGTAGTTGCTCGAAAATTCATACGAAGACGGATCTTCAACTCCAGAGTCCATAAAGGCGCTCGCAAATGTCTCTTGTACCTTTAGTTTCGTTTGTCGTTGCTCGAAAATTCATACGAAGACGGATCTTCAACTCCAGAGTCCATAAAATCGTTCGCAAATGTCTCTCGTACCCTCAGTTCGGTTTGTAGATGCTCGAAAATTCATACGAAGACGGATCTTCAACTCCAGAGTCCATAAAGGCGCTCGCAAATGTCTCTTGTACCTTTAGTTTCGTTTGTCGTTGCTCGAAAATTCATACGAAGACGGATCTTCAACTCCAGAGTCCATAAAGGCGCTTGCAAATGTCTCTCGTACCTTCAGTTTCGTTTGTAGTTGCTCGAAAATTCATACGAAGACGGATCTTCAACTCCAGAGTCCATAAAATCGTTCGCAAATGTCTCTCGTACCCTCAGTTCGGTTTGTAGATGCTCGAAAATTCATACGAAGACGGATCTTCAACTCCAGAGTCCATAAAGGCGCTCGCAAATGTCTCTTGTACCTTTAGTTTCGTTTGTCGTTGCTCGAAAATTCATACGAAGACGGATCTTCAACTCCAGAGTCCATAAAGGCGCTTGCAAATGTCTCTCGTACCTTCAGTTTCGTTTGTAGTTGCTCGAAAATTCATACGAAGACGGATCTTCAACTCCAGATTTCATAAAGGAGCTTGCAAATGTCTCTTGTAGCTCCAGTTTCGTTTGCAGATGCTCGAGAATTCATACGAAGACGGATCTTTAACTCCAGAGTCCATAAAATCGTTCGCAAATGTCTCTCGTACCCTCAGTTTGGTTTGTCGTTGCTCGAAAATTCATACGAAGACGGATCTCCAACTCCAGAGTCCATGAGGGCGCTTTCAAATGTCTCTTAGACCTTCAGTTTCGTTTGTTGTTGCTCGAAAATTCATACGAAGACGGATCTTCAACTCCAGAGTCCATAAAATCGTTCGCAAATGTCTTTCGTACCCTCAGTTCGGTTTGTAGATGCTCGAAAATTCATACGAAGACGGATCTTCAACTCCAGAGTCCATAAAGGCGCTTGCAAATGTCTCTCGTACCTTCAGTTTCGTTTGTAGTTGCTCGAAAATTCATACGAAGACGGATCTTCAACTCCAGAGTCCATAAAGGCGCTTGCAAATGTCTCTCGTACCTTCAGTTTCGTTTGTCGTTGCTCGAAAATTCATACGAAGACGGATCTTCAACTCCAGATTCCATAAAAGCGCTTGCAAATGTCTCTTGTAGCTCCAGTTTCGTTTGCAGATGCTCGAGAATTCATACGAAGACGGATCTTCAACTCCAGAGTCCATAAAATCGTTCGCAAATGTCTCTCGTACCCTCAGTTTGGTTTGTCGTTGCTCGAAAATTCATACGAAGACGGATCTCCAACTCCAGAGTCCATGAGGGCGCTCGCAAATGTCTCTTAGACCTTCAGTTTCGTTTGTTGTTGCTCGAAAATTCATACGAAGACGGATCTTCAACTCCAGAGTCCATAAAATCGTTCGCAAATGTCTTTCGTACCCTCAGTTCGGTTTGTAGATGCTCGAAAATTCATACGAAGACGGATCTTCAACTCCAGAGTCCATAAAGGCGCTTGCAAATGTCTCTCGTACCTTCAGTTTCGTTTGTAGTTGCTCGAAAATTCATACGAAGACGGATCTTCAACTCCAGAGTCCATAAAGGCGCTCGCAAATGTCTCTTGTACCTTTAGTTTCGTTTGTCGTTGCTCGAAAATTCATACGAAGACGGATCTTCAACTCCAGAGTCCATAAAATCGTTCGCAAATGTCTCTCGTACCCTCAGTTCAGTTTGTAGATGCTCGAAAATTCATACGAAGACGGATCTTCGACTCCAGAGTCCATAAAGGCGCTTGCAAATGTCTCTTGTACCTTCAGTTCGGTTTGCAGATGCTCGAAAATTCATACGAAGACGGATCTCCGACTCCAGAGTCCATAAAGGCGCTTGCAAATGTCTCTTGTAGCTTCAGTTTGGTTTGTAGTTGCTCGGAAATTCATACGAAGACGGATCTTCAACTCCAGATTCCATAAAGGCGCTTGCAAATGTCTCTTGTAGTTCCAGTTTCGTTTGCAGATGCTCGAGAATTCATACGAAGACGGATCTCCAACTCCAGAGTCCATAAAGGCGCTTTCAAATGTCTCTTGTACCTTCAGTTTCGTTTGCAGTTGCTCGAAAATTCATACGAAGACGGATCTTCAACTCCAGAGTCCATAAAGGCACTTGCAAATGTCTCTTGTACCTTCAGTTTCGTTTGCAGTTGCTCGAAAATTCATACGAAGACGGATCTCTAACTCCAGAGTCCATAAAGGCGCTTGCAAATGTCTCTTGTAGCTTCAGTTTGGTTTGTAGTTGCTCGAAAATTCATACGAAGACGGATCTTCAACTCCAGATTCCATAAAGGCGCTTGCAAATGTCTCTTGTAGCTCCAGTTTCGTTTGCAGATGCTCGAGAATTCATACGAAGACGGATCTTCAACTCCAGAGTCCATAAAATCGTTCGCAAATGTCTCTCGTACCCTCAGTTTGGGTTGTCGTTGCTCGAAAATTCATACGAAGACGGATCTCCAACTCCAGAGTCCATAAAGGCGCTTTCAAATGTCTCTTGTACCTTCAGTTTCGTTTGCAGTTGCTCGAAAATTCATACGAAGACGGATCTTCAGCCCAGAGTCCATAAAGGCGCTTGCAAATGTCTCTTGTGCCTTCAGTTTGGTTTGTAGTTGCTCGAAAATTCATACGAAGACGGATCTTCAACTCCAGAGTCCATAAAATCGTTCGCAAATGTCTCTCGTACCCTCAGTTTGGTTTGTAGATGCTCGAAAATTCATACGAAGACGGATCTTCAACTCCAGAGTCCATAAAGGCGCTCGCAAATGTCTCTTGTACCTTTAGTTTCGTTTGTCGTTGCTCGAAAATTCATACGAAGACGGATCTTCAACTCCAGATTCCATAAAGGCGCTTGCAAATGTCTCTTGTACCTTCAGTTTCGTTTGCAGTTGCTCGAAAATTCATACGAAGACGGATCTTCAACTCCAGAGTCCATGAAGGCGCTTACAAATGTCTTTTGTACCTTTAGTTTCGTTCGTAGTTGCTCGAAAATTCATACGAAGACGGATCTTCAACTCCAGAGTCCATAAAGGCGCTTTCAAATGTCTCTTGTACCTTCAGTTTCGTTTGCAGTTGCTCGAAAATTCATACGAAGACGGATCTTCAACTCCAGAGTCCATAAAGGCACTTGCAAATGTCTCTTGTACCTTCAGTTTCGTTTGCAGTTGCTCGAAAATTCATACGAAGACGGATCTCCAACTCCAGAGTCCATAAAGGCGCTTGCAAATGTCTCTTGTAGCTTCAGTTTGGTTTGTAGTTGCTCGAAAATTCATACGAAGACGGATCTTCAACTCCAGATTCCATAAAGGCGCTTGCAAATGTCTCTTGTAGCTCCAGTTTCGTTTGCAGATGCTCGAGAATTCATACGAAGACGGATCTTCAACTCCAGAGTCCATAAAATCGTTCGCAAATGTCTCTCGTACCCTCAGTTTGGTTTGTCGTTGCTCGAAAATTCATACGAAGACGGATCTCCAACTCCAGAGTCCATAAAGGCGCTTTCAAATGTCTCTTGTACCTTCAGTTTCGTTTGCAGTTGCTCGAAAATTCATACGAAGACGGATCTTCAGCCCAGAGTCCATAAAGGCGCTTGCAAATGTTTGTGTTACCCTCAGATTCAATCGTGGATGCTCGAAAATTCATACGAAGACGGATCTTCAACTCCAGAGTCCATAAAATCGTTCGCAAATGTCTTTCGTACCCTCAGTTCGGTTTGTAGATGCTCGAAAATTCATACGAAGACGGATCTTCAACTCCAGAGTCCATAAAGGCGCTTGCAAATGTCTCTCGTACCTTCAGTTTCGTTTGTAGTTGCTCGAAAATTCATACGAAGACGGATCTTCAACTCCAGAGTCCATAAAGGCGGTTGCAAATGTCTCTTGTACCTTTAGTTTCGTTTGTCGTTGCTCGAAAATTCATACGAAGACGGATCTTCAACTCCAGAGTCCATAAAATCGTTCGCAAATGTCTCTCGTACCCTCAGTTCGGTTTGTAGATGCTCGAAAATTCATACGAAGACGGATCTTTAACTCCAGAGTCCATAAAGGCGCTCGCAAATGTCTCTTGTACCTTTAGTTTCGTTTGTCGTTGCTCGAAAATTCATACGAAGACGGATCTTCAACTCCAGAGTCCATAAAGGCGCTTGCAAATGTCTCTCGTACCTTCAGTTTCGTTTGTAGTTGCTCGAAAATTCATACGAAGGAGGATCTTCAACTCCAGATTTCATAAAGGCGCTTGCAAATGTCTCTTGTAGCTCCAGTTTCGTTTGCAGATGCTCGAGAATTCATACCAAGACGGATCTTCAACTCCAGAGTCCATAAAATCGTTCGCAAATGTCTCTCGTACCCTCAGTTTGGTTTGTCGTTGCTCGAAAATTCATACGAAGACGGATCTCCAACTCCAGAGTCCATAAAGGCGCTTTCAAATGTCTCTTGTACCTTCAGTTTCGTTTGTAGTTGCTCGAAAATTCATACGAAGACGGATCTACAACTCCAGAGTCCATAAAGGCGCTCGCAAATGTCTTTCGTACCCTCAGTTCGGTTTGTAGATGCTCGAAAATTCATACGAAGACGGATCTTCAACTCCAGAGTCCATAAAGGCGCTTGCAAATGTCTCTCGTACCTTCAGTTTCGTTTGTAGTTGCTCGAAAATTCATACGAAGACGGATCTTCAACTCCAGAGTCCATAAAGGCGCTCGCAAATGTCTCTTGTACCTTTAGTTTCGTTTGTCGTTGCTCGAAAATTCATACGAAGACGGATCTTCAACTCCAGAGTCCATAAAATCGTTCGCAAATGTCTCTCGTACCCTCAGTTCGGTTTGTAGATGCTCGAAAATTCATACGAAGACGGATCTTCAACTCCAGAGTCCATAAAGGCGCTCGCAAATGTCTCTTGTACCTTTAGTTTCGTTTGTCGTTGCTCGAAAATTCATACGAAGACGGATCTTCAACTCCAGAGTCCATAAAGGCGCTTGCAAATGTCTCTCGTACCTTCAGTTTCGTTTGTAGTTGCTCGAAAATTCATACGAAGACGGACTTCAACTCCAGAGTCCATAAAGGCGCTTTCAAATGTCTCTTGTACCTTCAGTTTCGTTTGCAGTTGCTCGAAAATTCATACGAAGACGGATCTTCAACTCCAGAGTCCATAAAGGCACTTGCAAATGTCTCTTGTACCTTCAGTTTCGTTTGCAGTTGCTCGAAAATTCATACGAAGACGGATCTCCAACTCCAGAGTCCATAAAGGCGCTTGCAAATGTCTCTTGTAGCTTCAGTTTGGTTTGTAGTTGCTCGAAAATTCATACGAAGACGGATCTTCAACTCCAGATTCCATAAAGGCGCTTGCAAATGTCTCTTGTAGCTCCAGTTTCGTTTGCAGATGCTCGAGAATTCATACGAAGACGGATCTTCAACTCCAGAGTCCATAAAATCGTTCGCAAATGTCTCTCGTACCCTCAGTTTGGTTTGTCGTTGCTCGAAAATTCATACGAAGACGGATCTCCAACTCCAGAGTCCATAAAGGCGCTTTCAAATGTCTCTTGTACCTTCAGTTTCGTTTGCAGTTGCTCGAAAATTCATACGAAGACGGATCTTCAGCCCAGAGTCCATAAAGGCGCTTGCAAATGTTTGTGTTACCCTCAGTTTCGATCGTGGATGCTCGAAAATTCATACGAAGACGGATCTTCAACTCCAGAGTCCATAAAATCGTTCGCAAATGTCTTTCGTACCCTCAGTTCGGTTTGTAGATGCTCGAAAATTCATACGAAGACGGATCTTCAACTCCAGAGTCCATAAAGGCGCTTGCAAATGTCTCTCGTACCTTCAGTTTCGTTTGTAGTTGCTCGAAAATTCATACGAAGACGGATCTTCAACTCCAGAGTCCATAAAGGCGCTTGCAAATGTCTCTTGTACCTTTAGTTTCGTTTGTCGTTGCTCGAAAATTCATACGAAGACGGATCTTCAACTCCAGAGTCCATAAAATCGTTCGCAAATGTCTCTCGTACCCTCAGTTCGGTTTGTAGATGCTCGAAAATTCATACGAAGACGGATCTTCAACTCCAGAGTCCATAAAGGCGCTCGCAAATGTCTCTTGTACCTTTAGTTTCGTTTGTCGTTGCTCGAAAATTCATACGAAGACGGATCTTCAACTCCAGAGTCCATAAAGGCGCTTGCAAATGTCTCTCGTACCTTCAGTTTCGTTTGTAGTTGCTCGAAAATTCATACGAAGACGGATCTTCAACTCCAGATTTCATAAAGGCGCTTGCAAATGTCTCTTGTAGCTCCAGTTTCGTTTGCAGATGCTCGAGAATTCATACGAAGACGGATCTTCAACTCCAGAGTCCATAAAATCGTTCGCAAATGTCTCTCGTACCCTTAGTTTGGTTTGTCGTTGCTCGAAAATTCATACGAAGACGGATCTCCAACTCCAGAGTCCATAAAGGCGCTTTCAAATGTCTCTTGTACCTTCAGTTTCGTTTGTAGTTGCTCGAAAATTCATACGAAGACGGATCTACAACTCCAGAGTCCATAAAGGCGCTTGCAAATGTTTGTGTTACCCTCAGTTTCGATCGTGGATGCTCGAAAATTCATACGAAGACGGATCTTCAACTCCAGAGTCCATAAAATCGTTCGCAAATGTCTTTCGTACCCTCAGTTCGGTTTGTAGATGCTCGAAAATTCATACGAAGACGGATCTTCAACTTCAGAGTCCATAAAGGCGCTTGCAAATGTCTCTCGTACCTTCAGTTTCGTTTGTAGTTGCTCGAAAATTCATACGAAGACGGATCTTCAACTCCAGAGTCCATAAAGGCGCTCGCAAATGTCTCTTGTACCTTTAGTTTCGTTTGTCGTTGCTCGAAAATTCATACGAAGACGGATCTTCAACTCCAGAGTCCATAAAATCGTTCGCAAATGTCTCTCGTACCCTCAGTTCGGTTTGTAGATGCTCGAAAATTCATACGAAGACGGATCTTCAACTCCAGAGTCCATAAAGGCGCTCGCAAATGTCTCTTGTACCTTTAGTTTCGTTTGTCGTTGCTCGAAAATTCATACGAAGACGGATCTTCAACTCCAGAGTCCATAAAGGCGCTTGCAAATGTCTCTCGTACCTTCAGTTTCGTTTGTAGTTGCTCGAAAATTCATACGAAGACGGATCTTCAACTCCAGAGTCCATAAAATCGTTCGCAAATGTCTCTCGTACCCTCAGTTCGGTTTGTAGATGCTCGAAAATTCATACGAAGACGGATCTTCAACTCCAGAGTCCATAAAGGCGCTCGCAAATGTCTCTTGTACCTTTAGTTTCGTTTGTCGTTGCTCGAAAATTCATACGAAGACGGATCTTCAACTCCAGAGTCCATAAAGGCGCTTGCAAATGTCTCTCGTACCTTCAGTTTCGTTTGTAGTTGCTCGAAAATTCATACGAAGACGGATCTTCAACTCCAGATTTCATAAAGGCGCTTGCAAATGTCTCTTGTAGCTCCAGTTTCGTTTGCAGATGCTCGAGAATTCATACGAAGACGGATCTTCAACTCCAGAGTCCATAAAATCGTTCGCAAATGTCTCTCGTACCCTCAGTTTGGTTTGTCGTTGCTCGAAAATTCATACGAAGACGGATCTCCAACTCCAGAGTCCATGAGGGCGCTTTCAAATGTCTCTTAGACCTTCAGTTTCGTTTGTTGTTGCTCGAAAATTCATACGAAGACGGATCTTCAACTCCAGAGTCCATAAAATCGTTCGCAAATGTCTTTCGTACCCTCAGTTCGGTTTGTAGATGCTCGAAAATTCATACGAAGACGGATCTTCAACTCCAGAGTCCATAAAGGCGCTTGCAAATGTCTCTCGTACCTTCAGTTTCGTTTGTAGTTGCTCGAAAATTCATACGAAGACGGATCTTCAACTCCAGAGTCCATAAAGGCGCTTGCAAATGTCTCTCGTACCTTCAGTTTCGTTTGTCGTTGCTCGAAAATTCATACGAAGACGGATCTTCAACTCCAGATTCCATAAAGGCGCTTGCAAATGTCTCTTGTAGCTCCAGTTTCGTTTGCAGATGCTCGAGAATTCATACGAAGACGGATCTTCAACTCCAGAGTCCATAAAATCGTTCGCAAATGTCTCTCGTACCCTCAGTTTGGTTTGTCGTTGCTCGAAAATTCATACGAAGACGGATCTCCAACTCCAGAGTCCATGAGGGCGCTCGCAAATGTCTCTTAGACCTTCAGTTTCGTTTGTTGTTGCTCGAAAATTCATACGAAGACGGATCTTCAACTCCAGAGTCCATAAAATCGTTCGCAAATGTCTTTCGTACCCTCAGTTCGGTTTGTAGATGCTCGAAAATTCATACGAAGACGGATCTTCAACTCCAGAGTCCATAAAGGCGCTTGCAAATGTCTCTCGTACCTTCAGTTTCGTTTGTAGTTGCTCGAAAATTCATACGAAGACGGATCTTCAACTCCAGAGTCCATAAAGGCGCTCGCAAATGTCTCTTGTACCTTTAGTTTCGTTTGTCGTTGCTCGAAAATTCATACGAAGACGGATCTTCAACTCCAGAGTCCATAAAATCGTTCGCAAATGTCTCTCGTACCCTCAGTTCAGTTTGTAGATGCTCGAAAATTCATACGAAGACGGATCTTCGACTCCAGAGTCCATAAAGGCGCTTGCAAATGTCTCTTGTACCTTCAGTTCGGTTTGCAGATGCTCGAAAATTCATACGAAGACGGATCTCCGACTCCAGAGTCCATAAAGGCGCTTGCAAATGTCTCTTGTAGCTTCAGTTTGGTTTGTAGTTGCTCGGAAATTCATACGAAGACGGATCTTCAACTCCAGATTCCATAAAGGCGCTTGCGAATGTCTCTTGTAGTTCCAGTTTCGTTTGCAGATGCTCGAGAATTCATACGAAGACGGATCTCCAACTCCAGAGTCCATAAAGGCGCTTTCAAATGTCTCTTGTACCTTCAGTTTCGTTTGCAGTTGCTCGAAAATTCATACGAAGACGGATCTTCAACTCCAGAGTCCATAAAGGCACTTGCAAATGTCTCTTGTACCTTCAGTTTCGTTTGCAGTTGCTCGAAAATTCATACGAAGACGGATCTCTAACTCCAGAGTCCATAAAGGCGCTTGCAAATGTCTCTTGTAGCTTCAGTTTGGTTTGTAGTTGCTCGAAAATTCATACGAAGACGGATCTTCAACTCCAGATTCCATAAAGGCGCTTGCAAATGTCTCTTGTAGCTCCAGTTTCGTTTGCAGATGCTCGAGAATTCATACGAAGACGGATCTTCAACTCCAGAGTCCATAAAATCGTTCGCAAATGTCTCTCGTACCCTCAGTTTGGGTTGTCGTTGCTCGAAAATTCATACGAAGACGGATCTCCAACTCCAGAGTCCATAAAGGCGCTTTCAAATGTCTCTTGTACCTTCAGTTTCGTTTGCAGTTGCTCGAAAATTCATACGAAGACGGATCTTCAGCCCAGAGTCCATAAAGGCGCTTGCAAATGTCTCTTGTGCCTTCAGTTTGGTTTGTAGTTGCTCGAAAATTCATACGAAGACGGATCTTCAACTCCAGAGTCCATAAAATCGTTCGCAAATGTCTCTCGTACCCTCAGTTTGGTTTGTAGATGCTCGAAAATTCATACGAAGACGGATCTTCAACTCCAGAGTCCATAAAGGCGCTCGCAAATGTCTCTTGTACCTTTAGTTTCGTTTGTCGTTGCTCGAAAATTCATACGAAGACGGATCTTCAACTCCAGATTCCATAAAGGCGCTCGCAAATGTCTCTTGTACCTTTAGTTTCGTTTGCAGTTGCTCGAAAATTCATACGAAGACGGATCTTCAACTCCAGAGTCCATGAAGGCGCTTACAAATGTCTTTTGTACCTTTAGTTTCGTTCGTAGTTGCTCGAAAATTCATACGAAGACGGATCTTCAACTCCAGAGTCCATAAAGGCGCTTTCAAATGTCTCTTGTACCTTCAGTTTCGTTTGCAGTTGCTCGAAAATTCATACGAAGACGGATCTTCAACTCCAGAGTCCATAAAGGCACTTGCAAATGTCTCTTGTACCTTCAGTTTCGTTTGCAGTTGCTCGAAAATTCATACGAAGACGGATCTCCAACTCCAGAGTCCATAAAGGCGCTTGCAAATGTCTCTTGTAGCTTCAGTTTGGTTTGTAGTTGCTCGAAAATTCATACGAAGACGGATCTTCAACTCCAGATTCCATAAAGGCGCTTGCAAATGTCTCTTGTAGCTCCAGTTTCGTTTGCAGATGCTCGAGAATTCATACGAAGACGGATCTTCAACTCCAGAGTCCATAAAATCGTTCGCAAATGTCTCTCGTACCCTCAGTTTGGTTTGTCGTTGCTCGAAAATTCATACGAAGACGGATCTCCAACTCCAGAGTCCATAAAGGCGCTTTCAAATGTCTCTTGTACCTTCAGTTTCGTTTGCAGTTGCTCGAAAATTCATACGAAGACGGATCTTCAGCCCAGAGTCCATAAAGGCGCTTGCAAATGTTTGTGTTACCCTCAGATTCGATCGTGGATGCTCGAAAATTCATACGAAGACGGATCTTCAACTCCAGAGTCCATAAAATCGTTCGCAAATGTCTTTCGTACCCTCAGTTCGGTTTGTAGATGCTCGAAAATTCATACGAAGACGGATCTTCAACTCCAGAGTCCATAAAGGCGCTTGCAAATGTCTCTCGTACCTTCAGTTTCGTTTGTAGTTGCTCGAAAATTCATACGAAGACGGATCTTCAACTCCAGAGTCCATAAAGGCGGTTGCAAATGTCTCTTGTACCTTTAGTTTCGTTTGTCGTTGCTCGAAAATTCATACGAAGACGGATCTTCAACTCCAGAGTCCATAAAATCGTTCGCAAATGTCTCTCGTACCCTCAGTTCGGTTTGTAGATGCTCGAAAATTCATACGAAGACGGATCTTTAACTCCAGAGTCCATAAAGGCGCTCGCAAATGTCTCTTGTACCTTTAGTTTCGTTTGTCGTTGCTCGAAAATTCATACGAAGACGGATCTTCAACTCCAGAGTCCATAAAGGCGCTTGCAAATGTCTCTCGTACCTTCAGTTTCGTTTGTAGTTGCTCGAAAATTCATACGAAGACGGATCTTCAACTCCAGATTTCATAAAGGCGCTTGCAAATGTCTCTTGTAGCTCCAGTTTCGTTTGCAGATGCTCGAGAATTCATACGAAGACGGATCTTCAACTCCAGAGTCCATAAAATCGTTCGCAAATGTCTCTCGTACCCTCAGTTTGGTTTGTCGTTGCTCGAAAATTCATACGAAGACGGATCTCCAACTCCAGAGTCCATAAAGGCGCTTTCAAATGTCTCTTGTACCTTCAGTTTCGTTTGTAGTTGCTCGAAAATTCATACGAAGACGGATCTACAACTCCAGAGTCCATAAAGGCGCTTGCAAATGTTTGTGTTACCCTCAGTTTCGATCGTGGATGCTCGAAAATTCATACGAAGACGGATCTTCAACTCCAGAGTCCATAAAATCGTTCGCAAATGTCTTTCGTACCCTCAGTTCGGTTTGTAGATGCTCGAAAATTCATACGAAGACGGATCTTCAACTCCAGAGTCCATAAAGGCGCTTGCAAATGTCTCTCGTACCTTCAGTTTCGTTTGTAGTTGCTCGAAAATTCATACGAAGACGGATCTTCAACTCCAGAGTCCATAAAGGCGCTCGCAAATGTCTCTTGTACCTTTAGTTTCGTTTGTCGTTGCTCGAAAATTCATACGAAGACGGATCTTCAACTCCAGAGTCCATAAAATCGTTCGCAAATGTCTCTCGTACCCTCAGTTCGGTTTGTAGATGCTCGAAAATTCATACGAAGACGGATCTTCAACTCCAGAGTCCATAAAGGCGCTCGCAAATGTCTCTTGTACCTTTAGTTTCGTTTGTCGTTGCTCGAAAATTCATACGAAGACGGATCTTCAACTCCAGAGTCCATAAAGGCGCTTGCAAATGTCTCTCGTACCTTCAGTTTCGTTTGTAGTTGCTCGAAAATTCATACGAAGACGGACTTCAACTCCAGAGTCCATAAAGGCGCTTTCAAATGTCTCTTGTACCTTCAGTTTCGTTTGCAGTTGCTCGAAAATTCATACGAAGACGGATCTTCAACTCCAGAGTCCATAAAGGCACTTGCAAATGTCTCTTGTACCTTCAGTTTCGTTTGCAGTTGCTCGAAAATTCATACGAAGACGGATCTCCAACTCCAGAGTCCATAAAGGCGCTTGCAAATGTCTCTTGTAGCTTCAGTTTGGTTTGTAGTTGCTCGAAAATTCATACGAAGACGGATCTTCAACTCCAGATTCCATAAAGGCGCTTGCAAATGTCTCTTGTAGCTCCAGTTTCGTTTGCAGATGCTCGAGAATTCATACGAAGACGGATCTTCAACTCCAGAGTCCATAAAATCGTTCGCAAATGTCTCTCGTACCCTCAGTTTGGTTTGTCGTTGCTCGAAAATTCATACGAAGACGGATCTCCAACTCCAGAGTCCATAAAGGCGCTTTCAAATGTCTCTTGTACCTTCAGTTTCGTTTGCAGTTGCTCGAAAATTCATACGAAGACGGATCTTCAGCCCAGAGTCCATAAAGGCGCTTGCAAATGTTTGTGTTACCCTCAGTTTCGATCGTGAATGCTCGAAAATTCATACGAAGACGGATCTTCAACTCCAGAGTCCATAAAATCGTTCGCAAATGTCTTTCGTACCCTCAGTTCGGTTTGTAGATGCTCGAAAATTCATACGAAGACGGATCTTCAACTCCAGAGTCCATAAAGGCGCTTGCAAATGTCTCTCGTACCTTCAGTTTCGTTTGTAGTTGCTCGAAAATTCATACGAAGACGGATCTTCAACTCCAGAGTCCATAAAGGCGCTTGCAAATGTCTCTTGTACCTTTAGTTTCGTTTGTCGTTGCTCGAAAATTCATACGAAGACGGATCTTCAACTCCAGAGTCCATAAAATCGTTCGCAAATGTCTCTCGTACCCTCAGTTCGGTTTGTAGATGCTCGAAAATTCATACGAAGACGGATCTTCAACTCCAGAGTCCATAAAGGCGCTCGCAAATGTCTCTTGTACCTTTAGTTTCGTTTGTCGTTGCTCGAAAATTCATACGAAGACGGATCTTCAACTCCAGAGTCCATAAAGGCGCTTGCAAATGTCTCTCGTACCTTCAGTTTCGTTTGTAGTTGCTCGAAAATTCATACGAAGACGGATCTTCAACTCCAGATTTCATAAAGGCGCTTGCAAATGTCTCTTGTAGCTCCAGTTTCGTTTGCAGATGCTCGAGAATTCATACGAAGACGGATCTTCAACTCCAGAGTCCATAAAATCGTTCGCAAATGTCTCTCGTACCCTCAGTTTGGTTTGTCGTTGCTCGAAAATTCATACGAAGACGGATCTCTAACTCCAGAGTCCATAAAGGCGCTTTAAAATGTCTCTTGTACCTTCAGTTTCGTTTGTAGTTGCTCGAAAATTCATACGAAGACGGATCTACAACTCCAGAGTCCATAAAGGCGCTTGCAAATGTTTGTGTTACCCTCAGTTTCGATCGTGGATGCTCGAAAATTCATACGAAGACGGATCTTCAACTCCAGAGTCCATAAAATCGTTCGCAAATGTCTTTCGTACCCTCAGTTCGGTTTGTAGATGCTCGAAAATTCATACGAAGACGGATCTTCAACTTCAGAGTCCATAAAGGCGCTTGCAAATGTCTCTCGTACCTTCAGTTTCGTTTGTAGTTGCTCGAAAATTCATACGAAGACGGATCTTCAACTCCAGAGTCCATAAAGGCGCTCGCAAATGTCTCTTGGACCTTTAGTTTCGTTTGTCGTTGCTCGAAAATTCATACGAAGACGGATCTTCAACTCCAGAGTCCATAAAATCGTTCGCAAATGTCTCTCGTACCCTCAGTTCGGTTTGTAGATGCTCGAAAATTCATACGAAGACGGATCTTCAACTCCAGAGTCCATAAAGGCGCTCGCAAATGTCTCTTGTACCTTTAGTTTCGTTTGTCGTTGCTCGAAAATTCATACGAAGACGGATCTTCAACTCCAGAGTCCATAAAGGCGCTTGCAAATGTCTCTCGTACCTTCAGTTTCGTTTGTAGTTGCTCGAAAATTCATACGAAGACGGATCTTCAACTCCAGAGTCCATAAAATCGTTCGCAAATGTCTCTCGTACCCTCAGTTCGGTTTGTAGATGCTCGAAAATTCATACGAAGACGGATCTTCAACTCCAGAGTCCATAAAGGCGCTCGCAAATGTCTCTTGTACCTTTAGTTTCGTTTGTCGTTGCTCGAAAATTCATACGAAGACGGATCTTCAACTCCAGAGTCCATAAAGGCGCTTGCAAATGTCTCTCGTACCTTCAGTTTCGTTTGTAGTTGCTCGAAAATTCATACGAAGACGGATCTTCAACTCCAGATTTCATAAAGGCGCTTGCAAATGTCTCTTGTAGCTCCAGTTTCGTTTGCAGATGCTCGAGAATTCATACGAAGACGGATCTTCAACTCCAGAGTCCATAAAATCGTTCGCAAATGTCTCTCGTACCCTCAGTTTGGTTTGTCGTTGCTCGAAAATTCATACGAAGACGGATCTCCAACTCCAGAGTCCATAAAGGCGCTTTCAAATGTCTCTTGTACCTTCAGTTTCGTTTGTAGTTGCTCGAAAATTCATACGAAGACGGATCTACAACTCCAGAGTCCATAAAGGCGCTTGCAAATGTTTGTGTTACCCTCAGTTTCGATCGTGGATGCTCGAAAATTCATACGAAGACGGATCTTCAACTCCAGAGTCCATAAAATCGTTCGCAAATGTCTTTCGTACCCTCAGTTTGGTTTGTAGATGCTCGAAAATTCATACGAAGACGGATCTTCAACTCCAGAGTCCATAAAGGCGCTTGCAAATGTCTCTCGTACCTTCAGTTTCGTTTGTAGTTGCTCGAAAATTCATACGAAGACGGATCTTCAACTCCAGAGTCCATAAAGGCGCTCGCAAATGTCTCTTGTACCTTTAGTTTCGTTTGTCGTTGCTCGAAAATTCATACGAAGACGGATCTTCAACTCCAGAGTCCATAAAATCGTTCGCAAATGTCTCTCGTACCCTCAGTTCGGTTTGTAGATGCTCGAAAATTCATACGAAGACGGATCTTCAACTCCAGAGTCCATAAAGGCGCTCGCAAATGTCTCTTGTACCTTTAGTTTCGTTTGTCGTTGCTCGAAAATTCATACGAAGACGGATCTTCAACTCCAGAGTCCATAAAGGCGCTTGCAAATGTCTCTCGTACCTTCAGTTTCGTTTGTAGTTGCTCGAAAATTCATACGAAGACGGATCTTCAACTCCAGATTTCATAAAGGCGCTTGCAAATGTCTCTTGTAGCTCCAGTTTCGTTTGCAGATGCTCGAGAATTCATACGAAGACGGATCTTCAACTCCAGAGTCCATAAAATCGTTCGCAAATGTCTCTCGTACCCTCAGTTTGGTTTGTCGTTGCTCGAAAATTCATACGAAGACGGATCTCCAACTCCAGAGTCCATAAAGGCGCTTTCAAATGTCTCTTGTACCTTCAGTTTCGTTTGCAGTTGCTCGAAAATTCATACGAAGACGGATCTTCAACTCCAGAGTCCATGAAGGCGCTTACAAATGTCTTTTGTACCTTTAGTTTCGTTCGTAGTTGCTCGAAAATTCATACGAAGACGGATCTTCAACTCCAGAGTCCATAAAGGCGCTTGCAAATGTCTCTTGTACCTTCAGTTTGGCTTGTAGTTGCTCGAAAATTCATACGAAGACGGATCTTCAACTCCAGAGTCCATAACGGCGCTTGCAAATGTCTCTTGTAGCAGTAGGGTATATATGGGGATTCGAATCATCGGTACCTGCCTTACCCACAGCAGTCGGTAAGACACAAGGGTAGGGGCTCTGTAATATCAGTCATGATGGCAACAGATTCCACATTTTACCGATCGTTGCCCTGAGTTCCGCCTTACCAACCCCTCCAGCAGCAGATATCCCGTAACCTAATTTACCAACCGATTTTAGTTCTGATTTTTCCCACCGCTTTGTACCGTGATCTAGTCGACGCGTCGATGGTAACCGATTTCCTAAGACCCGGTTTTCCTGCCGATTTTCCCACGGTGGGCCATCTACCGATGACCCGGTTTACCGGCTGATTTTCTCACGTTAAGCCATTTTCCCCGTAAGAAACAGAAAATATACCACCACCAAGTGCGGTTTCCCACGATCGAGGCGGCGAAGAGCAAAGAACCACTGCTCAACGAAATCCGTATGACGGTTTTTCCGTCATTTTGATTTTTGAGTTATATTTCCGTCATGTGCGGCGGCGGTGTAAGTCAAAGAGCAACCCCTTTTTCATGGAAATTTGAAACAATCTCAGTGTCAGACCTGCTGAAACATGCAGTTGCAACCCCTTCACCACGCTCCAAGGGTGTATATAACCTCCAGCTCGTCGATGGAGTTCACTTATAAGTTTTTCGACTTCTCACCGAGCATCCAGTTAACGATATTGTGAGCCGTTTCTATTCACTATGGATTTGATTTTGGATGTGCTGGGCTTCATAAACTCGAAAAGCGAATTCGTGGCTAAAGAACTTGCCGCAATACCCGTTCAGAACTACGCAATGGATGCGCAAGGTCTAGCCTGCGCACTCTTCAAACCACCCTGTGCATGGCCAGAAGTATCGGCATTGGCTCAAACCGCCAACAACTGGACGACTCGGAATTACCACGGATTTTCATGGAGCGTCGGTGATCTACCCTATGTAGATCTACAGAGGGTGCTAAGTGAAATGACACAGCATGCAAGTTATGTATACGTTTACGGATCGGAGAAGAAAAGATGGGTGGAGAGGATGACCAATCATTCGAAACCAGTCATCGATTTGATAAAGTTGAATTTTCCACCACCCGAAACACTGAGCATGGAGGTGTATCAATGCTGGCATCATGAGTATCACGAGGATGTTTCACCATACCATTGCGCGCACAAAAACGTTCAACGACTCAGGATTTGGTTTCTGGACCATGCAGACAGATGTCCGCATCATTATAATAATTCATCAAACAGCGATCACGACGAGTTTGATGGTCCAATCCCCAGAATCCAAGATTGTCTACAATGTAAGGCTGCAGGATGCGGGATGGATGTATGCGGACAGATGTGATTCTTTATATGACAAAATTATTATTATTAATGAATACAAAATACAATAAAATATCATAAAATATATTAGTATTACTATTATTGATACAATATAGAATAGGATAAAATGGAATAAAAGTACATTAATATAATAATTATTGAAATGTAAAAATGAAAAATTATACAGAACAAACTGAAATTACAATATTTCTAGGCATGAATTCCCCTCAACATCTGATTTTACAATATTATTGCTATTATCGCCACATTATGGAAGGATAGGAATCTGCAAACATAGAAAAAATCACATTGGTGAATATTTCATTTTTCTTCACTATTCTCAATTGATAATAATAATATTAGTACGAACCATTCCTCGTTGTAACCTTCATCCTCCACCTCCGTATCCGCATCCTCCATCTCTCGCATTGGCTGCAGCCTAGCCACCCACTCGGCTGCAGCTTGCACCCGCTGCTGCGCAATGTTTAGCGCCAGCGCAAACCCGACCTCACCTTCCTCATCCCGTGCATCATCCTCATCACCATCATCATCTGAATCGACGACCATTAATGATGATGATGACGATGATGCTGATGATGCCTCGGATGGTGGCGGAGGAGGTGGGGCTGGCGGGTACAAACGATCGCGCAGCACCTGTCTGCAGTAATACGCCCTCATATCGGGTAGTTCGTCCCGGTCGTCATTTCGCTTGAACCACCAGAAAAAATAACCATGGTTCATCACCATCGTCGTGTCACAATTATTTATCCGCAACTGAGCCCCCTCGATGGTTCCCCGAGTATCGAGGTGTCGGTGTAATAACGCCTTACCGATGGCGATCGCAGACCTCACGTCCGCACCTAAGGGCTCACCACACCATTCCCTCGGCGTCACCCAATCGTACAGGGCTGCGGTACCTATCGGAAAACAATTTGTGAATTTATAATGATAATGTTAATAATAATGAAAAATAACATATATTTTAGACGGAAAATTGTTTTACACTTACCGAAATGAGCTCCATCATTAGCCATGATAGTAGTTTTTATAAAATTTCCGATAACTTTGATAAAAGTTGTTGAAATACGCACGTCTTTGACTCAACTCGTCTTTTACACTGAATGATGTAATCTGTAGCTGAAACCTGACTATTTAAGGAAACCTCGAGAGATCGCCCCACCACCACCACCTTGAACGATTTTAGGGGCTGCAAAAATTTCTCAAGCTGCATAGATGAATAGACTAATACTATATTTTGGGTGGAAGATCGCCTCATACCAACCGTGCCTAATACACGGGTCCACATGGCGTAATTTGAAACTTCTTAGTCAAACTGGTACCATAAATTGAGGCGCGTGGGCGGGTGGATGGGTTTGCGTTGGTCCCAAACATTGCACAGCAGCGGGTGGTCCAGTTTGCAGCCTAGGTACACAAATAAATTTGCCTATATGATATTTTGTCATGCAGCTGTCAACTGAACTGCGGCCGATTGTGGGGAGTTGCAAAGTTTCTCAGGGTGGATTTTTAACCTGAACCCAAACCTTACGCATGCGGGGTGGGATGCTGGAAAAGTTAGAAGCATCCTGCTGCAACCTGTTACATATTTTGATCTTTTCACGATGTGAAGGCATCGGTGGTGCCACTTTGACAATTTCCTTTAGAACTAGAGGTTACACCCTCATGATGAGAAGAAACAAAGCTAACGATATTATGTTGAAGAAGAAACAGGTCCCACAACCATGGCTGGTGGCACCATATTTTTTTAAAATATATGAATCGTCTTTCTGTCGGAAAATCCGTTATATGACATCCCCGCAACACACGAGTCGGTATATCTTTGACATTCATGCTTATGAAACTAGCGCCGCGTTATTTCGAAAATTATTTACACAAATCTGTTAGTCCACTGGTTGGTGTGGTGTCTTTCTTCCCACGCTTCAGGGTATAAAAGGCGCGGATGAACGAGTGGTGGCCGACATTAGCATCTAACCCCTACAGTTGGGTGGTTATTTTCTCCCCAGTGAGCCAAGTTACCAGTATGGACGCAAAAATATATTCCGATCTCCTGGAGACGATGAGTACCGCTTACGACTTGCTGCGTACACTGAAACCGGGGCCGCAAAGCAACGAACTACTCAACCGGTGGATTATCATTGCCAAACAGAATGCTGGATTTTTGACCGACATTTTGAAGAAATCGAATCAGCGCGTTGGCGAGAAGCAACGAATCCAGAATACGCTTTCACTACTGCAGTCGTGGTTGGTGAAATTTCAACGGTATCACAAACTTATCGTTGGCGGTCAGATTGGTGGTGGTGGTCGTGATGCTACCAATGATATCAACGATCGAGTTGAATGGAGCGATGTGGACAGCGCCTTCAATAGCCGCATACGCACCGGTGTGATAACAAACCTCAAACACCGCGATCTAACGGAATTCCTAACCGATGCCGGGGTGCTAACCATTGAGCACCTGAAAGATGTATTGGGGAATGTGGGTAGTGCGAAGGTCAATGTCAACGTTGCATGCAACTTTGAGAATGTCAAGGGAGATGAAGTTGCTGTGGAAATGAAGTCATTCAATACACGCAATGTAACGATTCTCCCGTCGACCAACCTTGCCAGTTGGTTCCAGGATAGCGTAATCAACGATATCCTGGTCAAGGTTGAAGATTTTCAGCAGCGCGACTCGGGATGGAGCATGACGGAAATTATTAACGCAAGCATCAACATTAATCGATACGAGCCACTCACCGGGGGTCTCTCAACATTCGTCAAGCTGCCTATGGATATTCAGCGGAAACGAGCGGTCGTGAACGTGAGGAATGATGACGACCGCTGTTTTCTGTGGTCCGTCACCGCAGCTCTCCACCCTGTGAAAAGTCATCCGGAAAACATGCACAGCTACAGATGGTACATCGATGAGCTCAATTGTACAGGTATAAAATTCCCCATGACCCTCCACGGCGTGGAGAAATTTGAAAAGTTAAATAACCTCAGCATTAATATTTACGGAATAGAATCACAAACCTATGCGAATAGTGCGGGTGAAGGGGGGAGTGTAATAGTCCCACTCTACCCGAGTAAGAACTTGGCAAATCCAAAAGATGCGGTGATTCACCTACTTATGGTTGAGAGTAATAATAATGATGAGATGGATATTGGAGGTGATGATTTAAATAGTTTCAAACCACGATTCCACTTTGCTTGGATTAGGGACTTATCGCGATTGGTACGGAGGCAACTGACACACCATAAATCTGCAACTATTTTATGCGACAGATGTCTGTGTCATTTCGCGGTGCAGCGCAGTTATGATAATCATCGACTGGATTGTTTGCATGCGAATAAAGTGAGGATGCTCTTTCCCGAGGAGGAGGAAAAGAAGAGGTTATTTTTCGCCAATTTCACCAACAAGCAGGCTGTACCATTTGCCATCTATGCAGACCTTGAGTGCATCTTGAAACCCGGTGCAAACGGTAGCCTGCAAGAGCATATTCCGCATAGTGCCGCATATTACGTACACTGCTCGTACGACGCGGCATTATCGAGATATACGAGTAGACGCGGGTCCGATTGCGTTGAGTGGTTCGTTGAGCAGCTTCACGAGTTAGCCTTTGATGTGGAATCGCGTATAGAAAATATAATTCCAATGAAAGAACTCAGTCAAGCGCAGCGGGACCGCCATGCGCGTGCGAAAAATTGCCACATCTGCGAGCAGCCGTTCTCTCCGGAAGATACAAAATACCGTGATCACTGTCATCTCACGGGTGAATATCGCGGTCCCGCGCATAACGGGTGTAATTTGAATTTTAAACAAACACACACCATTCCGGTGGTGTTTCACAATTTCTCGGGCTACGATTCACATTTTATTCTGAAATCACTAGCCGTAGCATTCCCCGGGGATATTTCGCTGTTACCCATTAACAAGGAAAGGTATATTTCATTCACAAAGCGCGTTGGCAATACCAAGATGCGTTTGAGATTCAGAGATTCGCTCAGGTTTATGGCTAGCAGCCTTGACAAGCTTACGTCATACATTGATGATGCGGGTAAGAAAATAACACGTATGTTTTACAACGATTGCGATGAATTTGATTTAATGGCACGGAAAGGGGTCTTTCCCTACGAATACATAGATAGTTGGGAAAAACTCGATGAGGTGAGGCTACCCGACAGAGAGAATTTCTATTCGCGTCTTAGCGATTCGGGGATCACCGATGCGGACTATCATCACGCAAAGAACGTCTGGAATAAATTTAAATTGAATACATTGGGTGAATATTCGGACTTGTATTTGAAAACCGAAGTTCTCCTGCTTGCCGATATATTTCAAAATTTCCGCGAAAGTTGCCTCAAAACGTACGCGTTGGATCCTCTGCACTATTACACCGCCCCTGGGCTTGCTTTCGATGCAATGCTTAAGCATACGGGTGTAAATTTACAACTCCTAGACAACCCTGAAATGGTGCTATTCATTGAGAAAAGCATCAGGGGCGGTGTGGCGCAGTGCTCGAATCGTCACGGTAAGGCAAACAATAGATTTATGGGTGGGGGTTTTGACCCAAGCAAGGAGGAATCGTATCTCATGTATTATGATGTTAATAACCTCTATGGTGCGGCTATGAGTGAGCATCTACCGCGTGACTCGTTCGCGTGGGAGCATGACCCAATCGACGTGATGATCATTCCGGACGATTCACCGATCGGCTATATTCTCGAGGTTGATTTGGACTACCCGGTAGAGCTACACGAGGCACACAAGGACTTGCCCCTCTGCCCAGAGCATTTCGTTCCGCCGGGTAGTAAAATGGCTAAACTGACCACGACCCTTCTACCCAAAAGTAAATACATACTACACTACAGGAATTTGAAGCAGTGTTTAAATTTGGGGCTGAAGTTGGTCAAGGTGCATCGGATTCTCAAGTTTTCCCAATCACCGTGGTTGAAGTCATACATCGACTTGAATACAGATAAACGGAAACAATCTAAAAACGAATTTGAGAAAAACTTTTACAAATTGATGAACAACGCGGTCTTTGGTAAAACTATGGAGAATGTCCGAAAGCATAGCGATGTTAAGCTGGTGACCAAATGGGGTGGTCGGGGCGGGGCAAGGGCTCTGATTGCGAGGCCCAATTTCCATAGCTGCACCATATTCGATCGTGACATGGTGATCATCGAGATGAGACGTATGAATGTAACCTTCAATAAACCGATATACATCGGTGCGGTGATTTTGGATTTGTCAAAAATTATTCTGTATAGGTTCCATTATGATTATATTAGCAATAGCTTTACAAATAGTCAGGCTAAATTATTGTACGCGGATACGGATAGTTTAATTTACCATTTCCATGTACCCAATATCTACGACATCGTCAAACGTGATGTTGAATCAACCTTTGATACCTCAGACTATCCGCCCGATAATGCGTATGGTATACCGTTGCGGAACAAAAAGCGTTTGGGTCTAATGAAGGATGAGAATAATGGTAAAATTATGACCGAATTCGTTGGACTCCGCGCAAAACTGTACGCATTCACGACCAGGGGGGAAAATGAAAAAAAAACGAGCCAAAGGAATCCAAGCTTCAACGCTGAAAACCATCACCTTTGACGATTACAAGCAGTGCCTGTTAGAATATAAGAATATAACAAAAGAGCAATGTCTCATAAGGAGTAAACGGCACGCGGTCAGCACCATTGTACAAAATAAGCTAGCCCTAAGCTGGCATGATGATAAACGTGCTTTACAACCACGGCAAACGGATACCCTACCCTGGAGCTTCCGTAGGCCTGATATGCCTGCTGAACCTATTGTAAAAATTTAGTTGAAGAATTAAAAAATAAATAAATAGGACATATTAATTTGTATATAGATAATAATAAATCATTTATAAATGATACAAATATATATCATTTTCATTAATTTCCTGAACTTTTTCTGAAGTTTCTTGAACTTTTCTGAAGTTTTTGAAATTTTCTAAACTTTTCTGAACTATTCTAAACTTTTCTGAACTTTTTCTGAAGTTTTCCAAACGTTTCTGAACTTTTCTGAAATTTTCTAAACTTTTCCAAACTTTTTCTGAAGTTTTCTGAACTTCCATTTTCCTTCCTATAATATTATTATTATTATTATTATTATATTTATAGATTATTGTGCAGGTAAATGATAAAAAACATTGTATAAAGTTATAGGAAATTATTTTTATTGATATTGGAATACATTTTTCAAATGTCTGCTTTATTTATCCAACTATTATGTGAGCTATCGAACCCCAACCATTTCACATACAGTTTATCTCCACGTTTACGCAATACTTGCTCTACCAGATATCCATCGGGGAATTTGACCCTGCTGAGCTCCTCCTCGTAGAAGCCCCCCTCAATGGGTTGATTCAGGTAGTCGGTGAGTTTGTACGTTGACGGATTGGTATTTTTAACTTCATTTATGGTGAATATTTCCGTGCTCCAGTTTGGAGTATAGCCTTTTTCAAAAATATTTTTATATCTACTAATTCGAACTTTATCGCCAACTTCAAATTCATGCTTTCGTTTGCTTCTCTTGATCTGACGAGGCTTGTACACAATTCGATATAATAGTTTTTCGTTGGCTGCGTCCACATCTTGCGGTTTCATTTTAATCGTTCTATGTTTAGTGTTATTGTAGGAATCAATTAAATCTGGTAAAATATTTATCCACTGGTGGGAGCCTCGGAGGGTGAATTCTTTCCACATTTTATTCTTCAGGGTTCGATTGAAACGTTCGCAAATCGACGCCTTCAAGTTGCTGAATGTCGAGTACATGTTAACACCATGATGTTTCATGAGAGTCTTGAATCGTTCGTTGTAAAACTCTTTGCCCTGATCGACGTGTAAATGTTTCGGTACACGACCTCGGGTCAGCACAGATTTCATCGCAGCTGTTACATCTGCAGCATTTTTACTCATAATAGGTACGCCCCAGGCAAATTTTGAGAACACATCGATAACTGTGAGTAGAAATTTACGGCCCTTGTTGACCGTTGAGTAGGCTGACATGTCAACTAAATCAGCTTGCCAAGTCTCGTCCAGCCCCCGTATATCGACACAGCGTCGGGGGTAATTACGACGTGCAGGTCTATGAAGCTCGTTGGCTATTACACGCTTCATGTTGTATCAGAACGCTTCTCCTGCTCCTCCTACCCCTCCGTATCCTCCTCCTTCTTTTCGTCGTCTTCCTTCTTCACCCGCCTCCTCTTGCGGATCTCCCGCACAATGCCAGCCTCTACTCTGGTCAGGCGATTGTTTACCTCTTCACTAGCCCCCCTTGCAAGGCTCAACGTATTCTCATCTCCTTCCCGCGCAAACCTCAATGCTTTTTGGGCCTCTCCCCAAGCATATATTTTCACCTGTTCTATGTCTTTCAGGATTTTCTCCTCCAGAATGTCGAGCTCTCGTTCTAGAGTGGAACCAAACGCCTGCTGCATCGATCTCTGAATAACACCGATTGACTGTCGCACAATATCCTCAAGGGTTTTCAGAGGAACAGCATCGTTTGGTTCCCGGGGGTCGGCAATATTGCACAATCGTTTGCTATCTATATCGTAGTGGTTGTCTTCGGTGAGTTTGAATCCAATGCCCGGAGGTCCTCGAGTAACACTTTTACCACTACCGCTAACCAGCTGCCGTCCAAATATGTCAATGCTCATTGTTCGACGGTTGGTTGGTGAATGACCGCTTTTATGACAGATCACACACTAATAAATGATTCCCGCCTCACGTAATTCCTCAATAATGGAAACTATTTCATTGGCATGACTGGTATTACCAGCCGCTTGCGAAGCTATGAGTAACCGCAGGCGATCCACGATTTCATTGGGGTTGTCCCAGTAAACGTAATCCACTTTTTGCCCCTCTTTTCGCGCAATCTTATGTTTTGGTAATAAGCCTTCTCCCCGCCTCTCCGGTAATTGAGCGTCACCACGTGTTATTTTTCCACTCTTTTCCGGTGAATCCGCATACTGGGCAATGAAATCATTATATTTGGCACTCTCCACATTTTCACGAATACTTTTATCCGGTTTGTAATGTTTTCGGTGAACATTTGTCATTATGGATATTCTACCGTAGTTTTCCCTATCCCCTGCGTTCACATCGTCGGTGTTGGGCTTCTTTTTGAATAATAATTCGAGGAGTCCTGGTGTTGCCTTGAAACTTTTATCACCCACGTATACTCGATTTGCATCGAAATTAATTCGAGAATCTCCGATCCACATTCCATGCGCCAACTTTCGAACACCATATTTACCGTCCAAATCCTTGCGCTCTCTCGTGTCGAACATTTTTAAATAGCGTGAAGCTGAATTTCTTTCCTTCTTTATCGGTGTACTTGCGGCTGGAATATCAGCCGCTATAATTGTTTGATCCGCGTCGTCATCATTACTGACATCCAAATGAATATCATCATCATCATCATCATCATCATCCTTGTCATCAGTATTCTCATCCTTGGCTATTTTTTCATTTTTCATGGAAATATCCTCAGGCTCCATCTTAATCCCATCTTTTATCTGCTGCTTCGAAGTTCCGACCAATTCTTGTAGCGGTGTTACTATAGGCTTGAACATTTCATCCATAGCCCGCTCGCTTGTGTCTTTGTCTGTTTTAATCATCCGATGCTTACGTCGTATCGCCTCGCTAGCCTTCGCTATTTCATGTAGCACATTACTCTGTTTACGAATATTGGAGCTATCCATATTGACACTTTGATTGCTGCAGTGTGACTGTGGGCGGATCGACGCTAGTTTATACTTATAAAGCAATCGAAACCCTTCCTATATCGCCCCTCGTTCATTACACTATCTTTGTCAATAGTGACGAAACTATATTTCCCCCCACTCCAGCATGCTGAACATAAATCCTTAAATTGCTGGTAAGTCATATCGGTGTTCACATGATCGGCATAAATATGCTTCAAATTCATTTCATCCTGACGGAAAATCACCAGGAAATTTGCATTATCGCGCACCAGATGTTTTGGAATACGAGCATACGTCTGACAGAGATAGAAGCTATCAACATCTCTGTGGCGACCCATACAGAAGTATGCACGAATATTATCCTGCTTCTCGCACGCCACATCGTCGAAGATCATGATGGAATTGGGATGTGCATCTTCAGGCTTTACAACCTCCTCATGTTCACCGAATGGGAAATAACCCAACCCTTTGACCGGCTCGAGCAACTTTTTCAAAAACTCATACTTTGGCTGAATGAGCGATTTTGAATAGATGTAGATATTTTCGAATCGTAAACCATTGTCGTGGGTGATGAGCGTGAGAAGGGCGTTGGTTTTCCCACAATTCGATGGCCCGCAGAAAACCGCCCTTACACTATTCGGTAGCAATTCCCCGTGTCGTTTCACCTTCTCCTTTTTCCTCTGAACCAACTTGTCGAAATTCGTAACGGGTAGTTTATTTGTTTGATTCTGGAATTTCATGGTGCTCTGTTGACGAACTGCCTGATACTAATATCATACTATATAAGTACAGGTTCTTATATGGAATTCGAGTTAGTTGACATTGAACTATGGTGCGATACACACGTAGTATACGTGGTGCGGGTTTAGTAAATAACATTATCAATAATCTCCCCGTTGAATTACACGTGCCTGGATATCAGTACTGTGGTCCCGGCACGAAGTTAGCAAAGAGGTTGGCTCGCGGTGACCCTGGAATTAATCCTCTGGACGCTGCATGTAAGGAGCACGATATTGCATACTCGAAGAATCAGTTGAATATTGCAGCGCGCAACGCGGCTGACAAGGTGCTAGCTGAAAAGGCTTGGAATCGTGTTTTGGCTAAAGACGCTGGTGTGGGTGAAAAAGCTGTTGCCTGGGCAGTTACTAACACAATGAAGGCTAAATCTAAACTCGGTATGGGTTTAGGTGGGGGTGTGGCTGGACAACTGAAAGAATCCAAGCGTCGCACGAAACTGAGAAGGAAGAAGGCTGCGGCAGCAATAACTCTAAAGTCTGTTATTCGAGCGGCGAAAAAGTCAATGAGACCGGGCCCCCACGCGATCGAATTGGCTTTGGGTGGTGCTCGTGCAGCTGTTGCCAAGGACCGAAAACAGGTGCACGTGCCGCGTATATTACCGCTTCCCTCAAAAGTCGGTGGTATTATACCTTTTCTCATACCCATTCTTGCTGGTCTAAGTGCCACCGGAGCTTTGGCGGGTGGGGCGGCAGGTATAGCAAAGGCGGTCAGCGACGCTAGTGCTAACCGAAATCAGTTGCATGAGGCTAAGCGGCACAATGCAACGATGGAGGCGATTGCATTAGGCCGCGGATTATACCTGAAACCCTATAGAAAAGGTTTGGGTCTATATTTGAAGCATGCAAAAAACTAATGCAGCTACCGCACCGAGCCCTCACCAACGTTGATCTACTCGAATATGCCAAAGCCATGAAAATTCCACACTTTCGTGGAGTTTTTATGAGAAATGATCTGCCCAGCTCGGGTCCGAGGCGGTGTGAATCCGCAATTATCAATCTTGATGATAAAAATGGATCGGGCACGCATTGGGTTGCATACAGGAAGAATGGTGACGAGGTTGTTTATTTCGATAGTTTTGGAGACTTACAACCGCCTCGTGATCTTATGAAATATCTTGGTGTTGGTAGCGTGAAATACAATCATGGAAGGTATCAGGAATATAATACAGTCATTTGCGGGCACTTGTGTCTCAAATTTCTCAGCAATCGTCTATAAATGAGGGTGATTTGAAGATGCAAAGTCAGTCATGGGCGATTCGTTCACGTTGACACTGTCCGGTGCATCTTCTGTGCTGGAGGCGCAGTATTTTCCGCCTATAGAGTTATCACCTGAAAAAAACTATGTCCTTGGGCTCGTTGAGTTCCTCACATTCAACTCAATCCCCAACATCGATGAGGGATGTAATGAGTTTCACATAATACACCCCGGTGGCAGCAGCTCAGAGCTGCCGAGAAGTGAAACAATCATAATACCCACGGGTAGCTATGAAATTGACGATATTGAAAGTTACTTGAGAAAGACGCTACCCGAGGATGTCACAATCAGCCTGAAGGCCAATAACAATGAGCTACACAGTGAGATTAAGTGCAATCGAATGGTGAACCTTAAACCGAGGGAATCCATTGGTCGAATGCTTGGTTTTAAACCGAATGTTCTCGCGAGTGACGTTACACATAAGTCCGAATTACCGGTAGCCATACTCAAGGTCAACGCTCTGCGGGTTGAGTGCAATATAACCACGGGTGCGTACATGAACAATCGTTTGGTACATACGATTCATGAATTTTTCCCCACCGTCCCACCGGGATATAAGATCGTTGAATCACCAGCCAACGTTATTTACCTACCGATCGTCGTAAAGTCAATACACGATATACAGCTGAGAGTTGTCGATGAGAACGGTGAGCTGGTGAATTTTCGTGGTGAAACAATAACCGTGCGATTACATGTGCGATCTCTATGATAATGGGAATCGTCTTTGAGAGTAAAAAATCTGGTTGGGGTTATAAAAGTGCGGTAGAATGCCCAAACGCAGTCAGTCTGCAACGAGGTCCAACGGGGTTAACACGTCTGAACATACAATTCCTCCAGAGCCTGGGTCTTCGACTTCGTGGAAATTTTGGAGAATAAAAATCAATTTTCGGTGTATTCTGTGCATATTACCATGGAAGAGGCAATAAAAATTCAAAAGCGTGTATCGTTTGACGAGTCGATTGCACACTGTGAGATACACGCGCATCTACCCTTTGCATCATCCACCTTCAAAAATAGTGACGAAATTCGCATCGCTGTTCAGCATCAGGATTTATGTCTGTTACCCAGCAAAAGCTCACTGCACATTTACGGGAAAATTACAAAAGAGGATGGTGCTACCGTCGCAGCCACCACCAATCTAATTAATATGGCGATCTGCCATTTATTCGAGGAGATACGCTACGAGTTGAACGGCATTGAGATTGACCGAAATAAAAAGGTCGGCATTACGAGTATTATGAAGGGATACCTGTCGCTAAGTCCAGGCCAACAGCATCTCTTGGAGAACACCGGTTGGTTGAGCGGTGGCAATAAATTAACCGACGCCGCAGGGAACTTTGACGTGGTCATACCGTTGAATTTTCTGCTGGGGTTCGCCGAGGATTATCGCCGAGTTGTCGTAAACGCTAAACACGAGCTAATTATGACACGCTCGAATACGGATTTGAATGCCGTATATCAAACTGCAGTGGAAGCTGTCAAAATCTCGATCAATAAAATTGAATGGTTATTGCCGTATATCAAGCTGGCGGATAACTCGAAAATTCAGCTGCTGAATTTCATCTCCAAGGATCCCGCTATATCTATGAGTTTTCGCGCCTGGGAGACATATGAATATCCACTGCTGCCTGCAACTACGAGACACGTGTGGGTTGTCAAGACATCAACGCAGCTCGAGAAGCCGAGACACGTCGTCCTGGGTTTCCAAACTGGGCGGAGAAATATCGGGGGGAAAAATGCCAGCGAATTCGACCACTGTAGGATTAGAGATGTGAAACTGTTCCTCAACTCGCAATGCTACCCGTATGGAAATATGAATCTTGATATTACCAATAATCAATACGCTATCCTATATGACATGTACACCAACTTTCAAGCTTCATATTATGATAAAGAACCCGAACCGCTTTTATCCAAGAGCCAGTTTCTAGCACAAGCCCCCCTCACAGTCATCGATTGTTCCAAGCAAAACGAATCGCTGAAAAGCGGTCCAGTAGATATTCGTTTGGAATTCGAATCTGACGTTGCATTTCCCCCAAACACTTCAGCATATTGTATGATTTTACATGACCGTATAGTTGAATATAAACCTATTAGTGGTACTGTCACAAAATTAATGTAGAACATCTTCAATTATGTAATTTCCAACTAGCCCTTAAGCACTGAATTGTGTAATGATGATTGAATAAAAAATATGTGTTAATTATATATCAGCATTCTGTTATTTGAACCCTCTCTATAATTATAATTTAAGATGAGTTTGATGGAGTTTGGATGGGATGTTATAGGGAGAGAGAAGACTGAATGTGGCGTACAAATAATTTTAGTTTGTGCATTTATTTACTCTTTTGTCGAGTACAATTATTTTTCATTCTGTATTTATTTCCGGCCGTTTCTGGATGAATGCAATATCGTTGTATTTTCCACCACGATATTGCATGTATAGAGTTTCTTGTGATGCTGCAGCATTCATGATATCCCATTGTTTTTCATTCTCCTGAGCTACCAATCTTATCATCCTCTTCGGTAGGAAAATTGCGAATTCATCATCGTTGACCGTTGCCACAATACTCTGCCCGAACTTTGTTGTAACCACCCTCAACGCAGTCACACAATACTCCATTCCAACCTCCAGCTCTGACATTTTTTTGGTGGGCGGAAAAGCGGCCACACGGCTCACTTTGTTGATCGCAGTCAAGTCCATTGAGAAGTCCATCGCTGTCTGTAAAGGGCCAAATATTCCATGAATATCAATCCAACCCTCTATGAAGGAATTATCATTATCATTATCATTATAATTATTAATATTATCATTACCTTTTGTCTAGAGTTGCGTACTGCGTCTTCCAAGTGTTTTTTTCAGCTTCAGCGAAATAGACTAGCTGCAAGATTCTGTTCACAATGTTAACTGGATGCTCGGTGAGAAGTCGAAAAACTTATGAGTGAACTCCATCGACGAGCTGGAGGTTATATACACCCTTGGAGGGTGGTGGAGGGGTTGCAACTGCATGTTTCAGCAGGTCTGACACTGAGATTTTTTCAAATTTCCATGGAAAAGGGGTTGCTCTTTGACTTACACCGCCGCCGCACCTGACGGAAATATAACTCAAAAATCAAAATTACGGAAAAACCGTCACACGGATTTCGTTGAGCAGTGGTTCTTTGCTCTTCACCGCCTCGATCGTGGGAAACCGCACGTGGTGGTGGTATATTTTCTGTTTCTTACGGGGGAAATGGCTTGACGCGAGAAAATCAACCGGTGAACAGGATCATCGGTAGATGGCTCACCGTGAAAAAATCGGCCGGTAAACAGGATCATCGGCAGATGGTTCACCGTGAGAAAATCAGCCTGTAAACCGGGTCATCGGTAGATGGCCCACCGTGGGAAAATCGGCAGGAAAACCGGGTCATAGGAAATCGGTTACCATCGACGCGTCGACTAGATCACGGTACAAAGCGGTGGGGAAAATCAGAACTAAAATCGGTTGGTAAATTCGGTTACAGGATATCTGCTGCTGGAGGGGCTGGTAAGGCGGAACTCAGGGCAACGATCGGTAAAATGTGGAATCTGTTGCCATCATGACTGATATTACAGAGCCCCTACCCTTGTATCTTACCGACTGCTGTGGGTAAGGCAGATACCGATGATTCGAATCCCCATATATACCCTACTCACCATCTTAACGCTCTTTTAACACACCATCTTAACGCTCTTAACACATCATCTTAACGCTCTTTTAACACACCATCTTAACGCTCTTTTAACACACCATCTTAACGCTCTTAACACATCATCTTAACGCTCTTTTAACATACCATCTTAACGCTCTGATCGTCAATTGTCTTGCCTTTTTATAGTTTTGTAATCTGGGCGAGGCCTGGTAATTTCTATGGTGGTGGAAGATTAGTGTCGTGTGTGTCACATCCTCAGCACCACCATCCGATCCACATACCTATATTCCTAAACACCCTTACTGAAAACCCACTATTTTTCCCTTTGACTTTAAACTATATTAGCTCTAAGCTACCAGCCGTAAGATCCCTGTAATACCTACTAACCTTAAGTTATTGATCCTCGAGATCTCTGTAATACCTACTAACCTTAAGTTATCGATCCTCGAGATCTTTGTAATACCCACTAGCCTTAAGTTATCGATCCTCAAGATTCCTACAATATTCATTAGTTTAAAGTTATTAATCATTAAATCTTACAACATTAACCAGTTATACTTAACCACATAAGTTTTACGTATTCAATAACAATCAAACTAATCTTAGAATTTATATACACATGTACATAGACATATATCTCATATATAAAAATAAAGTTAAGTTAATATAAGATTTAGCATCTTGCGCCAGCCTATTGTCATATTGAAGGGTTGAGGTGAGATGTTAATTTATCAACGAATATGAAATAAGGTTCAATTAACAAACAAATTATATATTTCACCAATATAAAATCAGGAAAAGACCAGCTCAACGCAGCTGCATTTTGTATATGTGTGGATTGAGCCTTGTCTCATAGGGTTGATGGTATGAGAACACTTGAGCAAAAGATAATATAAACATTACCCCCGACGGATCTTTCGTTAAGGTCCGCACTTGCCTCATATAAGGGCCGGTCTTGCAACCACCGATTCTCATTCGTTCATTAAATTTTCAAATATTGGGTATACTTCACGTCACTTCGCGTCACGGCACCTCAGTCTTACGAATCCTCGCAGATCATTCAATTTTTCTTGAATTAGAATTTTGCTCAAGAGTTATTTCATTCTTTAAACTTTTTACGAACAACTAACCGAAATTACATTTTGTTTTGGAATAAAATCACAACTCACGCACTTGTTAATTAAATCTTTGTTTTTATCATCACGAAATCACGTCCAGTAATCTTTATTCAAAGGTAAGCACCAATCCACCTATCATTTTTCCTTATCGCGTGCTTCCACTGGCAAGCACCAATCCACCTATCATTTTTTCTTACCGCGTGCTTCCACCGGCAAGCACCAATCCACCTATCATTTTTCCTTACCGCGTGCTTCCACCGGCAAGCACCAATCCACCTATCATTTTTCCTTACCGCGTGCTTCCACCGGCAAGCACCAATCCACCTATCATTTTTCCTTACCGCGTGCTTCCACCGGCAAGCACCAATCCACCTATCATTTTTCCTTACCGCGTGCTTCCACCGGCAAGCACCAATCCACCTATCATTTTTCCTTACCGCGTGCTTCCACCGGCAAGCACCAATCCACCTATCATTTTTCCTTACCGCGTGCTTCCACCGGCAAGCACCAATCCACCTATCATTTTTCCTTACCGCGTGCTTCCACCGGCAAGCACCAATCCACCTATCATTTTTCCTTACCGCGTGCTTCCACCGCCAAGCACCCAATCACCTATTATTCCTCAAACATCTAAATCGAGTGCATTAAAACTTATGCACCCTTGTAGATGAACTCAGTACCGCAACAACATAAGAAAAAGATTACTCGACGTGGAGGAAAGAAAGCCCGTGAGCAGCGGTTATTCTCCAAATTAAGGAGAATCAGGAAATTTCAGGAAACCTTGGCAAAACTTCTCGAAAATAAAACCCCTCAGTGGATAATAACCGATTTAACTTCACAAGTGAAAAGTGCCACGATAAGTGAACCTTCCATAATTCACTTAGAGTCAAGTGAATCAGAGACATCGACGGATTGTGATCTGGACAGTTTGGTGGAAACCGCTCTCACAGAACACATTATCGAATACCAGGGAACTTCGTCAACTGCAAATTTTTCCACAACCTCTGATCAACCGCTCGCTGCCCGCTCAACCCCCTAACCCGCTACGCCCGAAATTGATCAAGGTTTTTTCCATCAAATTAAGGTAAGGATCGATATACTCAAAACATAAAAATCATAAAATCTCCTTAGAGCCATTTCTAGACGTAACATGTGAACTTGTTCATTATTTTACAGGATATTGCCTTTTATGGATCTAAGATATCATCTTTTATAAGAATTGCGTCAGTGGCCTCTTTTCTATATGTGGTTATCGTTCCTGGTTCTTTTACCGTGCGGAAATCGTGGTTTCCTATATTGTGTACTTTCCTATTCGTAATTTCTATATTATTGCTTAACTTTCCTTATTCACGATTCCTGTGTTCCTTTTGATTTCCATATAAGGTCAATAGTATTTTATATTGGATCAAGTTAATTTGTGTTTAGGGTTTTGCTCGTTTCGAGATTCCTACAACATCTTAATCAAAGCATATTCTGATAGTTTATGACAGTAATAATCAAATCTCTTAATACATAATATATATATATAAAGGTATAAGTATATACCATGTCGTATACATGAATACGCATAGTTATATGCTGTTACTTGTAGTTGATAATATAATATTGGTATTAATTATATTCCAGCGGGACAATGATTGAATGTCAGTGTTTAGATATCAAATATTGTTCAAGGATATGGAATTTATAAGTGTGAACATTCGATCATTGGTTTGCTGTTGAATTATATTATAGAATATGTTTATGGTAACAATATGGGTTAATAGTTTATTTATAATATCGTATGTTGGGTGTGGTAGAATTTATATTATGTTGTGTTTCGAAATGAACATATAGTAGTTATCACCGAATACGCAAAAGTATTACAGGGTTCCATGCATATATGGGATTACCTTTCTATTGGTAATGTCAACCTCTATTGTCGGTAATTTATCCGTGATGGATTGAGTGACTGCTGCTGATATCTACAGAGTTCTGTCTGTAATAACTAGTATAGTAAAAGGAATCTATTTTAGTGAGTAATTATCTTATGAGTATAATATTTATGATCGAAGCAGGAGGATCTTCTTGGCTAGATTATCTAGGGGTAATACAGATCTAACTCTTGAAAAGTTAGACGTAAAAATATATTAAGGTGAATTTCTACCATGAGATTCTCTTACTTGAATCGTATAGTTATTTTAGTCGTACATTATTATTTAGTGAAAAATGGTAGTGGTATTCCGGTCGGATGTTACACGGGGTCCGGGCGGCTATTAGGCCACTTTATTATTTTAATAAAATTTATGTGCTGAATTAGTGTATAAATGAAACCCAAGAACAATAGGGGGCGAGATCTAAGTTGAACATATCCACAATAAAAATTTCGAGTCAATCCATGCACCGGTTCGACAGATATCGAGGTCCCAAGCTGCACGGGCTGGGGAAGAAGAAGAAGAAGAAGAAGAAGAAGAAGAAGAAGAAGAAGAAGAAGATTGTGATTTTTCATCAACTTTGGGTGCTAATATCTCGGTGATTAATCAATCTATTGTTTTCAAATTTATCCAGTAGGGACATATCGTCGGGGTCTTCCAGCCATATAAATTTCGTCTCAAAATATTTACTCGTTTCGAAGTTATACTCTGCTTACAGGTATAAAAGTCCCCTAGAGTAAATGATTCTTGGCTAGCGCCCGCCGTTGTCACACCTTCCTCGTCTTTTTATGTACTTGGCGGCGATTCGCTACCGCGAATCTTGATAAGCAGCAATACTATGGGTGCTGTCATCTCTAATGTTTATGTTAATTAATATATCACTGCCACTATGATTAGCGTCCTCCTTCAGTTGTGTTGTGTTTTGTTCTGATATAATGGCTAATGTGTAGCTTGTGATTCCTTAACGATTCTTTTTCGTATAACAATAAAACACTATAATAAGATCAAACGGCGGAACTTATTTATCCATAATTTTCAATTCATAAGTAATTGGAAAATTATCGCTAAATGAATAACGAATACTTATCGTGCCACAAAATACAGTGATGAATGGCAGATTGGTATTTATCCAATAAATTGATGCAAGACAACAATTAATTTTCAATATTGTTCGTCAAATTATTTGTTAGGTACGGTAATAATTACTAATAGTGAAATATATTCTTTGAATACGAATTAACGACTCCGTACCAATCTACGAGAATATTAGAATTGATATTATAAATTTAATCCTAATATTACTATTAATATTAAAATGTTGTATATCTTCAATTATGTCGCGAGATGAATTTTCAATCATATCACAGACTAAATTATACAATCCAAACAGGCTGATGTGTACTATTTGTAGAACAATATTATTCGTGGAATCTTATCACATTCTTAGGGCACCAGTCTTTGGCAAACAGACAGGAAGGATGCGAACGAATTGTTCAAGATGGATAGGATACGGTTCATCTCAAATGTCGTCTATGGGGCAGTATCGGTCATTGAGCGTTATTCCGCAGCTGTGTATAAAAATAGAGATAGCTACATTGAACTACGACGGGCGAAATATTAATAGTAATTTATTTATCGCTAATATTACAATTACAACGATAAATTACCAAAGCAATACGTTCGTCAGTATATATTTAAATCCAATGCAGACAACGCTGATTGAATGTTTTGATTTTCAGAGGCTTATACCGCCGATTACAAACTTTATTGATAAATTATACAATGACTTGACGCGAGAGTATATCAAGATCCAAGGAATTCAATGTCCGCGTGCGGATGAGAGAAACCTGTATTATGACCGGGATGTGACTTACACTGGCATATAATATGAAAATTAGTTGACAATTTTTACTCGAATAAACTAGTTCTATAATTATAATCTGATGTGTTCTATGACTAGGCGTAGATGGCAAAATTGTTTATCAATTTTCTCGATCAATACACGCATGCAATCAACAGACTGAGGCATCGTATATTCTACAGATTTTGCAATTATCATGCTATCTTTTGACGTAGATATTACAATTATTTTACACATTTTTTTAAATCAATTAAAGATGGGAGGTTTAATACTGAAATAATTGAATAATTAATACTGAAATGTGTTCCAATAGACATACTGATGCTTAATACTACAGGAGGGAGATGGTAAAATAAGTTTCACCATGCATAAATATGCTACCACTTGATCGTGGCGAACACTGAAATCATTTTACACGGTTCTTACAAATAGACGACGGGGAGGTACCGATGAAAATCTAAATCACATCTTACAATTTCTGTGATTAATAGACTGGTGCGTCTTAATATTGGACGGAGGCATGGGAATCATTCCACAATTTCAACAAATATGGATGCATGCAATGGTCAACAGTTATTGCGAATACTATTAATTATTATACAAATTTCATACAATAAATTGAAGATGGTATTAGTAAACAGCGAACAGTTTGAACAATCAATACAGGCGCGCACTTATGTAAGCAGGTGGATGCATCTTACTATTGGAGGTATATATCGAAATTATATTTTACAGATTTTACGATTAATAAAATATTGGTGTTACGTATGGAAAGCAGTTCACATTTTTCAACAGGGAGATGTTTTAATCAAATTTCGGTGAAAATAGACTGTTATCCGTGCTATAAATAACATAAGAACGTAACATGATATAACCTTGCGACTAGGCTGACACCCTTCTCAGTTCAAATGAATAGACTATGATGCGTGCTACGGGTGAATAACATAGTAACATAACATAATGTAACTTTGCGACCAGATTGACACCCTTGTTTGAAAAACTATTCAAATTATTTTTAAAAACATTTTATAAATTCAACAATATTAAAAAATAAAAATTTTGTGATACTAGAGACATAAACATGTGAACGAATAATAAACGCAAAAATTGAAAATAAATTACACACTATAATGTTCATGAAATAATTAGAAATATCTTCAAACAAGGGGACTTATTAACAATAGAATGTCTGATCCTGAACACACTTGAATGCCAAGTGATATACCTATATGAACAAGAGAGTATTTTGTGAAATACAAAGTCTATCGCAGGTATGCTTCGAGCATATATGGTTTCTTACAAGATCTAAAGAATCATAATCCATAAATCAGCTTACTCATTACTACAGGCGTGCAAAAAAATATATGAATTATATAATTCATTGCATTCATCTTCAGTAGTGGTCATTTATCCAAAAGATGAAAACGCGAGTCTATAGAATTACCGAGTTTAACAAACAATCCAAGAACCAAGTAGAGGAATCGGTGCAGTAGCAACAACTGTGCGCCATGCATCTAAGGATTGCCCAAAGCTGTCCAGTATACACAAAAGATACAGTGGCACACATACCCTCCTTTGCTCAAAGTTATAGATACCCAGGGTTACAAAATAAAGAATAATGAACCTGAATAGACAAAATTACATAAATTTTGATAAAAACAAAATAAATAAATCAAACTATACCATAAATTTTGTCGACACTTTTTTACTGTTGGTTTGGAAGTTTCTGGAAAGCCTAAATAAAATACGTGAATCATAAAAATTATATACTAATTAGTAATCAATTGTATAACCTTCGGCATCTATAACTTTTCGCATGCGGCGAGGCATGGATCCCACTACAGCTGAGGTGTATCCTGGATTAGCTCGCATCGCTTTCCAGGCTACACGGACACGTTGTTTCAGCTGCACGACTGTTTCGCCAGCCACCGGCCTCAAATCCCGGACCACTTGAGACCACATGTTTTCCACGGGGTTGAGTTCTGGGGATTTTGCTGGCCAGTCGACAGGAATCAAGTCCGGCTGTGCTGCGTACCAGTCCCTAACGATCCCCAATCATCGGCGGTCAAGGGTAAGTACTGCAAGGCAAACCCGAATCGCTGCTCCCGATGACCGTCCGTGAGGCTCATCATCTTGGCTGAGATATGACTTTTTAGGGCGACCTCTCTAAGTCTATTCTTGATCACACAATCGGATACGTTAAGTCCCATACGATCAGGAATCTGACATCTCGGCTCGTGATTATCTGCCATGACAGACCGGACGATGTCAAAGTCCTGTTCGTCTGTCGTCTTTCGCCTCAATACCTCCCTCCAAATATCGCGTGATGATCTTTTTTACACATGTTTTGCCAACCCCCGTCGTTGCTGCAATGAATAAATTCAAAAAATGTAATTGATAGTCAAGGCAAATGACATTGTATATACAAAGATTGTTACAGGAGAAGAAGTTTACCAGAAATTTGTCGGCTCGACTTGCCAACGTGGTGGAGCACAATCACTATTCCTCTCATCTCGGAATTCATGCTAAAATTGTTATTTTCTAAAGTAATTATTGCAATCGATAATGGTTAATCAATTGACAAATTAATTTTTTGGTAAAAAATTTGAGTTGAAAAAGATATTTGAAAGAGAAACTTCAAATACGCATTACTCAAAATTACGCGGGTATTTTATGTATATTTATGAAAATGATATAATTACCATACATTTAAAATTATATATTATATAGTTGTATTTTATCGATGTATGTTTTGTATTAGTTTATTGTATATTTTGTTTTTTCAAATGAGGCTATCTGCATAACAAATTATGTGCGAAATAATTGATGTTCGAAAAAACTGAAATTCGAATTTTCGATATTCCGGACAGTTCGCGCGCATCCGAACTTGAATTTCATTGGCCGAATATACGATCGGTCGATAAAGAAGTGTGCCTAGTGGATTGATGATAATGTAATTTTTGCCTATTCTCCTCCGTGTATCAGTCGAATGATGTTGTCTAAAAATTATTGTTGAATGGCGTTTGTTCAATTATTCAAAAACATTCAAAATGAAACCAAAAAATATACATAGAGGGTGGACTTCGGAAAATTTCGGAAACATAAATGTTGTCTATGAACGAATATTTTTCGAATTTTGACAATGTATGTGAAACCTTCTAACAAGATATTGAGCAAAACTTGGGCTCTGTCGGCTTAACACTTTCCCAGTTATAGCGCCTTATTGCATTTTAAAATACTATTCTCTGAGGTGCTCCTTGCGTGATAACTTTTGGCACAGAAGATTGCAATTTATTGTCAGTATAGATAATAGTATAGACTATTTCTTGTAGGAATCGATTTTTGATCCGATCCTCCGAAATCATGATAACATCATTTGAAAATCAGTGAAGATTTTTTTTTATATAGATATATGTAAATTAGTTGTAATATCTACGTCAAATGATAGCATGATAATTGCGAAAACTGTAGAATATACGCCGCCTCAGTCTGTTGATTGCATGCGTGTATTAATTTAGAAAATTGATAAACAATTTTGCTATCTGCGCCTAGTCATAGAACACATCAGATTTCAATTATCGAACTAGTTTATTCAGAGTAAAAATTGTCAACTAATTTTCATATTATATTAATTTGAGGACTTGAGTCTCGAAGGATCATTGAATTGAAGGACGTGTGTTTGAATCTATAGTATACTTTGAAGACATGTGTACAAATCTATATTTCCTACTATGACAAAGCAACGGAACTTAATCTCACTTCACCCTCGATCGTGAATTGAGTTGCATTTTCAAATTATCTGACGGCATTATCATTACAAAAGCATGGAAATTAAAATGACAAATCTGAAAATTGGAGCTTGGAGTGTTCTACGCTGATAAGTTTATGCAGAACCAGTAATATTAGGTACTTCGTCAGAGTAGAAGGTATAAACCTACGATCGTGTCCTAATCACGTCCTCAAACTAACCGATCCTTCGAGACTGCAGGCAGGTATTATCAAACGTAATAGGTATCCGAATGGAGTTTACAACGAATCTATCTCTCTGTCGTCCTGTGGCTGGCTATTAATAACTTTTCCTTGAATATATCTTATAATTTCTTGAATTACATATACTCATCATTCATGACTCAAAATGTAATTCATACGTGATATTTAGATAATGGAGCCTAATTATACCCTAACATTATAATTAAAAATCACCAGCAGCATTCTCATAGCGAAGCATGGAAATGTGAATAGAAAATCTTGAAATTAGCAATAGAACCTTGTTACACTGATTAGTTTATGCACACCTAGTAATATCACTCTGTCAAAGTAGGAAGTATAAACCTGCGAATATATGTCCTCAATTAAGTATACGATAGATTGAAAAGCCTGTCCTTGATTTCAACGATCGCTCGAGACTGTAGTCCTCAAATATACGTTGTATACAAAGGATTAATTCAGTTATATTTTTTCATTATATAACCCGAATAGAGCTCACAGCGAATCTTCAAGTTTACTGATGAAGTTTAGGTGGATACATTATTTCTCGGATCGCATCGCCATGCGGACGATACGTGATATTTCGAAAATGAAGCCTTGACCCGTCCGTTGAATTACCCTCTTGTTACGTCGGGTCACGTCGCGTTAAGTTTAGTTCATTGTTATCACAGCTTAATATACCCTCAACTCAAATCTTGTAATTAAAGCATTTTCATAGCGAAATATGAAAATTGAAATAAACAATCATAAAATTAGCACTTTGACCTCGATACTCATATTCGTATATGCAAAACTAGTAATATTACTTCGTCAGAATAGGAGGTATGAACTTGTGAATATGTGTTCTCAAAGTATACCTTAGATTCAACATCGCGGTCTCGATTTCAAAGACACTGATGCCCTAATGCAGTCCTCATGTAACGAGTTGGCAAAAATGTGTTTCGTAATTAGCTATTATTTTCTATCGAAGTACATTCACAGATCGGACAACAAACACCCCAATAGGTCTATACATAGGTATATTGCGTAGTTCGTTACACGTATGAAGTCATATTTGGTATTCTAATCTAGTAATTCAATGCGGTTATTACATGCATTAAGGGAAGACCCTAGTGAAATCTTGACAAAAAGCAGTTTTTGATTTTCCAATTGGCCAAAAAAGGTCAAATTATTTGTACCCTGGGCAAGCTCTAGCAGTTCGGAAATCTTGATTATATCTCTTTGTATGATAGGTTGGCGATAAATTTGCTTGTGCACCTTGTCGTGATGCCCCATAAAATTGGCCAAGTCAGATACTTGAGTATCGGACAGATTCAATTTTATACAATGCGCTGCAATGTGCTTTCGTGATTTTGTTCCACGCAATGAGCCGGCATTTTTGCATCGCAAGATACTGCCAGGTTCCGCAGTAAATTACCTGCTCGCAGATATTTGTGCCTCTGTGAATCGTTCGAGTGTAAACCGAAAAGATACGGATTATCGTCGTTTACTTTTGCTTCGTGACGAAATTTTCTAATCAAGTTCATAGATCGGAGAATGTCAGATGGAGCTAATACAGGTACACCTCGTCCAAGATGCCCTCGAATCATAAACCTTACATCATTTCTGCGAGCTTATGCCAAGCTGAATGACTAAATTTGTTTTCAAGAATTCTAGTGTATTTTTCACGCTCACTCTAAATATTTTTGAAGCGTTTTTATATCTTCTGTAGTAGGGAGTTGGACTTTTTTTCGCCTGATGTTCTGGCTTCGAAATACCATAGTTCTATCGTTAAGTAATTCGAGAAAATCTTCAACTTGCTATTGTTTCTTCTCGTCTTCAGATTTCATATATTTCGATCGCAGTATCTCACCAACTTGATTCAGTAGAGTTCCAAGAGTTGATGCATTAGTCGGATGCTTGAACCTTCGTGTGTCGTGGTCAAACTCTGCCACTTCTTTGACTGCGACAATACAGCTATCGTAGCATCCAGGTCTGTGAATGGATGCGAAGTCAGATATACCAGCGTTAACTTTTTTTATCGCTATGAAGAAGCAGCCCAGTGTTTCTAAGCGTGCCTTGAACCATAGGAAAGAAATGTTGATGTGTGCAGTATCCTTCATACTGCTTGTTAGCGAATAAAATAATAAGTTCGTCATAACGAAAGCTCCGGACTATTTCATCTTCACGCGTGTATGAAAAGATTTTCAACACGACTTCTGGTTCTGCTTTCTCGTGAATACGTGCCATTATGGCTCGTCCCATAACCATTATAATTCTGTCATTTTTGCTGCAAATTTTGGCGCAGTTACGAAAATGATGACGGATTACTGACTTAGCATACTGGCCTTTACATTTTGCACAGGCAATGAAATCTTGTGCAGTCTTTTCCATTCTTTCATTAGGACGTCTACATACTAACAACTTGCCATCATTGAATCTTCGTTGCGTATTGAAGATGTGATTTACATTCTTTCGAAGGGTCGCAACAATTTGTTACCATTCAGGATTGCCTTTGGGAAGAGCACTAACTTTCTTAAGATCCTCTTCCTGGCTATGCACCATTTCTAAATGTTTTGCTAATTTAGTCTGCATTTTATTGCAGTAGAGACAAAAATATTTTCTCGTACTCGATGGAGTTGAAGAATCGTCAACGATTAAATCGGTATCATCAGGCGCTGATACTACCCTATTTGAAAATTCAAATGTAACAGGCTCCTCCAATTCGTGATCTGACACTTCCATCGATGCTCCGCTATCAGTGGTATCGCTCTGCTCTATAACTTGATAATCCTTGTCTTTTTCTGAATCATCGTTGAAACTTTCATCTATAACAATATTGGCAAATATTTATTTGTCAGTACAATCCTCATTATAGTTATTCAAACACCCAGAAATGGGTCGTTGAAAAATTATGTGGTACAGGTTAGTTATATACACGTTATTGTTGAAGATATCTCGATTTGTGAATGTACACCCGACGAGGTTCATACTGACTCCCTCTGAATTTCACAAGTCTCTAATACGGTTGTCAATGCAGTAATAATGGCTCATAGCACGACTCATTGGAACACTACGAGACATTACTGTTGCCAACAATATTCGAGTGTCGTCAAATTCACTGAGATCAGAATCAATCTGGCTGGGCGTACAATATATAAGACTTTACGTACTTGCGTTGTGTATCTTATTCATACAAGGGTTGATTGGTAAATCGATTGATTTTTCGTTGTATAAGTTCGAAAGATCAAGAACTAACTCAATCAGCATTAGAAATTAGCAGTAAATTTCCTTAATTTCAACAATACGTATTTGTTTCAAAATATTATAGATTACGTCAAGATGTGGAAAATATATTATGGAAATAAATCAACTACTTAATGAATTCCCTACTTTTCAAAATTGGTTGCATTATTCTATTTTCAAACTAATTTCATGAGAAATGAGACCTTGCTTGTTGTTATATTTATTAGTGTTTTATGTATACTCGGAGCTCTATGAGCCAATAACCAAACGCCATGATTGTTAAACATAGACTGTTTATTGTAAGCGTCGCTCTCACATTACATGCTTGATCATGCTTACGCTAGATGTCTCCACACTTGTCAATTGCCTCTTGCAGAACAATTTTTAATCAACATTCGACTGAAATTATTATTGGGAAAAATCAGTAATTGACTTTGAAATTATAATTCCTACGGTTTTTAGTATTTCCGATGAGAAGTTATTTATACCACTTAATTTGTCGGCTCGAAAGCAAATGTATGCAAAACATCAAACTGTGTACCTTCTACGATATCCGCACTTCTAATATGTGACACGGTTGCTTCAACAACTGTAGAGCTCAATGGAGGCGGATTGCCAAGATCGAATGAGCGCGGTGATCGCATGATTTTTGGGTAATTATCAGATGCTATTATGTTGTCCATTGGCATGTTATCAATCGACACACCATGTCTGAAAATTTCATAGAAAATGGTGAACATGTGCCGGACCCGAAAAAACTTACGTTTCAGTTAGTTTGTTTTAATGTGTATAGTGATTACAAATAATGAATGATGAAATATCATAACTGAGATCTTGTATTATTTGTATTTGTAAAACATCCATGTTCTGTTCTCATTGATACTCACAAAACATTACATGAATTGTTGAGCACAAAAAACTCCTGTCCGTAATTTTCTCCCAGACCTTAAGAACAAGAAAATAGGAAAGTTAAAATTTTGTCATTATTTTTTTTTATAATCTTGATAAAACATTTTATGGACATGTAAAATAGTGAAAAACATTTTACTGAAATCACTTTAGTTTATACATACCCATGGACAATTATGCATCATCCATAATTATTGTATGTGAGATCAGCGATATTTGGAGCTCTCGGTATATCATATTTAACCTCTACTCTTGGCTTTACCGACTCAGTAGCGGTAGATGAAGCAGTTATGGATCTCTCATTCGCAGTAGGCCCCGTCACTACAGACTCTTCTTCAATATTGTCTGAAGTGTCATCAGGGTGAAAATTCGTATCGCCATCAGGCTTCTCTATTTCAGGTAGTGCCATTGGGACAGCAGAGCTGGTGATAACCTTCATCTCCCCAAACACATCAGCTTTGAGAAATGATGACTCTTTCTTTGTCAAATATACGTACTTTCAGGCTACGTCAATTAAGTTTGTCCAGTTATAGCAATTATGTTCCGAAATGTTGCTTGTGTGATTGGAATAGAGTATAAATTTATACGCCGAACTGAATAATTGTGAAACATTGTGCATACCAAAACACACGTTACACTTTTGTGATCTTACCAGCAACTATGGAATCCTCATTTAGGGAAAATTTATAGAACCCATTTACATCGATGTTACCAATATGTGGTAGAAATTCTTCATAAATGAACAGCTCATTTTTATCTATAAATAATACCATGCTATTAAGTTACGACCCTTTGAAATATATTAAAGTATTGACTCATTCGTTGTTCATGTGAATCAATTGATTGATCTAACTTTGATCATTTCGAGAATACCAGGCAAATATTTCAAAAAACATGACCAGTTATTGACGGGTGAATCAATTTAAGCGGATCATGTTTTTGGGATACATTCCTTTTGGATTTCTCGGGTTTTATTAATAATTATACCCAGGTTATATTCTCTAATTATAGTCTTTTATTTCCTCTAATGATACACCTCTTTAGTCCTCTTTACTTGCCTGCTTTGTTCGCTGTACCAGAGCTCAGCGTGTGCATTAGTCACTGTTAGTCGCCGGACTTATACTTACTAACGCTCTATACTCCCGCGATCGAAAACTGGCGCGCACGTCGCTATCATCTTACGGAGATCGCGGGAAGATGGGAGCAATACACTTCTGTATCGATAAAGTCTCTAAATCTCTACAATTCCACATAGAATTCGAAGACGAGAATTCCGTCATCCAAAAATCAAAGACTTATAGTTTTTAAGCTAGCGCATTCACAGATATAAAATCGTAATGGGGAAACATAACTATGAGACAGGGTCAAACAATAGAATTCAGCATTGGCGATGGCAGAAACCCTACGACAACATCAGTCTTAGATGAGATAGCTGTGTCTACATAGTAACTAATGCATGTCAAACGCCCAGCAAAATACTACACCTACAATACATACAGTTTGATTGATACTCATCGAGTGATCGTATTTGAGTAACGTACACCCGCTGTAACTAGTCAACTACAAAAGCTCACGACTCAAGAATTTTCACTTATTTCAATCTCGAGTTAAAAAAGTTTCGTCTTGTAATTTTATAAGGAATCTGTCTCGAGAGTAGGGATGGAAATCCTGATTCGATTTACCTTCTATACTGCTTTTAGCTTGCTGCAACACCTGAGACCCAGATAAATGTGTGCCCGTGTACGTCAATTTCCCGAGGTAAGCGTCCGGTAAATCATCCTCAAAATGCTGTTGTACTTCAGTCAGTAGTACAAGATTAGCTATTAATTGTGGAAATGAAAGTCAGACTTCGGTAACACTTTTATAATGAAGCCATTCTAATAATAATCTTATATAGTTTCTGAAAGATATTTTTAGTGTTCAACTTACCGCTTAGAATTAAAACACGTGCAGCATATTTTTTACGATCTTTGTATCCAACGGCATGAGATCCTTGTTTGGTTACATCTATATCTGAGAGTATGCACACGTGAATTATACTATCCGTAAATTCTACAAGGGCCATTACATTCCGCGATGTTTTTGGAATCATGATAGCCAGCTATTATAAGTTGCGTTTACCAAATTAAATTTTGATATTTTTTATGCGTAATCACCCCACGAGTTGTGAGCGGCCCTCTGCTTTTAGACGTTTATTTCAGGATGAGGGGGGGTTCCCGCTTACACTCTATGGCGTGCATAAGCGCATCATTCTAGCTACATATACCGGCGATGAGGAGGGAGAATGCTCACCGGTGTAGGGGACATACGCAGTCACAATTTTCGGTGATGCGAACCCTCTCTGCCTGAGTGTAATCCAATTACAAACGTATCGAGCGCCACGTACAGTGGTGGAACAGCACTAACACGAGAAAATTAGAGTTTCAGATACTCGGCTGATCAAAACGCGTTAGCAGTCTGAAATTTCAAGTACATTTACTAAAATAGCGTTACGTTTCCTATTACTGCGATTTTGTTACAAGCAGGAGGTACAGATCCCTCAGATCCCTGGTATGCAAAGGGTTATGCGAATTGGTTCGGATGTTTCCTGCTAAATCGGTGTATAATTTTCAAACTACTTGTAATGAAGCCGTACGATCAACCCGTTCATGCGTCTGACGAACATAAAATGTGCGCATGGTGATCGCATTGTGAGGACACTCTGTGCGGATTATTTCGCACGGCGTGAGCGCATATCACCGTTGAGTGTAGAAGATGCGTCCTCAATTGAGACCGTTGAGTGTAGAAGGCCGTTTTACCTATAGATATAGCTATAGCCATCTGGGTGTTCCCAAAGAGTATAGGATTGATTCATGAAGGCAGAAGAACCTAGTTATTTTGTGATATAAAAACTAATAATCGTGAATGAAGCGGATAATAATCGGCGTGTGATTTATATATGGTTTCCTAATTAGGTCGCGAATTTTCCCATACAAAATGCAGAATTTTTGTATATTTCTGCTCACTTTGATCCCGGCAATAAACATCGTGAAAAGTTTTAACTTAGAAGCTCGAATACCTGTTATCAAAAGAGGCACCAAAGGATCATATTTTGGTTATTCTGTTGCTGAACACCAAGAATTCAACGATGATGGTACAGATAAATTAACAAGCTGATAAGCCGATATTGTTATGATTTGTTGAAATTTCAATACCTTATTATTGTCATGTCACCAATGAAATATTCATACTTTGTAATATTCATTCCTTTCGTCGATCATTTTTTTTCTTATCTAAATGACTGAAACAAAAGAGAAGGTTCAAAATTTACGAACATTACTTTGGTACGTATAATACATACATATCTAAGTATTTCACATATCTCATAATTACTACATCGCGTAATTATACAATTCAATGTTCAACGAAATTCAACCTCAACTTTTGTAACGGTAAAATTCTTTCATGCATATCATTTTATTTATCAATTAGACTCAAGATATTTATATCACAGTCTTATCTTTTACTAGGTGGGTTGTTTATTGCTCAAGAAATCATACACTTCTTATACTTTGATTCAACAATGGCTTCATTCATCAGCAATCATTGAGAATAAATCTTTCATTATATTTCGTAGAAATTTCTCATAGGTTGTTCGTATTTTTCAATCTCGTCATGAAAAACTTTTGACTAATTGCGCTAAATATTTAATGAATGGGAAAAAGATCATTGCGGGCCTATTGACGAAAAATAATATCAAATTTTTCACCACCTGAACGTTTTCATGAATCTGCAATTTCAACTGATATTTTTTCATGAAAATAAGTTTTATTACCGATCATTCAGGATTTGAAAGTACATTCAATCATTTTGTTCCGTAAGCTTCAGTCTCAGAAAACATCAAAGTAATCTCGAAAAAATTGATGATAAACTACACTGAGAGAGCAAGGTTTCCTTGTAGTTAACGGACTAATAGTTGCATATGGCAAAAGAGATGTAAATGCTCATTTCAGTCCACAAAATTGTTTATCTCACCAATTTCAACTGCACATTTATTTAGTATAAATGAACTTGTCTCCCCAAGCTAATTCTATGACAAAAATTTGATTTTGCGGAAATTATGACACACTTTTATCACTAAACGCACTAACTCCTCTGAAGTTTATTATAATTTAGCGGTAGCATTGTCCTATATTCAATGATTATAGAAAATTCCTCACCAGTTTCATGAAATTTCAGAGAAATTATTCTGCCAGAAATATATTTTTGTTAATTATTGATTTCTTTTACTCAGGTTGTTGGTCGGTGCACCTCTGGATCAAAATTTACAGCCAGGAACAAATAAATCTGGAGCATTATGGCAATGTCCCTTAACAACGAGAACCAATGATTGTGTTCAAGTTGTGACTGATGGAATACGCGGTATTTTGGTCTTCATATATTATTAATATTAGTATTAATATCGTAGATTCTAGTATCTCTGTAAAAATTCATGTTTAATGTTTCTTCTTTGTAAATAATTCATCTCCTCATATTGTAATCTAATTATATTATGTTTCGGTTGATCCGGCGGCAGTGGGAAGTCCAAGTAATTCAAGTAAGTCTAATAAACAGGAGTTCTAGGGAAATGAGACTAATAAGGTATATTTGATTGTCAATGAACACACTTTTTTGCCTTTTTACGTTTGCAGGAGATTTTCCTATTTCGATTGCACGACGGCGTTCACTAATATAGTTCGAGCATGTCCAAGAACTTCCAAGGGACTCACTCAATAATGCAATGATTAAACATACCAATTTGGTTGTTTTTTATGAATAGTCAATTATGAATTCCTCATTTTACAAATTACACCGGTCAACAAAAAAAAATTTTTTTCTTGTGTTTGATTTTAATTCATTATTTTTTCATTTGTCATGCATCAAAACAATGAAAAAATGCATACACTTCCGTCAAAGTTTGCTTTTGTAATCTTGAGAGAAATAATAAAAATGTTTAATTTTGAACTTCCACTTCATTTTTTAACTTTTTTTTTTGTTTCGTTAATTAACGAATTAATTGAAAGAATATACGAAAATATTTGATTCGGTTTTTTTATCAGTTGAATATCTAGAATCATAGATTTAAAAAAAATTTGAAATAGCATTCTCCTGGCTGCAAAGCAAACTTTTTCGACACATAGTAGTTTTTCTCTGTTGAGTATCACCAAACCTATAATAATCAAGTACACAAGTCCCAGACTCAAAATTCGTGTTGACCGGTGTTATTTATCATTTCGTATGGTTTTTATACCATTCTAGCAATGAAGAACTCAAACTGTTAGTTTTATATATCATGGACATTTTCTGTTGTTGTGTTCGCATCAGTTTTCGTCATCTTCCTACGTAACAAATTCTTCCTTTTTTTCTTTCTGTGAATTTTAACGACTAATGAATTAGGAAAGTGCCATCAGTTATTTCACGGTGCATTGTTACCAGCTCTTTGCATAAAAATGAATTCTAATTTTTTTGTTGAAGCCTAACAGCATCTCTTGCTTTTGAAAAATTTAAACACCTAATTATGTGCCATTTTTTCATTATTCATTCATACAACAAAGCATCTTTACAGCTTGACGCAACTAACAATAATCCAACTTTTTTGCATGAAATATGTTGATGAAAATCAAAATAATTCTTGGGCTGGATGAAATTAATGTACGAGGCACTCATTTTGTGTTGGTATTATTCGATGTGCCTTTTTTTTTCTTTAAGATTCTAAACTTCCTTTTACTTAAACTCTGCCTTCCTCTTTGTGTCCTATTTCATTTGATTTTTTTGTTTTAAAACTGTTACTGGCTATTGTTACTAACCATTATCAAAAAATTTTGAATAAACGATTGTATTTCATATTATCAATACTCTATCTTAATCCAGTAACATAATCTATTTTGTCTAACATGAAAATTATTAGAAAAATCTACGATTTTCAAAATTGAACTTTTGCCAAAAACTCACTTTCCATAAATTTTACCATGTTAGGATATTCGATAAATTTTCATAGAGTCCAGTCAGTCTGGGATATGGATTTTATTGGTATTTCGTCCAGCTCTGATTTTATAAACGAGCAGCAGAATATATATTTCACCCTGTTATCTGCCCGCAATATATTTGTATGAATTTTTGAACTCTATTAATAACAGCCACTGGCGTGAATTTTTTGAAGCATATTCAATAATAAAAAGTACTGCAGTGATGATGGACATGCATTATGACCACTACGCTTTATACCGTGATCTTTTTTTATCTAAGGTTTATTACTTACAGACATCGAGTCTGATGAATTAGTTCAACCAAGTAACGAAGAAATAAAGGATAATCAATGGCTCGGTGTTACCGTTCGGAGCCAAGGCCCTGGCCGCAAAGTCATGGTACATTTTATTCCAATTTCACTTTATTTCACTTTTCAATTCTTGAAAACACTTAATCTCTCTATTGAGATGATCAGAGATGATTCTTTGTCATCATTTTCATTCTAAACCATAATCTTACCAAACAATAATATCATTTTAAACCCCGAGATAGTTCAGAAACCAAAATCCTTTTTAAGTCGTATAAAATTTGATCATTTCCACAGGTTTGCGCTCATCGCTACATCGTCAAAACTTTAGACTCTCGCTGGGGTCAAGGACTTTGCTATATTTTAACTCAACACTTGAAATTCGATGGAGTAAAGAAGCCTTGTGCAGGAAGACCGACAAGCAAGTTAGACTACTTCTTTTTTAACTTTTACCTTTTTTTTCATCAAAATAGAATTTAGTATAGTTAAGGAAGTATCAAGCTATGATACAATGGTGTTCCCCTCATCAACTAAAGAGAAAACACTTTTTTGAGAAAGCTCATGAACATTGAGTTTTCAATCTGAAAATACATTTTTCCACAATAACCCACATTTTTTCATCAACAGAGCTCACGAACAGTTTGGATATTGTCAGGCGGGTATTAGCGGTCTGCTAACATCTGAAGACCGTGTAGTAATTGGCACCCCAGGTCCACATACATGGAAAGGAAATCTATTTCTATTTCCAATATCCGATGAATATCTTTCCCGAGATAATAACATTTACTATGCACCGATGCAGGATGCTTCTCCCGTTAATAAATACAGCTACTTAGGTAATTCGGATCTAGGTGTCCCATTCTTTGAAATTATTCTCTCTCAGGGTTTTTACTCGACCTGGAAATATCCTGGAATCAAAAATCTAGATCTGAACGTCTTACAATTGTTTGAAGAAGGCTTTATTTCTCCTAGAAACATTGTCTAATAGAATGCATTGAAAAACTGTAAGACCTCAATAGAACTCTACGAAGGCTAAGATTTCTTCTATTTATTGTCACTAAAAAATTAAATAAAATTCTATCAATCATGGTCCTAGAAATTTTTAATCTTTGATTAAACTTTGAAATTGTCTTTTGAATAGTCACCCTGATTCCGTTTAACTCAATCTTACATTGACTGGTTCTAATCAATCCTCTTTTTCATTATTTCTCCAGGTATGTCTGTAGCTGCAGGTAACTTTTTCGGTCAAGGATTATCATATGCCGCAGGCGCACCGAGATCCAATGGTACAGGACAAGTAGTTCTTTTATCTAGACGCGAATCTCAGCATGAAATGAGCGTCGAAGTTATTTTGGATGGAGAACAGTTTGCTTCTAGTTACGGATATGAAATAACATCTGCAGATGTCAACGGAGACAAGTAATTCGCCTTAGATGTTGAGAAATTCATTGATTTTGCACTCAGGCGTCAAATTTTCTAATGATTTCTAGTGAATAATTTCATTTTCATTCGAAATGGATTTTTTATAATAAGATTCACTCTGAATTCTAATTCTTCAATTGTATTGCCTCTTCTTTAGGATCGGAGATCTCATAGTAGCTGCACCTTTTTATTTTAACAAAGCGGATGGTGGAGCAGTTTATGTTTACACACTCTTATGCAGAGATGAAAAGGAAAATCCAAAATGCAACAAGCCGGTTAAATTAGTCGGTCACGAAGAGTCCAGGTTTGTTTAAGATCGACGTTGCTCATTCAATTTTACATTCAAATAGATTTTCTGTTTTTTATTTCACTTTGACAACTACTTGAACTATTTTCGAGCAAAATAAAGAACTAAAATTTACATTCTTAGATTTGGCTTCGCCCTAACAAATCTAGGAGATTTAAATAAGGATGGCTACGAGGATATTGCCATTGGTGCTCCTTATGAAGATAAAGGAGCAGTCTACATCTATCTAGGATCAAAGCATGGCATAATCACCTCACCGTCTCAGGTCTAAACTTGTGAACTGCTTTTTTTGTGTTCAATTTCGAAAAGTGTTAAATTACAATGAATGTTACGATTTTAGGTCATTCATGCAAACCAATTACCTACTCCTATCAGCACATTTGGATACTCTTTGAGCGGTGGAATGGACCTCGATCAAAATGGGTACCCAGATCTTTTGAGCGGAGCCTATGATGATAATGCTGTAGTCCTTCTTCGGTCAAGAAAAATTATTGATATTACCACTTCTGTACAATGTCTTATTACAAACGGAACTTATCAGGATAAAATTGCTCCGATTGATCCAAACAAGGTTGGATGCCCAGCCGATCCTACATCTAATTATACATGGTGTGTTCGCAAATTGTTTTTAAATTCAGGAGTTCTTAATTACTAAGCCGGAAAAGCTTAAAAATTGTAATTAAAATGCTTATGCAATAATTCTACCGTTTATATCCAGTATTTTTGTGTAAAAATAACTTGGAGGCTGTGGATTCTAGCCACAAATCTCTGTGGTCCATAGATAAAATGAATTTTCTGATAATTAGATTGGTTTCATAGCTTTACAGTCGCAGCATGTTGCAAGAATGCATCTTTGGTGAAGGATGAAGATATGCAAAATTTAAAATTGAATTATTCTATCGAAGCGGAAACCTATTCAGGCAATAGAAAGTTCTCTCGAGTTTGGATAACTAACAATGCTTCAAGACTAAGTTCTATTAATCGTATTGTAACTTTGGATCCGCAAACATTTATTCATTGCGAAGTGAACACGGTTTATCTTAAGGTAAGAGGTCTTAGAGAGTATTGATTCGATAGATTAAATAATGATAGAAATTTATAAACAAGCACCTGTTTGTTATATTTTCAGGAAAACACACGCGATATTCAATCCCCAATTAAATTCCGATTCAATTACACGCTGATTCAAGAACAACCAGTTATGCCTGCTGAAGGAGCTCCTGTACCTGAAATTAAAAATTTTCCTATACTGAATCAGCAGGAGGCTGCTAGAGTCTTCGAAGCTACTTTCCAAAAAGAATGTGGAACTAATGATATCTGTGAAAGTGATCTCAGGCTTAATGCGAAGCTAAATTTGACGGGTAAGTTGATCCCAGCGTTGGATGAATGCTCTTGGAATATGTATTCTTATTATAACTCACATGACATATGATTTGGATGTTTATCTTTCCTAGGAAGTACAGTTAAATAACTTTCGTCGCATTATACTGCAATGCGTGGATTCAATTATCTTGTATGTTGATTATTACAACGGAACGCCTGAAAATGGATTTATCACGTCAAAGTTAGATTTTATAAAACTCATGCATACTACAATTATCTAATATAATTCAAATCTACTAATTATAATATTTAATTGTAGTTCTGATAATGTGATTCGGTGATAACTTGTTACTATTTTTTGTTATTTTAACAATTAACTCCTATCCCACGCTTTGGCTGACTCACGAGATCTGTCAATTGTCGTATGTGAAACATTCATTAAAAATCTATAATTGTTAAAATCTCATATTCTTTACATATGCACAATTATAGTTTTTACCTATCTTTCACCACTGGATAGTGGATACACAAAATATTGCAACACCCCGTCCCCGTGCGCCCTCAGGCCACGAATATACAAAAAAGGACAGAGACTCGACTCCGTATGTTGGAAATTGACCGCAAATCGACGCCTGTTGGCAGCATTGAATAAATTTCAAAACACAACAACATTCCATAATCCTCCCAGCTTTTATTCAATTTTCCGAGCAAATAATCTCAGGATAATCATTCCACTTGAAATAAATGACCGTAGATTAATTCAAAGCGTACTATAAAAACAGCGCCGTGCCCAGCCCTTGGGGCACCTGGGGCAAGCTGGGAGAACCCGCCTCTTCCGATATTTATTTTGAAAATAGCTTCTTCCGATTAAATACTTTAATACAGAATTGAAAAAAAATAACAAATAATTCATAGTGGACCCGGTGGTTCGTCACTCCAACCGTATTCATTGACTCCAAACCACTATAATTTTCATTTAATCAAGAATAGCCTTCACTCAAAATTTATTTTTCGTGCTTTTACTTTTGCAAAGTCTGCAATAAGTTCCTGATAGTCGATGCGATCACATAATTCGCTTTCAATAGATATGGTGGCCAATCCTACTAAGCGTTCCTGGCTCATCGTCGATCGCAAATAATTTTTAATAATTCTCAGTTTCGAGAAACTCCGTTCTCCTGACGCCACTGAAACGGGTAAACTTAACAATATCCGCAAGGCAATGACAATGTTGGGTACAATTGATAGAATATCATTTTTTACGATGAAATTCAAAACTTCAATTGGGGATTGATCAGCAGGCGAGATCACAGCTAGATTCATAATTTCGTCACACAGATCAATACCATCAATATCCATGTTCTCCCCATCAGTTAATATTCTATGCAAATCTTTGCAGCTCTTCATGATTTTTTCTTTCGTTGAAGACTTGAGAGCATGAATATCATACAGAAATTTGAAATCATTGCTGTGCGCCTGTAGTTGTTGAAATCTCTCTTCCATCGATACTACTGCTGTATCAACGACGTGGTAAAAGAATTCTGTTCTAAATTGTTCTTTCGGATCTGTTACACGTTCATCTCGAGCTTCGTATTCGAAATTACGTTTCTTACGTCGAACGCGGACCCCGTTGTTAGGGGGAAATATCGGCTCTACCTCCACCTCAGATGCTAAGTCTTTCGCTTCGCTTAGTATTCTAGAAAAACCTTCTTCAGATCTAGACTGCTTCAGAAAATCTGTGGTTCTGTCTAAAATGTTACAGCATTCAACTATATTTAGAGCAGGACTTTGTAATAATTTTGAAGCGGCATTAACTTTGTTTAGAATATCGAACCAAATGATCACGCTACAAATGAATTTAAAATTCACAATGGATTGGGCTAAGCACCGAGCCTCATGTTTCGATAGATTATCTCTTTTTGCATCGAGCGAAATTTCCACAAGTGCATCATAGATCTCTCCAAGCTGGTAGCGTATGGGGTTGATGGCATCAACCCTACTTTCCCAACGCGTATCACTGACAGCTTTGAGAGTCAGTGATGGGATATGTTTCTTTAGCACGTCCCATCTACTCGTGGAACTAGAAAAAAAAACGTACAGCTTTTGAATAAGATCAAAAAAGCCTGTAGTTTGACCCGTGGCAGAAGCAGCATCATTAACTACGAGATTAAGGGTATGAGCTGAGCAAGGGACGAAGAAAGCACGAGGGTTCCTTTGCAGGATTCTATTTTGTACCCCAGAATGTTTACCCTTCATATTCGCCCCATTGTCATAGCCTTGGCCACGCATATCGGAAAGAGCTATACCCAAGTTCTGTAGCTCATCAAGGATAACCTCTGTTAGTCCCTTGCCTGTGGTATCAGTAATAGGGAGAAATCCTAGAAAATGTTCTCTCATTTCGAATTTCTTAGCCTTCTCATCATATGCTACGAATCTGATAATGATGGACATCTGTTCAACACGACTTTTGTCGGGCGTGCAGTCTAATACGATAGAGTACCACTTCGCCTTTTTTATCATATCCAATAAAGAATCACGTATTTTTTTCGACATTAACGAGATAATTTCATTTTGAATTCTGTTGCTCAAGTAATGACACCGCGTCTCTTCGTTTCTAATACGTGATACATGCTCTGCCATTATCGGATCGAATTCTGCAAATAGTTCAATGAGCTTCAAGAAGTTGCCGTTATTACGCGCGTACAATTCACTAGAGCTACCGCGCAGTGCAAGAGATTGTGTGGCTAGATATTGTATGATACTGATTATACGGTGCAGAACATTACGCCAGTGCTCGATTTCCCGATTCAATTCGCTCTGTGCGCGACTTCAGCGCCATGGTATGGTTGAACTACAGGGGGCTATTGTAATATATTTTACTAAGTATTGAATGGCTGTCAGTAATAATAATATCGAATGATAAATAAAAAAATGCTTTTTTAATTGAAGGGAATATTTATAATAAATATTTGTTAATGTAAAGTGTTCTTGTGCATTAAAAAATAAAATGTAAGTATAGTTAATACTGAAAAAGTAGCATAGAAGTTAGCACACATAAAGATAGGTTAACTGAAATCAAATAAAAAGAAAATAGAGAAAAATTTTTTTTAAAATTAAAATTATAAGAAAACTTGAATAAACATTTAATTATTTTTTTTTTTATAAGTAAATTTAGATTGAACGAAATTACCAAAATATTTTATTGTTTCAAAATTCTACAAATTAAAAGTGCTGATTGTTTTTGAGTACAAAAAAATAGATTATGTTTGCTAACTAAAATTAACATATTACAATTCAATAATAAATCTGAGAAAAATTGTTAATCGATTAAATTTATCATTTTTATTTTTAGATTTGGATTTAAAATGGAAACCATAATAAAAACGGGATTTCAATCAATTTCAAACAGCAGCTATCCATTTTTTCCTTTGATTTATTTTCCAACTTGCTGTTGGAAATTTATAAAAATGACAAGCACTTTTTCTACCTGTATTCTTACAACTTACAACACAACAACTTTTGTGACTCATTTTATGTTATTTTATTTAAATAAATTTTAAATAACAATTCACTTGTATATTTAGCTAACTCGAAACATAAAAACAGCCCCCCGTAGTATCGGATATAGCCACGGGTAGCGCTGACGGTAAATCAGTTTCTCCCCACCATGGCTTCGCACTGAGCGATCCTTATCTACTGTATTTTCAGATCGTAATCGATGGTGGAATTCTCTCCAACTTTTGAACGCCGTAAAATGTTTCACAGATTTTTCATGGGACGCAAGATCTCGCGATATATGTTTCCAACCAGAGGAACCGTTCGTGGGCCACTGTGCTGGGATAGGTTTTGCAAATAGAAGACAGCAAAAGCAATATATACTATTTTTTTCTTTCGAGTAAATAAGCCAGGGTCGAGTAACGGATTCGCCACTATTGAGTCGCCGGGTATAAAAAGTAGGTGAGAAACGCCTACCGTTGTCGACGGGAAAATCGAAATCTTCGATTTGTATAGGGCCTTTTTCAACGATTAACTGCCGAATCTTATGATCAGTGATAAATGGCCACTTCGATGGATCAGAAAATATCTCATCGTGAATAGCTCCTGGATCTCCTGGTACGTTGTTTGCGCTTTCATTAATCGATGCATCTAACTTAACACGTTTCGCTACTGGCTCTGAGTTGGCATCAGAACTTTTATGACCCTCAATACTTATTAGTATGTCAGGTTGCAGATCTGAAGATTTGGAACATGTTAAAACAGGATTTATTATCGGCGGTGAAATGGCAATGGGATCGGAAATCGAACAACCTGCAGTTTCTGTTCGTACCGATTCATTGTCAGTTTCATTTTCTGTAAGCTCCTTTTTACTTTTAGGAAAAAAAGCATTTATATTTTTATTTTTTTTCAATTCGGCCTCTTCAGCGAGGCGCATTTTTTTGTATTCCCAACCAGATTTTTTTTTGTGCTCCATTTTGAGAGATATTCAGATATGTCAATTATATTATAGACAAAATCGGGCAATGTATATTCGGTAATGCGATTCAATTAAAAGACTAATACAGCAAGTATATGCGCTCTCGCTGTTGCAATGGCCAATACCAATCGCTGTAGCAGCACAACCGTTGAGTGTAGAAGTTGTACCGTTGAGTGTAGAATACCTTTCTACACTCAACGGTTGTACGTTATACATACATACATACATACATACATACATCATACATCATACATCATACATCATACATCATACATCATACATCATACATACATACATGCATACATACATACTAACAATTCTCCTTTGGTATACTTATGTATAGGTATATTTTGCAGCGGCAAAACACTACCCATGAAAATGCGCGAAGTGCTGCTTGCCGTTGATCACCACGTGGGGTTTGTAAGAGCTAATGACGTTGCGGCAGATTTGCCGCTGAGCAATTTTCTACCATGAAAATTCAGTCGAATCTTGGTGTGACGTGCAGTGACGTGTCGTGTCGTCGAACTGTAGCTGCTGCGCAACATATTTTTATACCTATATACCTATATTCACTGCTATGCTGACTCCAGTGAAGTAGGGTCATTCTGTTACGCAGGAGGTAGCGCATGCGCAACCGTTGATTGGATATTTCTACTCAACCCTGCAATATGATTGGCTTATGAAGCAGGCCTGCGCTGGCTGCCTGAGGCCCGGTTCCACAATTCGAGTTTAACCGTTGTCTACACTCAACGGTTTAACCAAGATTTAAGACCTAAACTGGATTTAAAGTTAAATTCCGCCAATGGCAGGCAATTTTTAGCGGTTTGACCGAGGTTTAAATTTCAACCGTGGATTGTGGAACTGGCGCCGGGTGATCGGAACGAGCGAATGAGGGAAATGATGCAACCCCACTCAATGTCGAACGGATGTAATGCATGTGTATAGGGAGATACACTATAGAATGGTGTGCCCAGGTGTACCCCCCAGATGCAACGCATTCAAACGTGGGAATATGCGATAAGGAAGTAATGGAGAAAGTTCTGGGAAGCCGTTGAGTGTAAAAGGGTACTCAACCCTATGTATATAAGCTCTTTGAGCCTACGTCATGTCAATGGTATGTATATACGGCGGTTATAAAGAATAAAAACGACGATAAAAAACTTCAGCGACCATTTCATCAAATAATGACGCTTCCGCGACGCGCCCCGAAACGTTGTTAGCATGTAGTTCTTTGTCCAGATGTAGTTTATAATTTTTAATAAGTCACAGGATAGTTTTCGAAAATTATCTACAGTATTCGTCCACTGCAATAATGTGAATATTAATATATTTACCGTTAAGATTTTTATACCGATAAACATGTGCCACATTTTTGTACTATCAACTTTAATCCTCCGTATGGCGTATATGTAGCTATATACAGGTGTAAACCCGCTGTTGAAACATCTCATGATCATTGCAGTTGTCATTGTATTTTTAAATTCTCTGTATCAATCATTGAACAATCGTACGAATGCGGTATGATTAAGAGTATGTGCTTCGAAATGTTTCGAAACGAAATTGAAAAACTCTCGTAAAAAGAGGTATGTTAGGTGTCACAAAGAATAAGTAACTCAGAACGAACTTTCAATGAGTTCAAAAACTATTCCTATAATAAATTCAGTCTTTATTTATTTAACTAAGTTCTATTTACTGTTTTCTAATTTATCTTTCAATTCTGAGTATTTAGCCTATTGTTTTATGCTAGTTAACACTTGGCCTACTTTTCTTCCTACGAGTTTGCCATTCTTTCAAACTTCTGTGTCACGAGTATTAATAATCAAAAGTTTGATTCCTATTATTCAGATATTTGACATGAAAAATTGAAGAGGGAGAATCGAAAAGTGGTCGCAGAGAGAGAAAAATACTACAAGATGTGTGGGAAATTGAGAACTTTATGTTTACTTTTGTACAAAAACTATATAGTTCGCAAACGGCATTGGTTCGGCAGCCTCATTGAGTTTTTTTCACCAATAATTATCATTGCCGGTATTCTCGCACTGAGATCTACCTACAACATTGAGCCTATACATGTCAAAGATGACACTTACTTTCCGATCTTAACTAAAATGGAACTAATCAATGATCATGTTCCTAAATCTTTACTTCATCTTTACTATAAACCAAACAACGATTTCACCAAAGAATTAATGGAAAGCGTTACTCGGTGTATGGAATTACCACATAATCGTAAGCATCTTTACTCATTTAAATGACTGAGATTTTCATTTTGTCGGAAAACGAAGTAGAAATAAATCAACAAAAGAATACAAAGACTTTTTTTGGAGGACTAATTACAGATCATTATGTAAAAGATCCAATTTTGCAGGAACGGATGAGAAAAATGGTTAATTCAAATTGGTTATCAGAAAAAAGTTGAGAAATTTACAAATCTTGGCTACAAACATGTGAATTTTTTGTCCATAGATATTTAAGTTGTGTCATCTAGTGGGAAAATGTTGTTTTGAATCATCAATTCAAAAAGATATTTTCCGTTTTCACACATAAACATGAATGCATAATTATTGAATAATAAATATAAATTCCGAGAGCGAAACTTATGATTAATTAACTTATCTATGATGAGAAATGATCGGCTACAACTCATAGAATGAAATATATATGCTTTGCTAATGATAAGTTACAATCTTGTTTGAAGGAAGCCTACCCACAACTCACAATATGAGAATCACTGTTGATATCAACAAGTCCAGCGATTAATGGCTAATTTTAGACGTAATGTTTTTTCAATATTTTTACAGAGTTATTCGGATTTAAAAATGAAGATGATTTGCTGCAAAGTTATGAGATACAACAAGGAAAGGATGACTTGATTTCTGTGTTGGCAGTAGATTTTGATGACATACAATTTCGTGGTGCAAATGTGCCAAAGAAATTCATTTACACTATAAGATCTTCGCAACCAATTCCAGACAATATATTTGACTTTGAAGGTTCAAGTTCAGCATCTGATAAATTAATTGCCGAAATTCCAATTGTTGCATTACAAATGTGCTTGAACGATGTCTTTATCGATAATGCTGCTCCTGATGGTGTGATTAAACCAACGGTAGGGCTGTTTGACTATATTTATTGATAGAGTCTGATACCTTTGTGTTTTTAGTTTTACCCACACAAATCTATATGCCTTTGAGAATTGTTCATTAAAGAAATGCACACAATTTTCAAATCACAGAATTAAAAAAAATTATTCGAAATATTTGTCTAAAATACATTTTCTACAGGTTGTTATACAAAAGATGCCTTATCCACCTTATGACGAAATTAGTTCTTCTGAAATCACGATTCAGTCTACTATTTGTATCTTTGGAGGAGTGATATTTTTTGCCACAATATATCTCATTCCAATGTATGTTAGTGCAGAAAAAAAGACTGGTGTAAATGTGAGTATAGTGCAATGTATTCATTGTTTTTGTGTATTCAGAATCACATAGTACCCACAATAATTACATTTTTTGATGAATTTTCGATAGAATGATAAATTGATTGAATGAAATGAAAGCCTGTTATAACTGTTGTCAAATTGCCGTATAAAACCAATATTTACGGTAACGTTTATGGTTTCCAGACTCTACTGAAAATGAACGGAGTTAGATCATACGAGAATTTTCTCAGCTGGCTAGTTAGCAGGATGTTCTTCAGCATCATACCCATTTTTTTGCTAACCATGTTTCTTAACTGTAATTTGTTTGGTCAAAAACCAATTTACTATCACAGCAATTGCATTATAATTTGGTTGGCGCTTTTCATGAATGTAACACACATTTATGCCTTTTGTCTTCATGTCGCTTCATACTTTTCCAAAGGTAAGTTAATTGAATTATAATCTATTGATTCTAAGAGATGCAAATTATCTCTGTTTTCTCTGAAAATTTAGCATGGCTTGCGCAAATGGTGGCAACAACACTTGTTATACTCTTGAATATGCTCGTCACACAGCTTGAAAATACTGAATATTTTACTTATATTCCATGGCTGGGGATATTTTGCCCAACCGTGGCTACAACACTAATATTTGACGAGCTTAACAAGCGTGAAAATGAACGTGAGTGTCACAGATTTTTGCATACCAATCAGGATAAAACACCTGTAGTTTGATCCTGGATGAGAGTAATCACTATGCTATATTTTCTCTGTTTCGATTCTCATTTTTACAGTTACTGGAGTGCATTGGAGCAATATATTCGAAACAGTAAATCCCGCATTATCAAAACTAGGCAGCGTTGGTTTCATCATGTTATTCACTATTCTGAGTGTAATCGGCCACTTTATTCTTGCGATATATCTTGACGCTGTTTTACCGTGTAAATATGGTGTCCAGAAGTCGCCATTATTCTTTTTAGATTTTTTTTCTCACGTGAGTCGTAATTCATGTTATCAAGGTTCTAATACCTGAAATTGCGTCAAGAAAATGTGCAGACTTATTGAGAATCTGTGCCTCTCTTCATCTCATTTACAAAATCAATTTTGTTTCAATCTTGTACTAGGTCTGGAAAGGAAACAGAGTATGCCATGATAACGAAGCTGCACATTCACAGAGTTTAGATGGTCAACCAAAGATATTGGAACCTGTACCTGAAGGTGCTTTAACTCCATGCATTGTGATGAAAAACTTGGTGAAATCTTTTATGTGCGGACTATTTTTTGGACAATATGGAAAAACACGCGTAAGATTATATTTTCGAGTGCATTATAACATTCTTGCTAAAACTAATGATATGATTCGGAATTTGAAATTTTCATCGCCTCACTTTTCGTTTTGTTCTGTAAATGCAATTCCAAATATCTGTATTAACTTTTTGGATTTAGGAAACTATATTCATCTGAATTCTAATATTTTTCAGAAGGTTGACGCAATTCGTGGGATCAGTATGGAATTCTATAAAGGAGTGATTACAGCTTTACTGGGACACAATGGCGCTGGGAAAACTACAATGTTTTCAATCCTGACGGGTAATTTTTTTAGACTACTCAATCTCTAATACATCTTGTAGTGTCAAATCGAAACCCACGAAAGTGAAAATGTTTTGATGTTTTCATATAATGTTCTGTCACCCTCCCGACTCTTGGCATGAAAAAAAGCTACGCATGTACACTGTCGAATGATGCCAAGAGCACGGACAATGGTTCGATGTATGCTAAGCGGTAAACGGTTGAACTTTGGAAAGTGTCGGAAAGCAATATAGGTACTCAACGTGCACAAAATGGTGTTTTTTTTCCAGATATTCTTTATTTCTATTTTTCTCCCATTTTAAACTCCAAGCAAGAATGTCAACACTCCAAATTATGTAAAAAATGGTTCCAGGTATGTTTTTCACCTGATTTCACCCATATAACTTTGATTTTCGTTGTTCTGTCATTTTTCAATGAATTCTCCCAAATTATTCTGTTCGTTATGATGTGAGATTAAATTATTGTGCAGAATGAGTTAAGCAATGCGGAACGAGCCTTCTGCGCAGCAAGATTTGGGTGGCGGGGATTCCAATGATGATGTGGATATGTGAGGTTTTGCAAGTGTTGGGCATTGGATTCTCAATCAGGATTCATTAGAAGATGAAGCTTCATCCCCCGACGATAATGGTTCTAATTTCGTTGCTGGTAATTCCAAAGAAAGCGATAGCCAAACAAAATGGCAGCAATGGTCGATCATGAGGAAGACCGAGCAGATTACAATTTTGATGATGTATGGAAGCAGCCTACTTGCAGATGGTCTCTCTCAAAAACTGCTGCGCGTGAGGATGGTAGACAAGCCGGACCAAGAACTATAGAGGCAGGAAGAAGAAGAAGAAGATATGCGAGGCAGTGGAAGAGGACTAAGTGCCAGATCCCTGGGTAAAGAGGACCTTATCTCGCATTAGATTATATTTACCTAGTGCCAGCAATGAACCGTGAACAATTTCGAATCTAGTGGAGGCTTGGAATTTGTTAATGAAGGGTGAAATGATTGAAAAAAATTATGAAGCATACGAACAAATGAATTGAGCATGAGTAACAGAGTATTAATCTCCAGTAAACTCATCACACTGTAACAAATGTACAGGAAATGAATGCATACGTTGGTGTCATACTAATATGGGGGTTTTATAAACAAAGTAACGTTGATGTGTCCGAATTATGGGTGTCACATTTGGGAAATCCAATATACAACTGTAGGATATCATTCAACTTATTCAAATTTTTGAATTCATGTAAGCGATTTGACGATAAAGAAACACAGAGAGACGGAGGCAAGAATTGAGGTATTTTGGTATCGAACTGCACATTATGTTATTCTCCCTTTCAAAATAGAACTAATAACGAGGAAATTGTTTGGTTTCACGGATTATGTTCAGAATATGCATAAAAAATTAATCGAATAAATCACGATGATGATAGACTCGAAAACGTGCTATATGATTACTGCGGTTCCTTATGTACGTAAAATCCAAAAACAAAATGATGGAGATGTCACCGCATATTGTGTTGGAAAATTGATGAGATCTATTTCCCGTTCCGGGAGAACCGTTACCATGCACAATTGTATTACATCCGTTCTTCTTCTTGAGACATTGAAGAAACAGCATAATGTAACTGCAGTACCCACACTTTGAAAGAACAAGAGAAAAATTCCGAGCACTTTTAAGACTCCTGCAGGCTGATTCCCTAACGTGAAATGGCAAAATAACTGTGAAACAATAGCGTCACTGTTGGAATTGTATCATATGATTTGTTCTTGTCAATAACAACAGCAGCTATTCTTTCGGTCACGATAACCACAAAGTTAGAAAATATGCACCCTGGTCAGGCAGGATCTGCACGATTTGCTTTCAGTGAAGAACAACGTATGACACTTGTTTTATATGCTTCAAACGAAAATAAATTGGATTTTTCATTGTCCACTTTGATTGATCATCTTGACTCCAAAATTGATCCAAATACCAGAAACTATCACACTGTGGAATACGACAAAAGGAGGACTAGTTTGACCGAATGTGCCATAGGTACTCATAGGGCGATGAGCGAACAGGTGGCCATTTAAATTTTTCTTCAAGATGTTGAACCACTGCGAGATCAATGCTTGTGTTCTGTACAATTTGAACGGTATTAACCAAGAGCAACGTTCAGGCAAATTTATGAAAAATCTAGCTCTATCCTTATTAGAGCCTCAATCGTGCCTGAGATTTCAGAACGTGACTCTAAGACGCAATACAAGAGCAACTATTGTAGAAATCCGGAACATTCCTGATTGTCATCTCTCTGAATATCCCGATGGTGCGATAATTGATGACACAAGAAGTAGATGTACCTTCTGTTCAGAAGCCACCAGAAACAGGCGTGGTCAACTCTGTCCTGAGTGCTTGAGAGAAATATGTAGTCTGCATTGCTCACCTCCATGGTTCAAGTGCAACATTGACCTAGGGTCACAAAAATAACTGTAAAATTCTGTCAAGTTAAACCTTTCTTACTATATATGTATGCGCTATAATATATTGTTGTATTGAAAGTTGACAAATAGAATTTGTTATGGAATTTAAGATAGAATTAGTGGTTTGTTATATTTAAATGTGATAAGAATTCCTGTTTGAGTATACCAAATATGCTCGTTATAATCGATATAGTTGTATTTGTAAATACAGCATTTTTGATTTTCAAAATAAGTATACCTTTTGAAGAATTGCCAGGAACCAATATTTTTTCCGCAAAGCACAAGTATAGACATCTAAAACTACGGTGGTTGTTCTCGATTTACTCAACTACTGAATATCCAGCAATTTTCGGAAGATAACCCGCTTCTCTTCTGACTTTTTTTTCTGTTGAAAAAAGGCATTTTTACCAGTTTAATGTAATCATTGACCATTTTGACCTATTTCATTGGATTCCTTGAAAAATTTGGCTCCTCATTACAGTACTGTCATGTTCAATTATGCTAGGAAATATAGACAAAATAGTGTTTTCGTTTGGGTGTTGATTTGACCGGCTCTGATGGGGGCAGCGATTATACCAGGCACTTTACAAAAAAAAAAAAAAAAAAAAAAAAACGGAGAGATGAATATCTATTGAAAATGTTAAACATTTACGAATCAAAAGCTGAAGACAGAGAAGAATTTATCATTCTATCGGTCCAGTCAGACCCTGGATACGATTAAATGTGATAAAATGTTATAGATGAGAATGAAATCTATAATATAATTTGTGGTAATTATCTCCAGGTACAACGTCACCATCGGCAGGAACAGTCTATATCAATGGCATAGACCTGAATGAGGATCTTGATACGATCAGAAGCGATTTGGGTGTATGTCCGCAAGAAAATATAGTATTCTCAGATCTTACTGTTGCAGAGCAGCTCCGACTGATCAGTTCAGTGAGTCAATACTTTTATTTTTTCATCTTCCATTATGCCGCGCCACTTCATTAGTCCTGGAAAGTATGAGAAGCGAATTTTGTTATAATGATCACTGACTGAGTTTGGTATATGAATTGCGTCAGAAAGTTGATCAGTTTCTTGATTTGAAAATAACTATTTTAGTTAAAACAAAAGAATAAAACCAGAAAGCAGTTATTACACGAAGTTGATGAAATGCTGGACAAGCTGAACATAAGTGAAAAACGAGACGCCATGCCAGATAAACTTTCTGGTGGTCAGAAAAGAAGACTGTGCCTAGGGATGGCGCTCATCGGTGATGCTTCTGTAAGTTCAAACTCATTTAACTATCAAATTTGTATGATTCTGGGAATTCCTCCACAGCACTGATATACCAAAAGAAGTGCAGCTAATGTTGTAAAGAGTAAGAGTTAGTTTTTGGAATTTTTATTTTTAGGTTATATTCTTAGACGAGCCAACTTCAGGAATGGATCCAGAGACTCGACGGGGAACGTGGGATCTTTTATTGGTAATAATTGAATAATTATTCTCATTGAAATCAATCTGGTTGATTATTTAATTCACTTCTGCCTTTTGTTTTGTGGTACTTGATAACTTGAGGTGGGTATTGATATCAGTTAGCCAGAGTTTGTTTTGCTAATAGATAGTCGGAATAATTATCAGATACTCTCATGCTTTCATCTTTCCTGTATTTATGATTTTCCCATGTATGTAGAAATACCGTGGTAAGAAGACAATTGTAATCACGACTCATAGCATGGAAGAAGCAGATGTTCTTGGGGATAGGATTGCAATTATGCACTCAGGTCAAATGAAATGTTATGGCACGTCGATGTATCTGAAGAAACTGTATGGTGACTAAATTTCTTCAACTTGAATCCTTTTAAATACGATTGAATAGAAGAATTCAGCTTGCTCATTCCTAAGCTTTCATGAGCTAGTCGTCAAACTTCAGCTTTGGAAAATAATTCGTTATCATGGCAATAATATAGGTCACAACTACCATGAAGTGGCATTATCAACCACTCCATGGTGCGATGAGAGGCAGATTCGTGACATGGTCGGCTTCGATGCAAAAATGAAAGTAACTCATCACGGCAGAATAGTTATGAGCACTTACAACTTCCTTACCAGAAATTTTGGATAATATAGAAAACCGGAAAACAGAGCTCGGAATTACTGGCATGAGCGTATCAACGATTACGCTGGAGCAAGTATTTTTGAAGTATGTAAAACCACCTTGCATTTTTTTTTACTATTATTCGGATATATATGTTTCTATAAATTGTGGACCACGTTCTAAAATTATTGCATTGATGAGGAAAATTAGATTCTATTACATAATAGAATGTCTCATTTTACTATACCAAATAATATTTTTGTTTCTAATAAAGGGCTGCTGAAGACGACGAGAATAACGACAAATCCCTTGACTATGTTGATGGAACAGAAAAATCCGATAGAAATGGCTATAAAAATCTGACCGTATCCAATCTGACCAAAGAAAGGATCAATGCCTTGTTAAGAAAAAAAATCACCTACTTCAAACGAGATACACATCTGTTTACTGCAATTGTAGGTTTTTTTCTAATTCATTTAATAGATATGATGAACACAACTCGTGTTTCCTTTATCATTTTTCAAATCGTAAGAGGTATCATAGTTGTATAACTATTCCTTCACAGATACTCGGTGCCCTGTTGGCCGTACTACTTCCAGCATTATTCTACAGCAATGATTCTAAAAAACAAGTAGTACATCGCTTGATCTTGACTTATATCAAACTCTAGAGGCGCTAATTTACTCTAAAAATCAAATGCTTGGAGACACTTATGGAAAGATCATTGAAAGCCAGGGCGGTATAGCAACCCGCACGCAAGCTAAAGTGTCTCATGGTGCGTAACGAGAAATGAAACTGTCTTCAGTGCTGATCAATTAAAATCTTAATGAGACTGAAAGAAATGACATAACGAACAGTGAATTGATTGATGATATTTTTTTTCAGAGCTACTATCAAGGGCTTCAATTGACTTGACGTACTATAAAACTCGATTTCTCATTGCTGCAGAATTTAATTCGAGTTTATCAGCAAATGGACTCTATTCAGGCAGCGCGACATTCAGCGCTCCAATAAGCGTCAACGGTATGTCGAATTTAGTACTAAAGACAGTAGCAGGGGACCAGTATTCAATTGATGCAAGTATCGGTGACTTACCTCGGTCATTGAAACAAGACGCAAAACAAGAAATGATGATTAGCATTCGAATTATAAGAACGGCTATTTTGTTTATGACATTATTCTTTCACATTGTCGCTCTATTTGTCAAGCATCCCCTATTAGAGAATAGTACTAGAATCAAACAACTGCAAAAGATGGCTGGAGCTTCGGCTCTCTTGTATTGGGGAACAACGTTTCTTATTGATTATGCATTGTACATTATAATTACGCTATTGACAGTATCTGGAATATTTCTGATGGATATTTTCTACGTATCAAATACTATCTGCCAGACAGAAATAGGTGAGTTGAACAACCTTCAGCATTGAATGCAGATTCTGTAACTCTTTTATGTGTAATGTCTCTTATTTATCTTGGGACGGATCCGAAATTGCCATTACATTTCATTTGAGATTGGATGAAATGTTCAATTTCGATGTTAAAATGAAGTACATGTATCACTTGACTTACCCTTCCAGGTATTCTTCTTCTGCTATTTCTACTCTTTGGTATCAATGCTCTATTGATTGTCTACATACATAGTTTCATTAAAAAACGATTCCATCTGGTATATTCAATTCTAAGTGGCGTGCCTCTGCTTTTAAGTAAGTTTGTAATACTTTTGAATAATTAACAAATTTGGATGGTTTGAGATCACACAAATTATCTTTTTATTTTGTGACTGCCCAGTCTATTATAAATCAAACCCACTGACCATCAATTTTCATAAATTGAAAACTTTCAGATGGTAACATTTTTACCATATTGAGAACTAGTCCTTAACACAGATATTCTCATTGATATTGTGCCGATTGAAACATGTCATCATATTATTTTCCACAGCATTTGTTGTCATTACTCTAAGCAAGGTGTTGCTGAATGTGGAAAATGCTAAAAGTGCTAGTATTGCACTACGAAGGATGTTTTCCGTGGTACCTCATGTTAGTTTTGTCTCTGGATATATGAAATTTGCAGAAATAGCGTCGGATAATGCCAGATGTCGAGGGCTATCCAATCGTTTGAATGAAGCTGCCTGTTTTATCAATGATTTGTGTTGCGGTATGCAATGATTTGTCAACAAAACTTATTCATATTGGTCTTTGTTTCAATAATTATGTAAACATTCTCTGATCTTAGGTATGAAATGTTTTGATGGATACTGTAAAAATCCACTGCCATATTTTGGTAACTTCAATAGTGAAGGGGAATTGGAAGAATTTGTTTTATATTTATTCCTCACACCAATCATTTTCGTGGGTATCCTATGGTTGCTGGAGCAGCAGACATTTGCAAAATTGCTTTTGAAATCACGAGTAAATAAACAGAAGCCTACAGGTCAAAATGATGTAGTGGACAGCGAGGTTGAGAAAGAAAAGAGTATCGTACACCAAGCAATCAATCAATGTGAGTCTTACTTTTTCGAATAATAGAGCCGGTAACGTTTCCGTATTTGCACTTATGGCGAGTTCGACCCACTGCACTGAGTGCGATTTCCCTAGTATTCTAGTCTCCCCATCGATTGAAATCCTGGTGAATATACACTCAGTGCACACCACGGCAGTGAGTCGAATTCGCCATTAGTTGGTGTATTACAAATTCAATAGCGTATTGGTAGTATGGAGCAAATTTTCTTTTACTGGGAATTCTTTGATTGTATACTTTGAGAAGAATGTGCATTATGCTTGTTGTAGTCTTGATATTACATTGTAAATGAGCAGAGCATTTGGTGGTGGACTACTGAGAGATTAGACGTTGAATTAGGCTACTGTAACACACTTGGATTTAAACAAGAAATGGTTTCAGATGTATGCGATACAGATTACAATGATGAAAATGTCTTTTTGGTTCATGAACTAAGTAAATCTTATGGAAAACTTGACGCAGTAAAGGAAGTAAATTTTAGAGTGAAGAAAAAGGAATGTTTTGGTTTATTGGGGGTGAATGGTGCAGGCAAAAGTACCACTTTCAGAATGTTGGTGGGGGAAGAAATTCCAACTAGTGGAATTCTTCGTCGTGGACCTTATGGCATTGAGGCTGATCGAACAGAGGTAAGTTTGAGAGGTTTGTTCATCTTCGTACACCATTAAAATAAATTTTGCAGCTACATCAATTTGGTACAACTTTTTCAATTCTTCCATCTTTCTACCTTGGAAATTTTTTAGGAAGAAAAATAGATATAATGATGTCACACGTTCTGTTTTTTTGTGTCAGAATCATTAACTAATATCCACTGAGTAATATCCATTTTTTCATTGCTATTTTATCATTTTAGTATTTGAATGGAATGGGCTACTGTCCCCAAAATGATGCGTTGATTCCATATTTTAACTCCTTGGAACATTTGTCTTTATTTGCATCCCTTAGAGGCATACCAAAGTATAGAGTTGCATCAGAGGTTCATTCCTGGATTGACAAGCTTCGTAAGTTCATACATTTGACAATCTATTCTAATAAACCGAAAAGTAATTTAGTAAGAATCCAGGTTTTAAGATTCTGTAACAACTTTGTGAAATTTGCCTGAAGTATGAACTAATTTTGATTGCTTAGGTTTAAGTGAACACGCGAGAAGTCCTTGTGGCAGTTACAGTGGTGGTAATAAAAGACGTTTAAATATTGCAATGGCATTGATTGCCAGTCCCGAACTGGTTTTGTTAGATGAACCAACGACCGGAGTCGATCCAGCGGTGAGAAGACTCGTGTGGAAAATTCTCCAGAGTTGCCAAGCAGCTGGACAAGCTATTGTACTAACTTCGCATAGGTATATTCAATAAAGTTCCTACATAATGTTCAAGATATGGGAAAAAAATTTAGATAAGTATTGCAAACGACCGATTTGCTCTACTACAGAACAGATTAGTCCATTCTTTGAGAGGTATTACAGGCTTCTCTAACCGCAATGATGAATAATGATTTCGAATACGGTTTTCCCTGTTATAATTCATTCAAAAAATATCTTCCATTGGTTAAAAAGCTTTGCAATATAATTCTAGTATGGCAGAATGCGAGGCGCTCTGTAATAGGCTAGTAATCATGGCACGAGGTCGTCTTTTGTGCATCGGAGCTAGTCAGGAGTTGAAAGAACGTTTCGGAGCAGGTTTCAATATCACAATTAAACTGAATCCTGCGAGATGCAAAGAAGATTTCATTGAAATTAAGAAGAAAATGCAAACTACTTTCGTTTGTAAGCTGAAAGATGAGCATCCGGTAAGCTAGATTTCAGTCAAAAATTTCTAATCTCCTTTTCATCCTGAAATAACATTCAAACCAACGTTCTATTTACAGGGATGTTTATTTTATCATATAACCGACTCTTCAGCAACTTGGGTGAAGATGTTTGGGACAATGAACACTCTAAAATCTGAGTATGAATGTATCGAAGATTTCATTGTGTCCACATCGACACTGGAACAACTGTTTATGCAGTTTGCTAAATCTTCTACAAATCCTGTACCAAAATCTTGTGACTCAGATCATGAGCCAACTTGTGTATAAAATAACTCTACGTACTATTACTGCTAGTCGCAGATCCACACATATCTTATATCTAATGTATTTTGATGTAACATCGATTTAAATGTTTCATTGTCAGACAATTGCGAAATATTGATATTATCATTAAGGGAAGTGATATTAGGTAATAATAATAATAATAATAATCAAACTGTAGGCCATGATGGACGTCCAAACTCAAAATAGATATTTGTATGGCAAGTGCGCATAAAGACCGCAAGCCAGATATCCTATTTTATACGCTACCATCGTCATTAACAAGACTACAATGTAGTTGATTACACACAAGTGCTTGAAGACTTGTTTTTCGAGCACAAGTGCTCAAAAAACGACATAGTAGTCGAGTGATCGACGGAGATCGTATATGCAACCATTTTCATTTTCCCAATTTTGCTAATATCAATGTAAAAAGAAATACCAAATTCTATGTGTAAATATTTTTGGTGGCCTTGAGCAAATCGGATACGCGCAATGGATGTTTTTTACTAGTTTTCTATAATGCGATGATAAAATAAGAATCTGTTGAAATAATAAGTGCAGTATTTAAATTGTATAAAAATTCTGGTGAAAACTTCCTGTGGGTGTTGGATCAAGAACTGTGAATGCATATTCATGCAAAGTTGTCTCCGTAACTATTAAATTCCTGGGAAATGGTTCTAGATAATTTTTTTATTTTAGACTTCTGTAATCATGGAAAAAATGATTTGAAACTAACGGGGTCGACGATAATTAACTGAAAATTTTCCTCATGAAATTTGCAATCTATATTGTTTCATTTTTATGCAAAACTTGATAACACTTGGCAATATTGATATACTATGTAATGGTAAGAATATTGTCCACTCAAAATAAATCAGAGCTATATAGTAAGGATCTTACCTGTATTTTAATTTATCATTACCGACAATTATAAACATTCGTCATTATTATAGTATAGCTCATTAACTGCTTTGAACATTTTTATGTTCTGTGTTTTATTGTATAATCTGACAATTGTATCACATGTTCGTGAGTATTTTTTTACTGGCAATAATAAACAGTCGGTCATGTAGAAGATATTTTTGTTGAATCCGTTGTCCTCCGTATGTGAGAATTATGGAGATTTTTGGATCTTTGACTGCCAGTAAGAACTACTCTCGAATATACTTGATCTCGAAGATTCGAATATATTATACCGTCTCTATATTGGTATAACATTTCATGTACGAAATATTGACGAGCAAAATAATAAAAAGATTTTGCGATTATTCTAATTATTTGTAAAGTTATTTTTACTGGCGTAGGGTTTTACGATTTTTAATAATTATATACCCATATACCTATATTATTAATATAATAGTGAGTAACGTCTACATTTTTTCAGAGTACCGAGGGCAGAGCACATTATACTTAAATTGAAGGAATCTCAAGGGTTGGTTGGATATTCACAGAAAAGAAACATTTCGTTCATGAAATTCCATGTCTCATTTTATTACATTTTCTACAAGTATATTGAATCGCTTATAAAATCATGAGCACAAGGTACAGGTTCAAGACCTTGTCTTGCATTCTGGACAAAATTGTATTTTGTGCAGTGACTCCTTTTCCTAAATCTTAAACTTGACATCTAATTTTCTTTGAAAATCTAATTTGGACGTTACTATATACATATTGAAATCTAAATGTTTTTCGCTTTTCATTCCGTTCCATTATTCAATATAAATAAAATACTCGCAATATGTGATGATAATCCTTTTCTATATCTGCAGCGTTCAAACAATGTATTGTGTTTTCGAGAATACTGAAATCAATGCAATTGGTAACAATTACATTGTAAGGGGATTGTGGATGGGTGGTGTCGTCCCTCGTCCACCTACCGCGACGTTGCTCACACGCTTTCGTGACAATAATACGCTTGCACGATTGAACGCGAAACGTAGTCTAGCCGAGTAAGCATTGACTCCTATTATTTTTGAGAAGTTCGCCGATTTTTTTGTAGGTAGATTTGACCTCGACCAAGAAGCCCGTGATTTGGCCTGTATGTAGAATTGACAGAATTGTCATTATTTTGTAAATAAAATTATTTTTTCTCGGTTTTCGGAAAAAAAAAATTGACGAAAATAAAAAACTTATGACATATTCCGATTGCTGAGAAAAAAATTATTAGGTTTAAAAAAAAAATCCTACGATAAACTGCCGTTCGACCGCCCGCTCTCGTATGCCCCCCACCGCGTCGACGCGCCATCGTTTGACGTTGCCGCGCCGCTGGAATACAACGCCTCGCGTTTGCCTGGATTCTCTACTTAATTCTGACAAAAATAGAGCTGATCTGAATTAAAGAATTCATGGTTGACCCTTGAGGTATGGACGAGATATAGTATTTTTTTCAAATCTTGATATTATTAACATTGATAATAAATCGCAAATAAGTAAAACAAGTGTAACTCCGGTTCTAATAAAGACAATATTGAAAAAGAGTCTGTAGTGGCGGGGCCTACTGCGAATACGAGATCCATAACTACTTCACCTGCCGCTACTGAGTCGGTAAAGCTAAGAGTAATTAGCGTTGAAGAGGTTAAATATGATATACTGAGACAGTCCAAATATCGCTGATCTCACATACAATAATTATGGATGATGCATAATTGTCCATGGGTATGTATAAACTATAGTGATTTCAGTAAAATGTTTTTCACTATTTTACATGTCCATAAAATGTTTTATCATGATTATCAAAAAAAATAATGACAAAATTTTAACTTTCCTATTTTCTTGTTCTTAAGGTCTGGGAGAAAATTACAGACAGGAGTTTTTTGTGCTCAACAATTCATGTAATGTTTTGTGAGTATTAATGAGAACAGAACATGGATGTTTTACAAATACAAGTAATACAAGATCTCAGTTATCATATTTCATCATTCATTATTTGTAATCACTATACACATTAAAACAAACTAACTGAAACGTAAGTTTTTTCGGGTCCGGCACATGTTCACCATTTTTTATGAAATTTTCAGACATGGTGTGTCGATTGATAACATGCTAATGGACAACATAATAGCATCTGATAATTACCCAAAAATCATGCGATCACCGCGCTCATTCGATCTTGGCAATCCGCCTCCATTGAGCTCTACAGTTGTTGAAGCAACCGTGTCACATATTAGAAGTGCGGATATCGTAGAAGGTACACAGTTTGATGTTTAGCATACATTTGCTTTCGAGCCGTTGACAAATTTAGTGGTATAAATAACTTCTCATCGGGAATACTAAAAACCGTAGGAATTATATTTTCAAAATCAATTACTGATTTTTCCCAATAATAATTTCAGTCGAATGTTGATTAAAAATTGTTCTGCGAGAGGCAATTGCCAAGTGTGGAGACATCTAGCGCAAGCATGATCAAGCATGTAATGTGAGAGTGACGCTTACAATAAACAGTCTATGTTTAACAATCATGGCGTATGGTTATTGGCTCATAGAGCTCCGAGTATACATAAAACACTAATAAATATAAACCGGGCAAAGAATTACTTATCGCAGATGCTCTGTCGAGAGCTTATCTGAAAGAAAAACCGAACGACAACTTAGATAAGGAAATAGCATTACATGTATGTTTAATTCAGTCACAGATTAATGTAACCGAGGGAAAACTAACGGAATTCAAGGAAAAAACAAATAGCGATATAGAGTTAAAAGACTTGAAGAAAGTTATAATTGATGGATGGCCAAAGAATAATAAAAAGCTAAAAGAAAGCTTGTAAATATATAGTCAATATAAAAACGAACTAACTATTAACGATGACCTAATATTTAAGGGCCAGTGTTTAGTTGTACCAAAAAGTATGAGAAACGAGATGCTAGATAGAATTCATTATACTCACTTAGGTATAAATAAATGTTTAAAATTGGCAAACGAATCACTATTTTGGCCAGGAATGTCCAACCAAATCAAACAAAAAATACAAAAATGTCACGTATGTTGTGAATATTCTAATTCACAAACTAAAGAACCGCTTATACCACACGAAATACCCACCATACCTTGGAACAAATTGGGGTGTGATATATTTGAGCTTAAAGAACAAAAATATTTACTCATGATTGATTACTACTCTAAATTTGTAGAAATAGAGAAGCTGGATAAAGATATGACAAGTAGCACAGTGATAAAGAAAATGAAATCTGTTTTTGCAAGACACGGTATACCTCGTACAGTAGTATCGGATGGAGGTACACAATTTACATCAGCTATATTTAAACAGTTCGCTAATGAATGGGAATTTACTTATGTCATAACATCGCCACATTATGCAAAGTCGAATGGGATGGCAGAAAGGCATATACAAACAACGAAACAAATATTCAAAAAAGTTATGAAAGATAATAAAGATTTCAATTTAGCGCTATTAGATTACAGGAATACTCCAATATTTAACAACATATCACCTGCAGAAATCTTGATGTCTAGAAAACTTAGATCTAAAATACCAGTTACAGCAAAAATGCTAGTACCAAACAAAGCTCAAGGATATAATAAAACTGTAATAGATAATAGACAAAAAACGCAACAAATGCAATATAACAAAATAGGAGTGAAAGAGTTATCAATGATACCAGATAATACCAAAGTATTCGTACAAGTCAAACCGAAAGCTAACTGGTCACCAGGGAGAACTATAGAAAAAATAAGGGATAGAACATACAAAGTACAAATGGAAAATGGTTCAATCCTAATACGAAATAGAAGATTACTCAAACCGTTAACGACAATTAAGACCAATAATAAGATAGAGATTGAGAAAAAAAAGGGGAAGGAAGAGTATCATTATGAGCAATACATAGAATTAGAACCTACTGTAGAAAATCAAAACTCTGAATCTGAAACAGATTATGAAAGTGCAGATATTTCAGATATTCAGGACACTGAATCTGGAAAACAAGTAAATGTGAGACCTAAAGTAACCTCATCGGGTCGTGTTATAAAACAACCAAAGAGATTGAATCTGTAAGACAGTAAATGTAAACAATGTCATAAAACAAATAAACTAAGTAAAAAAAAGAGGATGCGGAGACATCTAGCGTAAGCATGATCAAGCATGTAATGTAAGAGCGACGCTTACAATAAACAGTCTATGTCTAACAATCATGGCGTATGGTTATTGGCTCATAGAGCTCCGAGTATACATAAAATACTAATAAATAAATAAAACAAGCAAGGTCTCATTTCTCATGAAATTAGTTAGAAAATAGAATAATGCAACCAATTTTGAAAAGTAGGGAATTCATTAAGTAGTTGATTTATTTCCATAATATATTTTCCACATCTTGACATAATCTATAATATTTTGAAACAAATACGTATTGTTGAAATTAAGGAAATTTACTGCTAATTTCTAATGCTGATTGAGTTAGTTCTTGATCTTTCGAACTTATACAACGAAAGATCAATCGATTTACCAATCAACCCTTGTATGAATAAGATACACTATGCAAGTGCGTAAAGTCTTATATATTGTACGCCCAGCCAGATTGATTCTGATCTCAGTGAATTTGACGACACTCGAATAATGTTGGCAACAGTAATGTCTCGTAGTGTTCCAATGAGTCGTGCTATGAGCCATCATTACTGCATTGACAACCGTATTAGAGACTTGTGAAATTCAGAGGGAGTCAGTATGAACCTCGTCGGGTGTACATTCACAAATCGAGATATCTTCAACAATAACGTGTATGTAACTAACCTGTACCACATAATTTTTCAACGCCCCATTTGTGGGTGTTTGAATAACTATAATGAGGATTGTACTGACAAATAAATATTTGCCAATATTGTTATAGATGAAAGTTTCAACGATGATTCAGAAAAAGACAAGGATTATCAAGTTATAGAGCAGAGCGATACCACTGATAGCGGAGCATCGATGGAAGTGTCAGATCACGAATTGGAGGAGCCTGTTACATTTGAATTTTCAAATAGGGTAGTATCAGCGCCTGATGATACCGATTTAATCGTTGACGATTCTTCAACTCCATCGAGTACGAAATAATATTTTTGTCTCTACTGCAATAAAATGCAGACTAAAATAGCAAGACATTTAGAAATGGTGCATAGCCAGGAAGAGCATCTTAAGAAAGTTAGTGCTCTTCCCAAAGGCAATCCTGAACGGTAACAAATTATTGCGACCCTTCGAAAGAATGGAAATCACATCTTCAATACGCAACAAAGATTCAATGATGGCAAGTTGTTAGTATGTAGACGTCCTAACGAAAGAATGGAAAAGACTGCACAAGATTTCATTGCCTGTGCAAAATGTAAAGGCCAGTATGCTAAGTCGGTAATCCGTCATCATTTTCGTAACTGCGCCAAAATTTGCTGCAAAAATGACAGAATTATAATGGTTAAGGGACGAGCATAATGGCACATATTCACGAGAAAGCAGAACCAGAAGTCGTGTTGAAAATCTTTTCATACACGTGTGAAGATGAAATACCCCGGAGCATTCGTTATGATGAACTTATTATTTTATTCGCTAACAAGCAGTATGAAGGATACTGCACACATCAACATTTCTTTCCTATGGTTCAAGGCACGCTTAAGAACACTGGGCTGCTTCTTCATAGCGATAAAAAGAGTTGACGCTGGTATATCTGACTTCGCATCCATTCACAGACCTGGATGCTACGATAGCTGTATTGTCGCAGTCAAAGAAGTGGCAGAATTTTACCACGACACACGAAGGTTCAAGCATCCGACTAATGCATCAACTCTTGGAACTCTACTGAATCAAGTTGGTGAGATACTGCGATCGAAATATATCAAATTTGAAGACGAGAAGAAACAAAAGCAAGTTGAAGATTTTCTCAAATTACTTAACAATAGTTATGGTATTTCGAAGCCAGAACATCAGCCGAAAAAAAGTCCAACTCCCTACTACAGAAGATATAAGAACGCTTCAAAAATATTTAGAGTGAGCGTCAAAAATACACTAGAATTCTTGAAAACAAATTTAGTCATTCAGCTTGGCATAAGCTCGCAGAAATTATGTAAGGTTTATGATCCGAGGGCATCTTGGACGAGGTGTACCTGTATTAGCTCCATCTGACATTCTCCGATCTATGAACTTGATTAGAAAATTTCGTCACGAAGCAAAAGTAAACGACGATAATCCGTATCTTTTCGGTTTACACTCGAACGATTCACAGAGGCACAAATATCTGCGAGCAGGTAATTTACTGCGGAACCTGGCAGTATCTTGCGATGCAAAAATGCCGGCTCATTGCGTGGAACGAAATCACGAAAGCACATTGCAGCGCATTGTAGAAATTTGAATCTGTCCGATACTCAAGTATCTGACTTGGCCAATTTGATGCGGCATCACGACAAGGTGCACAAGCAAATTTATCGCCAACCTATCATACAAAGAGATATAATCAAGATTTCCAAGCTGCTAGAGCTTGCCCAGGGTACAAATAATTTGACCTTTTTTGGCCAATTGGAAAATAAAAAACTGCTTTTTGTCAAGATTTCACTAGGGTCTTCCCTTAATGCATGTAATAACCGCATTGAATTACTAGATTAGAGTACCAAATATGACTTCATACGTGTAACGGACTACGCAATATACCTTGTGAGAGTGTGCCAGGATCGCTCTTACAACATACTATATGCAAAATACTATATACGTCCAACAGTCACACGTAATGATAAACACATACAGATATTTGGGATGAGGAGTGGGAGGTATGAGGTTTGAGCTAAACCTCGTCCTCTTTCGCCCAGGGATCGTCTAATTATACGGATCGGCGTCCCATAGTCGGACAGTATTTGTCAATATTCTTTTATTATATACACATCATATCTGGTATTTTCTCTATTAAGGATATATTGTTTGTCAACGCCGAATGTTCTTGTCTATCTCTTGCAACGTCTGGTCAACCTGGGTGTCTGAGCAACCATTTTTAACATACTCGACCTGATTTCTTCATTGTTCATTCACTCTAATTGTTAATTCTTACATTATTCATTGTACGTTGTCAGATATCGCCGTAGCGCCACTTTTGGGATTGTGCAGCAAGAGGAAAACCAACCACATTTGTAATACGGTGATATCGCCAAAATTAATAATAGCCCTGAAGGCATGAGTAGTAATTTTGCAAGCTAAAGTGTGTTTCTGTGCATTCATATTCATATCACTCCGTTCCCACTTCCTCAAAGACTATTTATTCTGTTATTCTGAGAAACAAAGGAACAAAATCGTTACAACCTATGTATAGACCTATTGGGGTGTTTGTTGTCCGATCTGTGAATGTACTTCGATAGAAAATAATAGCTAATTACGAAACACATTTTTGCCAACTCGTTACGTGAGGACTGCATTAGGGCATCAGTGTCTTTGAAATCGAGACCGCGATGTTGAATCTAAGGTATACTTTGAGAACACATATTCACAAGTTCATACCTCCTACTTTGACGAAGTAATATTACTAGTTTTGCATATACGAATATAAGTATCGAGGTCGAAGTGCTAATTTTATGATTGTTTATTTCAATTTTCATATTTCGCTATGAAAATGCTTTAATTACAAAATTTGAGGAGAGGGTATATTAAGCTGTGATAACGATGAACTAAACTTAACGCGACGTGACCCGACGTAACAAGAGGGTAATTTAACGGACGGGTCGAGGCTTCATTTTCGAAATATCACGTATCGTCCGCATGGCGATGCGATCCGAGAAATAATGTATCCACCTAAACTTCATCAGTAAACTTGAAGATTCGCTGTGAGCTCTATTCGGGTTATATAATGCAAAAATATAACTGAATTAATCCTTTGTATACAACGTATATTTGAGGACTTCAGTCTCGAGCGATCGTTGAAATCAAGGACAGGCTTTTCAATCTGTCGTATACTTAATTGAGGACATATATTCCCAGGCTTATACTTCCTACTTTGACAGAGTGATATTACTAGGTGTGCATAAACTAATCAGTGTAACAAAGTTCTATTGCTAATTTCAAGATTTTCTATTCACATTTTCATGCTTTGCTATGAGAATGCTGCTGGTGATTTTTAATTGTAATGTTAGGGTATAATTAGGCTCCATTATCTAAATATCACGTATGAATTACATTTTGAGTCATGAATGATGAGTATATGTAATTCAAGAAATTGTAAGATATATTCATGGAAAAGTTATTAATAGCTAGCCACAGGACGACAGAGAGATAGATTCGTTGTAAGCTCCATTCGGATACCTATTACGTTTGATAATACCTGCCTGCAGTCTCGAACGATCGGTTAGTTTGAGCACGTGATTAGGACACGATCGTAGGTTTATACCTTCTACTCTGACAAAGTACCTAATATTACTGGCTCTGCATAAACTTATCAGTGTAGAACAGTCCAAGCTCCAATTTTCAGATTTTTCATTTTAATTTCCATGCTTTTGTAATGATAATGCCGTCAGATAATTTGAAAATGCAACTCAATTCACGATCGAGGGTGAAGTTAGATTAAGTTTCGTTGCTTTGACATAGTAGGAAATATAGATTTGTACACGTGTCTTCAAAGTATACTATAGATTCAAAATCACGTCCTTCAATTCAATGATCCTTCGAGACTCAAGTCCTTAAATGAATATAATATGAAGGTGAGTTGACAATTTTTACTATGAATAAACTAGTTCGATAATTAAAATCTGATGTGTTCTATGACTAGGCGCAGATAGCAAAATTGTTTATCCATTTTCTAAATTAATACACGCATGCAATCAACAGACTGAGGCGTCGTATATTCTACAGTTTTCGCAATTATCATGCTATCATTTGACGTAGATATTACAATTAATTTACATATATTTATATAAAAAAAAATCTTCACTGATTTTCAAATGATGTTCTCATGATTTCACAGGATCGGATCAAAAATCGATTCCTACAAGAAATAGTCTATACTATTATCTATACTGACAATAAATTGCAACCTTCTGCGCCAAAAGTTATCACGCAAGGAGCACCTCAGTGAATGGTATTCTTAAATGCAATAAAGCGCTATAACTGGGAAAGTGTTCAGCCGATAGAGCCCAAGTTTTGCTCAATATCTTGTTTGAAGGTTTCACATACATTGTCAAAATTTGAAAAATATTCGTTCATAGACAACATTTATGTTTCTGAAATTTTCCGGAGTCCCCCCTTTATGTATCTTTTTTGGTTTCATTTTGAATGTTTTTGAATAATTGAACAAACGCCATTCAACAATAATTTTTAAACAACATCATTCGACTGATACACGGAGGAGAATATGCGAAAATTACATTATCATCAATCCACTAGGCACACTTCTTTATCGACCGATCGTCTTCTATGAAGAGATGGATCGTATATTCGGCCAATGAAATTCAAGTTCGGATGCGCGCGAACTGTGCGGAATATCGAAAATTCGAATTTCAGTTTTTTCAAACATCAATTATTTCGCACATAATTTGTTATGCAGATAGCCTCATTTGAAAAAACAAAATATACAATAAACTAATACAAAACATACATCGATAAAATACAATTATGTAATATATAATTTTAAATATAAGGTAATTATATCATTTTCATAAATATACATAAAATACCCGCGTAATTTTGAGTAATGCGTATTTGAAGTTTATCTTTCAAATATCTTTTTCAACTCAAATTTGTTACCAAAAAATTAATTTGTCAATTGATTATCCATTATCGATTGCAATAATTACTTTAGAAAATAACAATTTTAGCATGAATTCCGAGATGAGAGGAGTAGTGATTGGGCTCCACCACGTTGGCAAGTCGAGCCGACAAATTTCTGGTACACTTCTTCTCCTGTAAAAATCTTTGTATATACAATGTCATTCGCCTTGACTATCAATTACATTTTTTGAATTTATTCATTGCAGCAACGACGGGGGTTGGCAAAACATGTGTAAAAAAGATCATCACACGATATTTGGAAGGAGGTATTGGGGCGAAAGACGACAGACGAACAGGACTTTGACATCGTTCGGTCTGTCATGGCAGATAATCACGAGCCGAGATGTCAGATTCCTGATCGTATGGGACTCAACGTATCCGATTGTGTGATCAAGAGTAGACTTAGAGTGGTCGCCCTAAAAAGCCATATCTCAGCCAAGATGATCGGCCTCACCGACGGTCATCGGGAGCGGCGATTCGGGTTTGCCTTGCAGTACTTACCGTTGACCGCCGATGATTGGGGATCGACGATATTTATGGATGAGAAAGTTTTTGCATCAGACAAAGATGGTCGGTACAGAGTGTTGAGAGAGGATGGAGCGCGCTTTGACCCAGAGAATTGTCACCCCGATTACAGAAGTGGACACGTTACGACAGCATTCCATGGGTGGATCGGTAAAGACTGTGTTGGTCGACTTACTGAAACCACCCGTAGAATGAATGCACAGGAATATATTGAAATTCTACAACACAATGTAATTCCTTCGGTCAGAGCTGCTTATCCCGCAGATGAGGTGCCTGTTCTCATGATTGTCGAAGACAACAGTCCAGTACACACAACACGAATCGTTAGGGACTGGTACGCAGCACAGCCGGACTTGATTCCTGTCGACTGGCCAGCGAAATCCCCAGAACTCAACCCCGTGGAAAACATGTGGTCTCAAGTGGTCCGGGATTTGAGGCCGGTGGCTGGCGAAACAGTCGTGCAGCTGAAACAACGTGTCCGTGTAGCCTGGAAAGCGATGTGAGCTAATCCAGGATACACCTCAGCTATATAGTGGGATCCATGCCTCGCCGCATGCGAAAAGTTAAAGATGCCGAAGGTTATACAATTGATTACTAATTAGTATATAATTTTTATGATTTAGATATTTTATTTAGGCTTTCCAGAAACTTCCAAACAAACAGTAAAAAAATGTCGACAAAATTTATGGTATAGTTTGATTTATTTATTTTGTTTTCATCAAAATTTATGTAATTTTGTGAATTCAGGTTCATTATTCTTTATTTTATAACCCTGGGTATCTATAACTTTGAGCAAAGGAGGGTATCTGTGCCACTGTATCTTTTGTGTATACTGGACAGCTTTGTGCAATCCTTAGATGCATGACGCACAGTTGTTGCTACTGCACCGATTCCTCTACTTGGTACTTGGATTGTTTGTTAAACTCGGTAATTCTATAGACTCGCGTTTTCGTCTTTTGGATAAATGACCCCTACTGAAGATGAATGCAATGAATTATATAATTCATATATTTTTTTGCACGCCTGTAGTAATGAGTGAGCTGATTTATGGATTATGATTCTTTAGATCTTGTAAGAAACCATATATGCTCGAAGCATACCTGCGATAGACTTTGTATTTCACAAAATACTCTCTTGTTCATATAGGTATATCACTTGGCATTCAAGTGTGTTCAGGATCAGACATTCTATTGTTAATAAGTCCCCTTGTTTGAAGATATTTCTAATTATTTCATGAACATTATAGTGTGTAATTTATTTTCAATTTTTGCGTTTATTATTCGTTCACATGTTTATGTCTCTAGTATCACAAAATTTTTATTTTTTAATATTGTTGAATTTATAAAATGTTTTTAAAAATAATTTGAATAGTTTTTCAAACAAGGGTGTCAATCTGGTCGCAAAGTTACATTATGTTATGTTACTATGTTATTCACCCGTAGCACGCATCATAGTCTATTCATTTGAACTGAGAAGGGTGTCAGCCTAGTCGCAAGGTTATATCATGTTACGTTCTTATGTTATTTATAGCACGGATAACAGTCTATTTTCACCGAAATTTGATTAAAACATCTCCCTGTTGAAAAATGTGAACCGCTTTCCATACGTAACACCAATATTTTATTAATCGTAAAATCTGTAAAATATAATTTCGATATATACCTCCAATAGTAAGATGCATCCACCTGCTTACATCAGTGCACGCCTGTATTGATTGTTCAAACTGTTCGCTGTTTACTAATACCATCTTCAATTTATTGTATGAAATTTGTATAATAATTAATAGTATTCGCAATAACTGTTGACCATTGCATGCATCCATATTTGTTGAAATTGTGGAATGATTCCCATGCCTCCGTCCAATATTAAGACGCACCAGTCTATTAATCACAGAAATTGTAAAATGTGATTTAGATTTTCATCGGTACCTCCCCGTCGTCTATTTGTAAGAACCGTGTAAAATGATTTCAGTGTTCGCCACGATCAAGTGGTAGCATATTTATGCATGGTGAAACTTATTTTACCATCTCCCTCCTGTAGTATTAAGCATCAGTATGTCTATTGGAACACATTTCAGTATTAATTATTCAATTATTTCAGTATTAAACCTCCCATCTTTAATTGATTTAAAAAAATGTGTAAAATAATTGTAATATCTACGTCAAAAGATAGCATGATAATTGCAAAATCTGTAGAATATACGATGCCTCAGTCTGTTGATTGCATGCGTGTATTGATCGAGAAAATTGATAAACAATTTTGCCATCTACGCCTAGTCATAGAACACATCAGATTATAATTATAGAACTAGTTTATTCGAGTAAAAATTGTCAACTAATTTTCATATTATATGCCAGTGTAAGTCACATCCCGCGGACATTGAATTCCTTGGATCTTGATATACTCCCGCGTCAAGTCATTGTATAATTTATCGATAAAGTTTGTAATCGGCGGTATAAGCCTCTGAAAATCAAAACATTCAATCAGCGCTGTCTGCATTGGATTTAAATATATACCGACGAACGTATTGCTTTGGTAATTTATCGTGGCAATTGTAATATTAGCGATAAATAAATTACGATTAATATTTCGCCCGTCGTAGTTCAATGTAGCTATCTCTATTTTTATACACAGCTGCGGAATAACGCTCAATGACCGATACTGCCCCATAGACGACATCTGAGATGAACCGTATCCTATCCATCTTGAACAATTCGTTCGCATCCTTCCTGTCCGTTTGCCAAAGACTGGTGCCCTAAGAGTGCGATAAGATTCCACAAAGAATATTGTTCTATAAATAGTACACATCAGCCTGTTTGGATTGTATAATTTAGTCTGTGATATGATTGAAAATTCATCTCGCGACAAAATTGAAGATATACAACATTTTAATATTGAAGGGATATTGGTTGGGAGAACGAATTATTATCCACAATATACATATATAAGAAATTAGTTTTATGTTTTATTTATTAGGCAAGCGGTCCTCCTCGTGGGCAGGATACAGGAAAGGTAAGTAAGAACAGGGGTATATAAAAGATATAGACGCGCGTTGGCGTCGTACGGTGGCGAGAGCCCGTACTACCAATTGGACAAAACAGGGAGAACAGGAAGCAGGCGTTCTATATTTCCAGCACTCCCTCCCGACTGCTTATGTGTTCTCTCATCATTTGGCTTCTCATCTTCTTGTAGAGGTTTTCCTCGTCTTTATTTAGTACCTAGATTAAAACAGAGCAAAATAACCATTAATACTTGCATCTAGACATTCATGATCTCATCAATCAAGCGCTTGTGTAACTCAAATGACAAGGGTTTTGTGAACACATCAGCAAGCTGATCCTGAGATTTAACCCACTTGACTTTTATGAGCTTTCTTTTAACGCATTCTTTAATGTGATGAGCTTTAGTTTCTATTATATGCCTCAATTTATTACTTCCACTAGTCTCTGAGTTCATTATCGCAGCTCTATTGTCACACCATAATATCATAGGAAGCGGAGGCTCGATCATGATTAACCTTAAGGAATTATAGATAGACAGCATCTCTTGACTCGCCTCACTCATCGCTACGTACTCAGCATGACAAGTGGACAGTGCAACATATGATTGTTTGTGAGTCCGCCAGATTATTGGATCACCGAACAATCTAATGACGAATCCGCACGTCGTGATTGAATTTTTGCAATCTGCAAAGCTTGCATCCGCGAAACTCTCAATCTCATCTGTCTCACCAGTATACTTTAAAACTAAGCCAGTAGAGCCTCTCAAGTACCTAAACACTCTTTACACCATCATCCAATCCTCTTCGGTTGGATTCACTTGGTGTCTACTCAGTACATTTACTGCATATGAAATGTCTGGCCTTGTCACACCAGCTAAATACAAAAGGCTTCCTACAGCTTCTCGATAAGGAATATTCTCTCTAGTTTCTGTCCTTTTCATCTTTTCCTCATCTATTTCCGCTTCTCTTATCTTACTCTCGTGGTTTGTTACTTGTGCAGTAGTCATGGGTGTTCTCTGAGGGTGTGCCTTGTCATACCCGAATCGAGCCAGTATTTTTTCGGTATACTTTTCCTGACTTAACTCAATGGTGTTCTTTTCTCTATCTCGCCTGATTGTGATACTCAAAAACTCTTTTGGTTCACCTAGAATGGTCATTTCGAATTCAGAGCTTAATTTGGTTTTAACCTCATCTAATTTCATTTTATCATTGCTCGCCAATAGGATATCATCTACATAGAGTAGTAGAATTAAAACCCTCTCTCCATTTCGCCAAGTAAACAAACAAGGCTCTAAGTCTGAATTTTTTAATCCCATTTTTAACGCAACTTCGGTGAATGTAGCATTCCACCTCCTAGGACTTATGCGAAGTCCGTACAGTGCTTTCTCCAGTTTACACACCTTTTCTCTTCTTTCTTTATCTGTGTGATGAGTGCCATCTGGAATCTCCATATAGATTTCCTCATTTATCGCACCGTTCAAGAATGCGGTCTTCACGTCTAGTTGGCACACATCCAGATCATATTTATTAATTATGGCTATCACAGCTCTAACCAAAGGTAGTCTTGAAACTGGAGCATAAGTTTCCCATAGCTCATACACATTCTTGTCCTTGAATCCTCGAATAACTAATCGCGCCTTAAATCTCACATTCTCATCTGCTTCAAGTTTACGTTTAAATACCCATTTTGAATCAATGATATTTGGTTTCCGCCCATTGTTCATTTTAAGTGGCCTGTCTACTATTTTCCATACTTGATTTCGTTTCATAGAACCTAATTTATTTTCCATGGCTGTTACCCAGGATTTCTTGTCCTTACTTTGTATCGCTTCTTTGAAGTTGGAAGGATCAGAGTTGATATTGGATAAGAGAGCGTGAAAGATTTCATCATTCACTTTACTCACGTCTAATTCGACCTCATCGTTGTACATGCCGGTAAGAAAGATACTTTCCTTTATATTCTCATCTATTTGTAGTCCAGTAAAACTTGTATCTTTAATGCTTCTAATGTTATCTTCCGAAACTTCTGTAGCTTTCACCTTGTCTGATGATTTATTAATCTCTTTTCTCGGTCTACCTCTTTTACGCTTGGGCTCTCCCTCCGATTTTGAAGATTCCTCACCTTCCCCTTGATTCTCGTCAAATTTAATGAACCACTTTTCTTGATCTATTATCTCATTTACTTCTGGAAAGTCTTTGATCTTATTTTTCCCATATTTATCCCCATACACCTGTTTTTCATTGAATCGTACATTCCTACTTTCGTAATATCTTCCCTCTTCTGGTTTCAGAAATTGATATCCAGTGGGAGTATATCCCACTAGAACTACCCTCACACCTACGGCTCTGAATTTAGGACCAGTCTTTCTTTGCACCTTAATGTATGCAATGCATCCAAATCTTTTGATTTGATTAATGTTAAAGCTGTGATTAGGGGCAAACCTTTCCAAAGGTGTTATCATTTCATTTGACTTGTGTGGGGTTCGATTGTATGCATATACAGCAGCAGACAACGCTAGATCCCACAAGCTCTCCGGTATTTTAGCATTATACATGTATGATCTCACCTTCTTTTGGATTGTTTGGTTAAAGCGCTCAGACACGCCATTATGTTCCGGTGTATCGGGACAAGCTAGTTGTAGTTCCGCGCCTAATTTCTCTAATACCTCTACCGTATATCCACCTGTGAACTCTGTTCCCTGATCTGACCTTAAGTAACACACCTTTGCGTCGTATCCTAACAAATTTCGAGCACTCCTTACGAACATCTCGAGACATTGTCCAGTTTCAGACTTTGCCTTCATGGGGTATGCCATTGCAAACCGTGAAAAGTCGTCCACAAATACAGAAATGAATCTGTAGCCTTTGGGATGTGAACTTGGGGAAATCGGACCCATTACATCCGAGTGAATGATTTGCAATGGTTGAGTGGCTCGTCTGCGTGTCGTTGGAAATGATAATTTGTTAAATTTAGATATTAAGCACACCTCGCAATCTAAGATAGACTTGTCAAATACCGCGTCATTTAGATCTTTGTTTTCTGGAAATTTCATTTGTAACGCTCTTAGATAGGAAACCGACGCATGTCCAAATCTAACATGCCACAGCATAGCTTTATTATTTTGGAGGAACTTTTGATTTTCATTGAAAGGTGAGACTTCATCTGTAGGTTCCACATTAGGTAATTCATCAAGGTTATGAATTTTTCGATCCCATATGGTGAAGTCAAAACTTGATAATTCGTATGGGAGTTTTCTCTCAGTGATTCTCTCTTCCTTTTCTAGTTTCTCATCAGTTATTTCGTTGCTCTCCTTTTCTAGTTTCTTGTCAGTTATTTCTTTGCTCTCCTTTTCTACTCTTATTTCCTCAACCTTTTCGGATTGAGTTTCCATTGTTTCGTCTTTATGGCTTTCCTGTGCCTTAATTGCAGTACTTCGAGTAAAGTACCTTCTCGCCTCTGGCTCACCATCAACTAGATTTGCAATCACTCTCCTATTTGTGCATTTTGTTAGACTATTATCTATCGAGTTGGACTTATTTATTTCTAAATCTATTATCCAATAAGGTTGTTTATATACTCCGGAAATGAATAGTTCTTTTGACCTTGGATCAAATATATCAATCTTTTCTTTATCTAAATAGATTGCAAGACCCAGTTCAGCGAATTTACGGAGGGATAACAAATTTTCCGTGAGAGCTTCTGCAAAGATCACTGTATCTATTTCCAATATCCTACCACTAGCCAACTCAACCTCTATCTTTCCTACTCCCTCCGTTTTTAAGTCCGCTGTCTCATTCTTATTCGCACACTTAATCACACCCTTAGTTGTTTCATCCAGAGCTTTGAATATCAATTTAGAGTTAGTTAAGTGCCCTGTTGCACCTGAGTCCGCTATGAATTCAGTGATATATTTGTTTTGGTCTATTTTTCGAGTTTCGGTATACAACGCTGTGCAATCGGATATATCACACTCTGTTAATTTTGGTGTATTTATTTTTCCAATGATTCTCGACTTACCTTTGTTGAAATTGTTTCCGTCAGCAGGTTTTCCCGAGTTTTGTTGATTCGTTTGGCTGTGAGAGCCTTGTTTATTTCCATATTGACTCTTCCTGTTTGGCTTAAACTGAGAGCTTTGTCCTCCTCCAGTTTTATTGTTTTCAAATCTTCCCCTTTTCGCTCCATAATAGTTCTCATCGTTGCCTCTTCTTTTTAAACCTCCCCTAAATTTATTCACGCCTGGACCTCGAGAGCTATTCCCGAAATTATTATTCCGGTACTTTGAACTACCATTTGACGGACCTCCTCTGTCTGAATTTCCTCCACCTCTGCCACCACCGTTACAATGTTTGGCAATGTGATTGCCAAGTTTGTTGCATTTGTAGCAACGAATGCCTTTACCAACATCAGTGCAGTCCCTGCCAAGGTGTCCATAGGTTTGACACTCGTAGCATCTGGGAGGATCTCCCACTTTTGCCAAGTTGGCAGACCTCACCAACTTTTTCGCGCCGTTCACCTGTTTATTGTTAGCCTCATCTTGCATTACCAGTCTTTTTAAGTGTTCATAAGTAAGGCTTTTACCATTTGACTGTTGGTTTAGGAATTCCATATGCTGGACACTTGGTACTGATACCATGACCGCATTATAAAAAGCGTCTCTTTTTTCTACTTCAGATAGAGGAGCGGAACCAGGAGAGTTTTCATAGGCTCTGACCGTATCTTCGAATTCAGTGCAAAATTCTGAAGCGGTTTGTTTACCGGTAATATAATTCATTGTATTCAAATGTTTTCTCACCGCGGGTGATGTTATGTTTAATTCACATCTTTTAATTTCTTTTAGTTCTTCAAGGATTTTAATTGGATCTCTTATATTCATTACTTTACTGTAATAGTCTCTTTCCAAGCGATTGATTAAGATGTCACGAACTAAGAATTCCTGTTCTCTACGTGTCTTATCGTCTACTGTTGTCCCTACATTTTGATCTATGATATGGAGCAGTTTTTCAGACCTCATCTCAGAGGTGAAGTAGTCTTGAAAATGCTCGTACTTCATTCTTTTGTCTAGCTTGTACTCTCTTTTTACGTGTCTGCCTCTAGCTAACTCTACCGCGACAGTCTCTGACAACTTATTAACGAGGCCCTTGGATTGACCGTCCTTCCTCTGACTTGCCTGACTCTTTGTTATTTTCTCAAGGTGTTGTTCAACTAGATTCTTAATTTTGTCGTCTAGATTTGTTTTACCTCCTGATACCGCTTCCTCACTTAACTCACTAATTTTGTTTACTTCATCTGCATTGACAGCGTTAGCTTCTGCTAAATCGCTTGGTTTTCCTACAACCCTATCGAGAGTGTTTCCTTGACTGTTATAATTATATTTTAGTTCTTTGGCCGCTGTTTTTAGCTCTTCTTTTTCATTTGTGGCCTTCTTATTTTCAGTTGCATTCTTTTTGAATGCCTTTATGAATTCTGTTATATTTTCTGAGGAACTTTTTGAGGCAATACAGAATTGACTCACCACACTTGTCAACTCACTCATCTTTTTCTCCTGTATGTCCATTCTCTCTGATAGTGTTAGGGTTTTCGTTATTTTATCTATTTTTATAATCTCTTTGGGTCCTGTTATTAAATTACTGTTAGGGGGTTTTATCAGCTTATAATTAATCTGACTTTTGATGTCTGTTAGAATTTTCGGTTTATTATTACCTGATTTCAATGTCTCAACTGTTATGTTCCCTTTACTCTCCTTTAAGTCTTCTGACTCTTTTCTTTCCTTCTCACCGTCTCTCTCACCATCTCTCTCACCATCTTTTGAGCTCATCTCACCATTCTCTCCTTCCCTCACCTCTTCAACAATATTGACGACAGTTGGACTGGACTCTGGACAGTCTCTTGGCATTGTTAATGGTTGCTCATTCAGAATCCTTTCTTCACTCCATTCGATCAGGCTTTCCCATTGTCTCTGAGTGAACATCCTCTTTTCTGTATGGAAAAATCAAATTCATAAAATATTTCCTTTGAATATTTATGCCAAGGACTGTATCTCAAGGACAGTTGACCGAACACAAGTATGGCTGGCCCTAAGATGGACAGAGATGTTTGAGGTCTGTACGCAAAACCTCTCCCATGTCTATCCCAGTCAGTCAGGTCCTGTGGTGCCGAACCCAAGCACACATTTGCTGACTGTCTCTTCAGAGTGATTTCAATTTTTTTTTTTTAATTATGTTAACTAGTATTGATTATAATAATTTTGACCTTGTTGCGGTGTATTCCTATGTTATATGCCGGCCTACAAACATATGTGTACTTCCGCTAGCATGCATGTTTGTTTAATTATCTGTTCATCTCTCCTAGACTTACCAGATTTGTAGCCATTGCCTTTATCTGGTATTATAGACAAATTGTTTCCTTCTATAATCAGGAGGATATTCTCCTCTTTGTGAAGTTCATTCAATTTGAATGTGTCAGTCAGATAATCCCATATCTCTTGTATCTCTCCTCCAGCTGTAAGTATTTATTCCTTAAGAATTTGTTTCCCTTAATATTTACAACTTCAACTCATCTCTCACACCTTCATTTTTCCTTATCATCCAATGAATAGTACTCAGGTGTGCATTCGTATCCACTGAAATGTTATTACCGGTATTCTTGTGTCACACACACACACACAGGTACGCGAGCCTCTTTCGCACTATACGTATTTCTCTTTCTCTCCTTCTTTCTTTCAGCTTCGTGCGGCTGCAGCCGTTCGTCTCCGTTCCCACCCCCGTGCCGCGTGCACAGTCTACGTCTTTTATTTTCCAACAAGTCTCTATCCTAAAATTTTAATTTTCTAACACTGACTTTTCTTTTGATTTCTGACTGAGATGTGTTTGTTCTTTTCTTTTTCTTCATTTTGGATAATATCTTTCCCGTCCGCCATTTTGTGCCATCTTTCGTTACTCCCGCCAATGTACCACGCTTTCCCGGAACACTTCTATTTTTCACTTAATAATTGTATTTCAGTTACTTACTTTTCTCATCTGCATTCTCACCGTCAGTGTCAGACATTGTTTATTTTTCCTCTTCTCGCGTCTCTTACCAATCTGTATTTTCACACAAAGAAATTTTCCAGCGCCGCGTGGCCACGTTTTACCGTTTAACCTTAATTGCCTTTTTGTTGAGTTTTTATACGCGCAGTGGAAGCGTGCTGGGCCCATAACCTGAAGGGATATTGGTTGGGAGAACGAATTATTATCCACAATATACATATATAAGAAATTAGTTTTATGTTTTATTTATTAGGCAAGCGGTCCTCCTCGTGGGCAGGATACAGGAAAGGTAAGTAAGAACAGGGGTATATAAAAGATATAGACGCGCGTTGGCGTCGTACGGTGGCGAGAGCCCGTACTACCAATTGGACAAAACAGGGAGAACAGGAAGCAGGCGTTCTATATTTCCAGCAAATATTAATAGTAATATTAGGATTAAATTCATAATATCAATTCTAATATTCTCGTAGATTGGTATGGAGTCGTTAATTCGTATTCAAGAAATATTTCACTATTAGTAATTATTACCATACCTCACAAATAATTCGACGAACAATATTGACAATTAATTGTTGTCTTGCATCAATTTATTGAATAAATACCAATCTGCCATTCATCACTGTATTTTGTGGCACGATAAGTATTCGTTATTCATTTAGCGATGATTTTCGAATTACTTATGAATTGAAAATTATGGATGAATAAGTTTAGCCGTTTGATCTAATTATAGTGTTTTATTGTAAGAAAAAGAATCGTTAAGGAATCACAAGCTACACATTAGCCATTATATCAGAACAACACACAACACAACTGAAGGAGGACGCTAATCATAGTGGCAGTGATATATTAATTAACATAAACATTATAGATGACAGCACCCATAGTATTGCTGCTTATTTAAACTTCTATACCCCCCTACAATTCTATAGGTGTCTTAATGCTATTAAAAATTACATATTCAGTTTTAACAGTATAATATTGTTATAACATCGTTATTCTTATTCCTTAAGCCCAACTTATTTCAAAAATACTCAAACTTATTTTTTGGAAGTCCTTTGGTCATTAGATCTGCAACTTGTTCATTGGTCGATACATATATCAATTCAACTTTACCCTCGGATACTAAATCTTTTATAAAATGGTGTGTAACGTCAATATGTTCAGATCTTTTAGTTTCGGTGGTACTTGCCAATTCAATAGCAGACTGATTATCCTCGTACAATATTATTTTACCCAATTTTAACTCTAGTATATCCTCTGACAGTTGTTCAAGAAAGATAGATTCAGTTAGACATACAGCCATCGCTTCATACTCTGATTCTGTTGAAGATGGAGTGACTGATGTTTGTTTCTTAGATTTCCATCCTACAACATTTCCGTTTAGTCTTAATATGAATCCCGATATGCTTTTTCGATCAGTTATATCTGAGGCGAAATCTGAATCAACATGAGAACTCAAGTTAAATTGTGAAGTGTCTCTGTTCTTAGTATATATCATTTTTGAATGTTTGGTATTTTTCAAATAGCGTAAAACGTTTTTCAGATTATTATAATTCCCATAATCGAGATTGGTTTGAAACTGACTGTAGTAGGTTACACTATAGCATAAGTCTGGTCGTGTTCCTAACATTATGTACATAAGACTACCAATCAATTCACGATACGGTTCATTACATTTTACATTCCTCTCATCTTTGTTTAATCGCAAATTGACTTGAATCGGAATGCTACTACTTTCACAGTTATTCATCCCAAAAGTAACTAGAACTTTTTCAATCAACTCTTTTTGTGACACATAAATCGTATCCGTTATTCTTATTATGTCTATCCCTAAAAATCTTATTTCCTTTCCATTACTCAGATCCTTCATTTCAAAATTGGCTTTCAGTGAATTTTTAATAAATGTTATTTCCTCCATATTATTTGAAAATATGAGCAGATCATCTACCCAAATGAGCATGTATGACCTATCCTTAACATACCTATAAGCATGGATCAACCTTACTACGTCTAAAACCTATTTTCAACAAACCTGAATTCAAACAATTATTCCAGATCTTTGGTGCACTCTTCAAACCATACAATGATTTTCTCAATAAACATACTTGATTTTCTGGGTTATTTTTTATTCCCTCTGGTGGCTTCATATATATCACTTCTTCCGAAGCCCCATGCAGAAATGCTGATTTTACATCCGACTGTTGAATATGTGGATTTAACTCTATTGTTATTATTAGGAGAACTCTGAGTGTTAGCATTACTACTGGTGCATATAATTCCTCATTTAGAGTTGTTTGTCGTTGTAAGAAACCGCGAGCAACTAATCTTGCTTTCTTGACTTCTTGGTTACCAATTTTTTTCCGGGTAAACACCCATTTGGAATCTATCAACTTTTCATTTGATGGACACGGCACAAGCTCCCGAGTTCCATTTTTCTTATGATTTGCTAGTTCTTCATCGATTGCTTTTTCCCAGCCTTCATTTGTTTCCATCGCTTCTTTATAATTCTTAGGATTTTCTGATGGTAAACAACCGACTGGTAGAGCAGCTATCGTTGTCATGTCGAATTCATCGTACTTTGCTGGTACACTTCTATTCCTTGTACTTGTTCTTACTTTATTCTCCTTCTCTTGTTTTCCTTCTTTATCTTCAGTTTCTATCTTTTCTTCTTCAGATCTTATGGATCCTTCATCTTCCTCTTGTTCATCTTCACTCGTCTCGTCTTTGTAAGTAGTTATTATTGGTACACTTTTTGTCTCTGGGGTTTCGTCAAATTTAACTGAACGTGCTTCGAATACTTTTCGTAATTCTGTATCCCACAAACGATATCCATTTGCAACATATCCTATCATTATGCCACGTCTGCTTCGTTCGCTCAATTTCTCTTGTCGATCTTCATTTGGAATATGCGCATATGCAGTTGAACCAAGAACTCTAATTCTCTCCAAGTCTGCCTTGTAGCCATACCATATATCAGCAGGAGTTTTATCATTTCCTAAAACTGAAGTGGGCAGTCGATTTATGGTATAGATAGCAGTTCGTACAGCTTCACCCCACATGTTTTTTTCAAGCCCTGAGTTCAATATTAAACATCGAGCCACATTCATTATAGTCCTGTTCAACCTTTCACATACCCCATTTTGTTCTTGATTCCTTGCTATCGTTGTTTCTTGTTGTATACCTTCAATGCAACAAAAACCCTCAAATTCTTTTGAGGTATATTCTCCACCGTTATCACACCTCAAACGTGAGATTTTTGCTCCAAATTTTACTGTCACCATAGCTTCATGTTCTATGAATTTTTGTAATACTTCACTCTTCTTTTCAAGTAGATAGGTACATACAAAATGTGAAAAATGGTCAACAAAAGTTACGTAATATCTATAATTATCATGTGTCGCAGGCGTTATCGGCCCTTCAACATCTGAGCTTACTACCTCTAATATCCTTATTGGTTTTCTTTCCTCCTGTATTGGCTTGAATGTAGCGCGAGTCATCTTTCCTCTCACACAAATGTCACAAATTTCATGAAATTGGTAAGTGGAAGATTGCCCCATTCTCCTGTGCATTATTTCGTTTGACGTACCTACATTAACAGTATTCCTCCGTAGAGTTCGAATGTTACATTATATAAATTTCCACGTTTCTCTCCTTGGACATATACCTTGTCATTCTTTACCACTTGAACTGTTCCCTGATCAAACATCACTTTGAATCCTTCCTCTTCTATTTTGGGTACACTTAATAAATCATACTGTAGATCTTCGCAAAGTAAAACATTATTCAATTTTATATTTCTCTTGTTACGATTCAAATTTATTTCACCCTCATTAAGTGCTGTTATGTTCTGTCCTTTCTTAGCAACATTATAATCGTTACGCAAACATTGTCCTTATCTTCAAGCAGGTCTTCTAATTCAGCCCTGACCATGTGATTCGTTGCACCTGAATCTATTATAAACGTAATATAATTAGTACTATTTATCAAAGCTTTGTTATATCTTTATCATCTTTTCTTGCCCTTCCTAAAAATACGACTTCTTGTTCTTCTCTTTCTGTACATTCTTCAGTACAATGACACTCTTTCTTGTTGTTGCGTTCATAATTTTCATTTCTGTTTCTCATATCACGATTATAGTTTTGGTTATTTTCATTCGGGCAGTCTCTTTTGCTCGCTCTTTTGCGATGACCTCGTTCTCCACACCCATTACAATTAATCGGAAATTCTTCATTTCGTTTGTTAACATTCTCTCGATTGTTATTCTGTCCCGAATTCGCATTATAGTATCTGTTATAATTTTCGAATCTTCCTCAATCTCTTCCTCTACCTCTTCCTCGGTATCCCGATGTTTGAAATGCTACATTTTCTTGAGATTCTTTCCCATTGGTTCTTTTTTCTCTCGACTGTCTTGCCTCTTCCTGTAATAGCTTATTCTTGACAAATTCAATATTAATATTTGCCGTTGACTGTGAAAACAATACATCTATTGATGTCGTAACATGCTGCTATGATCTCGGCATTGCTATAAGTAATTGAGAAATGGCTTCTTCATCTTCGTATATTGTACCTGTCGCCCTGATGTCTTGTACTTTTTGAAAAAATATATCGAAGAAATCAGCGAGGCTTCCCTTCTGGAAACGTAATTCAGACCATTCTCTTTTTAAATCAATCCTTACCGACAAGCCCTGCCTTGTGTATGTTGATTTCAGCGCTAAGAACATCTCTCTAGCTGTAGTTTTACTTCTTATTGTGCTCATGACTTCATCTGTTACCGCTTGTACAATTATATCTCGGGCTTTTATATCCATCTTTTTATATTGCCCTTCTGTGGTTGATTGTTCCCTGCTTTCGAGTGCTTCAACACAACTTTCACGTTCTCCAGGCGTATTGTCAGTCTAAACTCCCAATCTGCGAATCCAACACCATCAAACGGCTTTAGGTAATTCATTGCCACGCTATTAGTAGACGCCATTCTAACACAAGAACTTCTTGACAAGATTTTTCACGTACTACACTAACACACGTTATTCACGATTACTGTTAACACTATTTCTTTATGTTTAGTTACTGGGCCCATAACCTATGGATAAATGAGTTTAGCCGTTTGATCTAATTAGTATTTTATTGTAAGAGAAAGAATCGTTAAGGAATCACCAGCTACACATTAGCCATTATATCAGAACAACACACAACACAACTAAAGGAGGACGCTAATCGTAGTGGCAGTGATATATTAATTAACATAAACATTATAGATGACAGCACCCATAGTATTGCTGCTCATTCAAACTTCTATACCTTTTACTCCCTGTGCACGTTTTTTATCAGTATCACCGCGAGTTCTGATAGTGTAGAGTTTTGCGCGCAGTCCGATAAATTCGGTCATAATTTTCCCATTATCTTCATCCTTCATCAGACCAAGGTGTTTTTTATTCAACAAGGGGATGCCATAGGTATTATCAGGCGGATAGTCTGATGTATCGAACATCGTCGCAACATCACGCCTAATGATTTCGTAGATATTTGGTACTGTAAATTGATATATCAGGCTATCCGTGTCGGTAAACATTAATTTTGCTTCATTATCCGAAAAATTGTTTTTTACATAATCGTAGTGGAAGTTGTAGAGAAATATTTTTGAAAGATCTAGAATCACGGCGCCAATGTATAGGTATAGGCTTATTGAAATAAACTTTGGCGCGATTGAGCTCAATAATCACCGTATCTTTATCAAATACGGTGCAGCTATGGAATGAGGGTCTTGCAATGAGAGCACGCGCACCACCCATACCATCCCACTTCGTGATTAGTTTCACGGTTTTATGATTGCGAACATTCTTCAAAGTCTTACCGAATACAGCGTTATTCATGAGTTTGTAAACATTTTTCTCAAACTCGTCTTTCGATTGCTCCCGCATATTTGTATTGAGATCTGTGTATGATTTTAACCTTGGTGATTGCGCGAACTTTAGAATTCTATGCAGTTTTACTAGCTTCAAACAAAATTTGATGCATTGTTTCAAATGACGATAGTGCAACACATATTTTTCTTTGGGTGGAAGCGTTGTTGCAAGTTTTCTCATCTTACTAAGTTACTACCCGGTGGAGTGAAATGCTCGGGGCAGAGAGGTGAAGTCCGCACGCTGTTAATGGAGCTCCATGGGATAATCTAAATCCACCTCTAGCATATAACCGATTGGTGAGTCATCCGGATGAGACATTACATCAATGGCATCATTTTCCCACTCGAACGACCCACTCGGCAAATGCTCGCTCATAGCTGCACCATACAGATTGTCAACATCAAAATACATTAAATATGTTTCTGCTTTGCTTGAATCAAAATCTTCACCCATAAATCGATTATTTGCTCTGGCTTAACGATTTGAGCACTGTGCCACACCACCCCTTATGCTTTTCTCAATGAATAATAGCATTTCTGGATCATCTGGGAGTTGAAGATTAATTTTCCTTTGCTTTAACATAGCATCAAAAGCAAGCCCCGGTGCGGTGTAATAATGCGGAGGATCCAAGTTGTACGTTTTGAAGCAGCTGCCACGAACGTTTTGAAATATATCGGCTTATAGGAGCGCATCGGTTTCCAGATATATAAATCGGAATACGCACCCAACGTTTGTAAATTAAACTTGATCCAGACATCCTTTGCGTGCTTATAATCAGCATCGGTAATAGCCGCGACACTGAGTTTTGAATAGAAATCTGTTTTGTCAGGTAATTTTGTTTTGTCGAGTTTTTCCCAAGAATCGATATACTCGTATGGAAAGACACCTTTACGAATCATCAAACTGAATTCTTCTTGATCACGGTAAAATTTCCGTGTGATTTGCTTATCGGCATCGTCAACGTATGATGCTAATTTCTCAATGCTGCTAGCCATGAATCGAAGTGAATCTATAAATCTCAAACTAATCAGAGTACCAGCGACTTTCTTTGTGAATGATATGTATCTTTCCTTATTAATGGGTAGCAGCGAAATGTCACCGGGAAAAGTTGTAGCCAGAGATTTTATGATAAAGTGGGAATCATAACCGGATAGATCGTGGAAAACTACCGGAATCGTGTGTGACTCTTGAAAATTAAGGTTGCATCGATTCTGTGCAGCTCCGCGATATTTACCCGTAAAATGACAATGATCCCGACATTTTTTCTCCTCCGGTAAGAATGGCTTCTCACAGATATAACAATTTTTTGCGCGAATGTGGCGATCACGTTGCGCCTGATTCGACGCCTCCATTGGAATTACATTTTTTATACGCGACTCTACTTTTACGGATAATTTGCGGAGCTCCTCGATCAACCATTTAATACAATCGGATCCGCGGTGGCTCTTGTATTCCGATAATGCATCATCATACGCGCAATGTGTTTACAATACGCTGCACTATGCGGGATATGCTTTTGAGATTCTTTTACCGCGGGTTTCATCATACATCCAAGATCGGCATATACGACGAATGGCGCAGTACCCTGGTTTCAAAAATTGGAAAATCCCAAAGTCTTCTCCTTGGGGAATTCTATTCGCACTTTATTTAGCCGCATGCAATCTTGCCTATGATTGTTATAGGCCTTCTGAGCACCAAAGTAACACAGGCATCTGTCGCACAAAAATTGTTCGCCATTACGGTTTGATAATTCGGTTTACCAATTAAACGCGAATGATTCTTGATCCAAGCAAAGTGGAATCTGGGTTTAAAATTATCTAAATCATCATCATCATCATCATCACATAGTCTGCTCCCACTTTCGATCATGAGCAGGTGAATTGTATCGTTCGTTGTAACATTTTTACTTAAATATAGTGGGATAATTACACTATGATTATTATTAGACCCCTCCTTACTTTGGAAAGTTTCCGATTCGATCCCATATACGTTAATACTCAAATTATTCAACTTTTCAAATTTCTGTACACTATGCACGGTTGCTGGGCATTTGATACCTGTTCAATTTAGCTCCGATATATACCGCTGATAGCTGTGTGCTCTGGTTGCGTTGATGTTTGTGGGATGGAGAGCTGCAGCAACAGACCACAGTAAACATCGATCATCATCGTTCTGTGCGTTGACTTCTGCCTTCTTTTGCTGAATATCCACAGGAAGTGGTGTAAATGTGGAGAGTCCACCGCGAAGGGGCTCGTATCGGTTGATGCAGAGCACGGCATTTATGATCTCAATCATACTCCAACCGGAATCTCGTTGCACAAAATCCTCCACCATGGTCAGCAGACGGTTCGTCACGTTATCCGTAAACCAAGTTTCTAGATCTGTCGATGGCAGAATCGTAGCGTTGCGTGTATTGAAGTTCTTCACCTCCAAACAGATCTCTTCGTTTATGACGTTTTCAAATTCACACGAAACCCCCACATTCACCTCGATACTTCCCTCTTCGCGTAGCACATCCTTCGAGCGCTCCATCGTTACAGCGTCAGCGTCAGTCAAAAATCTCGCCAAATCTTTGAGTTGGAGATTTGTTACGATCCGGTGCGTATACGGCACTTGAAAGCGCTCTCCATATCATCCCATCGGACACGATTGCGAATATCATCTGTCACATCCTCAGCACCACCATCCGATCCACATGCCTATATTCCTAAACACGCTTACTGAAAACCCATTATTTTTTCCTTCGACTTTGAACTATTAGCTCTAAGTTACCAGCGTAAGATCTCTGTAATACCTACTAGCCTTAAGTTTCAATCCCTTGGGATTCCTACAATATTCATTAGTTTTGAAGTTATTATTCATTAAATCTTACAACATTAACCAGTCCTACTAATAAATACTCAACCACATAAGTTTTACGTATTCAATAACCATCAGACTAACCTTAGAATTTATATATACATGTAGGTACATAGACATATATCTCATATATAAAAATAAAGTTAAGTTAATATAAGATTTAGCATCTTGCGCCAGCCTATTGTTATATTGAAGGGTTGAGGTGAGACGTTGATTCATCAACGAATATGAAATAAGGTTCAATTAACAAACAAATTATATATTTCACCTATATAATATCAGGAGAAGACCAGCTCAACGCAGCTGCATTTTGTATATGTGTGGATCGAGCCTTGTCTCATAGGGTTGATGGTATGAGAACACTTGAGCAAGAGATAATATAAACATTACCCCCGACAGATCTTTCGTTAAGGTCCGCACTTGCCTCATATAAGGGCCGGTCTTGCAACCACTAGTAATCATTCAATTTTCAAATATCGGGTAAACTTCACGTCACTTCGCATCACGGCACCACAGACTTAAAAATCCTCGCGATTCATTCAATTTTTCTTGAATTAGAATTTTGCTCAAGAGTTATTTCACTCTCTAAACTTTTTACGAATAACTAACTAGAATTACATTTCGTTTTGGAATAAAAATCACAAATCACACACTTGCTAATTAAATCTTCGTTTTCATCATCACGAAATCACGTCCAGTAATTTTTATTCAAAGGTAAGCACCAATCTACCTATCATCTTTGCCTTACCGCGTGCTTCCACCGGCAAGCACCAATCCACCTATCATTTTTCCTCACTGCGTGCTTCAACTTTTAAGCACCCAATCACCCATTATTCCTCACACCATCTAAATCGAGTGCATTAAAATTTATGCACCCTTGTAGATAAACTCAGTACCGCAACAACATAAGAAAAAGATTACTCGACGTGGAGGAAAGAAAGCCCGTGAGCAACGGTTATTTTCCAAACTAAGAAGAATCCGGAAATTTCAGGAAACGTTGGCCAAACTTCTCGAAAATGAAACCCCTCAGTGGATAATCAACGATTTATGTTACGTCTAAAAATGGCTCTAAGGAAATTTTATGATTTTAGTTATTGAGTATATCGATCCTTACCTTAATTTGATGAAAAAAACCTTGATCAATTTCGGGCGTAGCGGGTTAGGGGGTTGAGCGGGCAGCGAGCGGTTGATCAGAGGTTGTGGAAAAATTTGCAGTTGACGAAATTCCCTGGTATTCGATAATATGTTCTGTGAGAGCGGTTTCCACCAAACTGTCCAGATCACAATCCGTCGATGTCTCTGATTCACTTGACTCTAAATGCAGCTGCGTTGAGCTGGTCTTTTCCTGATATTATATTGGTGAAATATATAATTTGTTTGTTAATTGAACATTATTTCATATTCGTTGATGAATCAACGTCTCACCTCAACCCTTCAATATAACAATAGGCTGGCGCAAGATGCTAAATCTTATATTAACTTAACTTTATTTTTATACATGAGATATATGTCTATGTACATGTATATATAAATTCTAAGATTAGTTTGATTGTTATTGAATACGTAAAACTTATGTGGTTAAGTATTTATTAGTAGAACTGGTTATTGTTGTAAGATTTGATGATTAATAACTTCAAAACTAATAAATATTGTAGGAATCCCAAGGGATTGAAACTTAAGGCAGTAGGTATTACAGAGATCTCGAGGATTAATAACTTAAGGTTAGTAGGTATTACAGGGATCTTACGGCTGGTAACTTAGAGCTAATATAGTTTAAAGTCAAAGGGAAAAATAGTGGGTTTTCAGTAAGGGTGTTTAGCAATATAGGCATGTGGATCGGATGGTGGTGCTGAGGATGTGACACCTCCCCTCCCGTTGTCAAACGATACGCTGAGGCTTGTCGTTTGATGTCGTAAGCGTTCATGTAGTTCTTCGATTGTGGGAAGTGGTGCTGAATCGCTTTTAGGGGCGTCGGGAGGTGTTGCGATTCTTCCATTTTCTGGGTCTTCTGTGCTTTCTTCGTTCGTTTTTCTGCCTAATTGCATTAGAAGATGTGTTATCGAGCTCCATAAGGCTCCCAACAGATGAATGCTCCATCCATAGATTGCATGTAGCGTATAACCATGTATAAATGTATCGATTATGAATTTGGTAGATCTGATTAGGATGAAAATTCCCATTATCCCGGCCGAGGCCGATCCAAAGGCAATAAATCCATTCCAGATTTTCTTCCCTGTAGATTCTGCGATTTTGTTTAGTGCATTTTCATCGAGAAGTTTCATGAGTGAAATTGTGTTTCCCTGTATATCATGTCCAGTCATTTCACGGGCTATGGTATCCAATACCGCAGGTTTTTCAGCGGGGAACATAAGATGATCCTTTAGGTTTTCCAAATCTGCCTGAGTATAAATACCATTGGTTCCTAAAGGCCCTGGATTTACGTATTTCCATGTCATTTGTGTATTGGGACTTATTTTTTTTGGAGATGCTACTTCAACAGGTCCGGGTGTGAACCGGTACCATATGTCATCTATTCTGTACCTACATAGTTGATAAAAAAGGGCTGCATTCTTTTTGTGTTCCTGCTGTTACTAAAATTCTAGATTTTGGAGTCATAAATAATCATGAATTTCCCATTTGAACCGGGAGTTCGGAATAACACTCTTTTGTGGATCTAATTTGGCACTCATCTGGAATACATTTTACAATATGGACGACTTCTCCGGCCACATGGGCCATGTATCCAGGTCCTTTCATGAGGTTATATGTAAATTCATCCGGCGATTATGTGGCTATTGTCAGTGCGTTCTTTAGTACTTGTCTTTCTAGTTGGCATTTTTGCAGCATTATATCTTTGTAGAGTTCGGCGATCTGCGTTTTGATATGTCTCTCTACGTAAATGAATTTCGAGTTTATGTAAGTTTGGTTTCGCGTATGGGCAACGCGATGCATTATCGATATCCCATTTGTTTGACTTTGACTCTTGCTAAAGTAATATCGGTGATTTTAGGCATTTTATTTGTTTGTAAGAGATCTTTAGCACCATCGTCATCTGGTTCACCCTTGCAGGTTATGAAAATGACGCAACTATTTTTCATCATTGATAATCTATCCCTGGTTTCTGTAAATTGATTCAAAGATTCAGGCGTGACAATTTTTGCTTCGTCACTAATTTCAACAATATCTTCTATGTCATCGTCATCATCTGAATCAATTGAATTACCATCTCTATTTACTATATCATCCCGCTGTGGTGCATCCGAAAGGTTAGAATTCTCGTCAATATAGTCTTCGTATAATTTAGAAATGTAAGAATCATTGCCTTCGAGATCATCGTCTTCATCCAAATTATGAGCGAAATTATTTTGATTATTTTTGTACAAGGCTCGAGACTCGGAACTATTTCCTTCCTCCGCAGCATCAGGTAATTCCTACTCATTATCCAGAAGAACGATTAATTGTGAAGTAGATGGTTCGGGGTTATAACTTTCATTGGATTCGGATGGTCTCTCTTTATCTTGATATAATTCTTGTATGGGGTTTTCTAGCATATCAGCGTTACTGATAAGGATGTCAAAAGTTTCATCAAATATGGTTTCTAATAAAAGTTTTACTCTGTTCCAACATAAACCATTCTCGTGATATTTGATTTTTGAAGTGGCGATTTGATTTATATTTAATTTAACGCAAAGATTTCTCAAATACAATAAGCTCTTTTCTACCACATCCCAGGTGGGTTTCTCGTCATCGTGTTCTTTAAGTATCAAATAAAAATTGCATCTCTTCCCTGAATCGTGAAGGTAGGCAGTTTCTCCTAATTTCTTACTTTGTAACCTTAGACATTCTGATTTTCCACGTCTGCGCAGAAATTGGGAGGCCACATCTGTTTTTAAGGTAATATCCGCTGAACAAATAAAAACTAAGGAAAAAGAGAAATCCGTCCTTTCGAGGTCCTGGTTTGTTTCAAAAAATTTTGGTCGAGAATTGTTATAGCGGTCCTCGTCCCGAGTTAAACCTCGGCGTGTTACTATATGAATTTTTTGCTCTGGTTTCCTGAGTACTTGCACGTGTCTATCTTCGGAACCCGGTAAATAGTTCAGTTTCGGGTCGCACAATGGTTCAAGAAAAAATTCAGTAGTGTCGACCTCGTATCCTTGTATTTGTTCAATATCCGGGTCCACAGCTTCACCCCGGTTAGGTATCAGAAAGTAATTATTTATGTTATGAAGTTTATCGGTTTCCGAGTCGTATAAAGGTGTAATGTTGCAGATAAGAATTTCTATTTTATTTTCGAACACTGTTATTATTAGGGTTTTTACTTTCGGCCACGATAACTTATCCAATCCACAACCGATCCGGGGCATAGCAACCTTATTTATTTTTAGCTTAATACAAAGATCACGGAGGTTTTTTAAGCATGACTCGAGAGTTTCATAGGTCGGTTTCTGATATTTGGACCTTTTTGAAATTGAATAAAAAATATATCTGTCATTAGAAAAGTCGTATAAATAAGCAACCTCACCAACATTCTTATGCTGAAGGAATAATTTTTCTACTGCTCCGAATTTTTCCTTAAAGTTTACGGCTATCCCTGCATCCATAGCAAAATCGGAACTAACACAGTGAGCTAAAGAGTATGATTTACTAACACTAAATAGATTGCAAGTTATCTCTGTGAGGTTATGAGGTTTTAATGATTGCGAGGTTTTATCAGAATCGGTTTGTGTGTATTGTACTGCATTGATTTGTTGTGTGAGTTGTGGTTCTGAAGAAATGATTAGGATTTCATAGGAGCCCCCGAAGATTTTAATAATCATTTCCCTTATTTGCGGCCAGAAGAGATGGTCTAGATTATGGTCGAGCTTAGTCATTGCAAGGTGATAAATCCATCGATCTTCACAGAATTTTCTCAATTTTTCCGAACAGAGGTGGACATTTTCATATGTGGCCTTGTCTTTCGTTTTCTCTTTTGTAACTATATATGTAACGTATCTACCTCCTGAGAAGATTTAAGCTGTGGTTCCAATCTGAGGTTCAAATAAAGTGAGTTCATTAGTCTTCGGAAAAAATGATCTAAATGCTTGGCTCAAAGGTGTGTCGAACTTCATGTCGGCAGCGACTGCATGTACTCGACAATATTCTGTGCGTGCATTAAGTATATTTCCGGTGATTTCATAAATATTCCGTTCAGGGTCCGTCGCTTCCTTTTCACTACTATATATATAAAAGATATATGGATATGTAAAGATTTTTTGAATCATTCTTTCCACTAACATCCAAGAAAGTTTTCCTTGTCCGCATCCCATTCCTTCTTTGGTTATGGCTATTTCGTAATTTTGTTTCCCACAATATTCAGACAATCTTTCCAAGCAAGCATAAAGGGTTCCGTATTCAACTGGGTCCTCATCCCGATATTTGGCGTATAGATATACTACGGTCTTTACGCTATATTGTTCGAAACTTATTGACCCAAGCTTGGGTTTTAAGGATTTTAAAAGTCGTACATCGGTTATTTTTTTAAATTCGGATGTTATGCCAGTATTCATTTGTAATTTAACATCTGCAATCTGAACTATAGTGAATCTGGGATGTGATTTTAAAATATATTCGTCCTTTTCTATTATTTTGACCGGTGAGCCTGGTACTGAATGAGTTTGTGAGATTGTTACGGGGTTTCGAGAGAGTGCATCTGCATTTTCGTTTATTCTTCCTGGTTTATAAATCATCTCATATTCATATTCAGCCAATTTCAAACGCCATCGGACAAGTCGCGAAGTGGGGTCCTTCACGGAATTTAACCCCCCAGAGGACGATGATTAGTGACAAGAGTACATTTTTTACCATACAAATGAGATCGGAAATGATTAACACAATGAACGATGGCTAGAAGTTCCTTTTCTATTGTTGAATAGTTCAATTCGGCCGGTCCCAATAGCCTAGAGTTATAGGCAATAGGTAGGTCTTTTCCGACGGGGCCCTGGCTAAGGGATCCTCCTATTGCAAAACCAGATGCGTCGGTAGTAAGAATGAAAGGCTTGGTGAAATCAGGGTATTGCAGGATTGGCTGGTCACAAAGTTTGTCGCGTAGTTCAATAAACGCTTCCTCCTGTTCTTCACCCCACTTAAATAATTTGTCTTTCTTTAGAAGTTCGGTCAATGGTTTTGCTATTTTGGTAAAGTCCGGTATGAATCGTCGGTAATATCCAGCTAGTCCTATGAATTGTTTTATATTTTTTGGGTTCTTGGGACGTGGAAAACATTTCACTGCCTCGACCTTTTTTGGATCAGGTTTTACCCCATTTCCACTGATAATATGTCCTAGGTACATTACCTCGCGTTACAAAAACTCACATTTGTTCGGTTGAAGTTTTAGGTTCGCGGCTCGCAATCGTTTCATCAATAAGTCAAATTTTACTCTATGTTCTTCGAGCGAACTAGCATAGATTACTATGTCATCCAAATATACAAATAGTTCAAGTCCCTGGAGTCCCGTCAATACCCGGTCCATAAGACGTTGAAAGGTGGCCGGTGCATTTTTAAGCCCAAAAGGCATACGATTAAACTCATAATGTCCATAGGGAGTTGAAAAGGCTGTCTTATGTAAATCGGTTCCCTTCATGTTTATTTGATGAAAACCTGAAGCTAAATCGAAAACGGACAAATATTTTGCATTTTCAAGCTGATCTAAAATTTCGACGATGTTCGGTCGAGGGTCTGCATCTCCAATTGTTTTTTCGTTTAGCGTACGGTAATCAATCACCATGCGCCAACGTTTATTCCCATAGGAATCCGGTTCTTTCGGAACAACCCATAGAGGTGAATTATATGGTGATAAAGAAGGTTTAATTATGTTTCCGGATTCTAATTCTTTGATTTGTTTTGTTATTTCCTCCTTATGAGGTGGCGGAAAACGATATTGACGCGTATTCACCGGCAAATCATCTACGGTTGTTATCCCATGCTGCATTGCGTTCGTCGCATCTAAATACTCCCCCGGAATATGAAATCTATCGGCGTTTTCTTCAATTAATTTATTGACGCAGTTTGTCTCTTCAAGATTTAAATGGTCAAGCCGGAGTAGAGATTTTATATTGTCGGTGCGGTTGAGTATACAGTGGTGGACGTCTGAAATAGGGTTTTAAGCCCCCGTATGGTCATTGCCATAACCTAGAGTGGATTCCCCTATTGAATAGGTTTCATTTCTATGAACCATCTGAATATACGATGAATTGCGTGTTAGATCAGGTGTTCCTTGAGAAGTTGCGAGATTGAGATGAAACATAGATCCATTCGGTCTACTTGAATTTTGAGATTTTGGAAAAATAGATTCTTTAGATCCATTAGAATTTTGAAATTTTGGAAATATAGATTCTTCTGATCTATTTGAATTTGGAGAAATAGATTCTTTTGATCTATTAGAATTTGGAGAAATAGATTCTTTTGATCTATTAGAATTTTGAAATTTTGGAAAAATAGATTCTTCTGATCTACTTGAATTTGGAGAAATAGATTCTTTTGATCTATTAGAATTTGGAGAAATAGATTCTTTTGATCTATTTGGATATGGAGAAATAGATTCTTTTGATCTATTTGGATTTGGAGAAATAGATTCTTTTGATCTATTTGGATATGGAGAAATAGATTCTTTTGATCTATTTGGATTTGGAGAAATAGATTCTTTTGATCTATTAGAATTTGGAGAAATAGATTCTTTTGATCTATTTGAATTTTGAGAAATAGATCCTTTTGATCTATTTTAATTTTGAAATTTTTGAAAAATAGATTCTTCTGATCTATTTGAATTTTGAAAATTTGGAAAGGTAGATTCTCTTGATCTATTTGAATCTTGTTTTAACTCTTCGAATGGAATCAATGTGATGGAAGGTGCCGTAACTTCATATTCAGTTTCAGTCGTGTTTATAATTGGCATTGCGGCCTTGCCGTTAATGTTTTTGAGGACTGCTTCGCCCATGTATACCCCGTCGAGAGATTTGAGGCGCGGTAAATAACCTTCGGAGATATCTGTGTTATTGATATTTACGTGAATTATAGTCATACAACGGGGCGGAATTACGTAAAGTCGCTTATATATAAATGGAACTTCGATTTCATTGATTAGTAGACGCTCATTATCGTAGTCTATTGTTGCTCTGGTTTCTTGAAAGAAGGCGGATCCAAGCATGCCGCCCTGTTTTATGCGAAAGTCATCGGAAACTACATGGAAATAGGATTCCTTTCCAGCTATGTTTATCTTTATTTTTCCTATTGAACTGACTAAATTTTCGGTCATTCCTTTCATTAAAATTGTATCTCTTGTATCTATCTCGCTTTTGTCTGTTATATTGCTAAATTTGATGATATTAGGCTCTGAACCAGTGTCGACCATGAGCTGAGTTCCTATTCTAAAATCGTCCGAAGGGATTTCTACCGCGGGTACCTCCCCTATGTTTATGTTGACTGTTGCGACTCTTGTTGGATTGGTAGGAGGGTTGTGCGTTGCGGGTAGGCCTCTCGAGGACCCGCACTGTTCCCCGAGGGACCCGACCCGTTTCCCTGGTCATGAGCATTATACAATGTTTGGGTATTATTGCCGTTTTCGGAGCGTGATTTATTATATTGTAAGCGTCGACACTCATTAATTGTGTGTCCGTCCTTTTTACAATAGGCACAGGTTATATTATTGGAATTTGTGTTTTGAGTATTATTTGAATTATACGAGCGTCGCTGGCACTCATTGATAGTATGTCCGCTTCTTTTACAGTAGGGCACAAGTTTTATTGTAATTAGATGGATCGGAATTAGTATTTAAATTATGGTTTTTGTCATCCCGGTTCTGTACCTGTCTGACTGCATTAGCGTAATCAATAGGTGGTTGAGAATGGTGTTGAGGTATGGAATTTTTAAACCGACAATCTGCGGTATCATGGCCAGTTCTATTGCATATTTTGCAGAAAACCTGATCGGATCTACGATATTGTGAGTTATTAGAGCGCTCATTTCTAAGACGTTCGCGATCACGTTCTATTCGTTTACTTTCCTCGACGGCTTTTGTGCATGCATCGCAGAAGGTTCTGACACGAGCAAGTGCTAATACGTTACGGTATGAAGGAGGTAAGCCATCAATAAAACTATCTAAGATATCCTTCTCAATCAAATCGAGTTCGTGTCGGGTCAGGTGGCCCTTTATTCTTCGCTCTCCATCGAGTATAGCTATGCGGAGATTTTCAATTCTAGAAATATATTCCAACATATGCTCGTCGGGTTTTTTATAAGCGTTGACCAATTCACCCCGATAGTAATTGGTGGGTCTCGCAGGGCCGAATATTTCGGAGATTTTATCGGTAAATGATTGAACAGAATCAAATTGGTCGTCTTGAATGATGGCTCGAGCGCGTCCACTAAGTTTTTTCTTCATCATCAAGATGAAAGGATATTCCGCGTCAGGTGAAACCATTTCAAACGCTTCTTTACAGGATTGAGTGAATTGTATAATCGGAGGACTTTCACCATCGAACATAGGGATAGTATCTACAGCGTCTTTAATCGAAATAAACCATCCCGACGGCGCAACGGGTACATCTTGAAATCTAATGTTTCTAGGGCGACTATTACTTCTAATTGAGCTATGTTGATCGTGTAAGGGTAATTTGTGATGAAAGGATGATGCTTCGTTTTCTAAACGAACTTGGTTTGGTAATTGAGGTAAATTCAGAGTATTATTTTGATTATTCGTACCTACTATCGGCGCGACTTCTAACTTCTTCTAGTTCATTGCGTAATTCATTGATCTGTGTTTCTAATTCATGATTGGATTCACCTAAAGGTTCGGAGTTGCGAGTTAGCGATCGGGTTCGTTCAAGTTCGTGATTCAACTCATTTATTTGTGCTAATAATTGTTCCTGATTAACTGCGTTATTTTGAATTTCGGCTATTTGCGTTAAACTTTGTTCGAGTTGTTGGCGTAATCTTTGGTTTTCTCTTAATGTCTCTTCAGAAGGATTTTGGTCCGGCAAATTCTGAATGCGTTGTTCATAATCTTGTTGGAGTTTATTGAAACGGGCTTGTAAATCTTCATTCTGGCGTATTAGTTGGCTTTCATTTTCTCGATATGTCTGACTAGCGCTAAGCCGACTTTTGAGTTGCAATTCTTGTTCTAACAATTTCTTTTCTCTTTCTACTAGATCTGCCTCGATACGGGCCAGCTCTTCTTTTGTAAGGTCTTTGCTACGTGTTGCATGAGCCATTTTGAATTATGAAATGAATATACGTTTTATAGAAAGTTCGTAACCCAACGCTAGGTCACCAAAAATATGTTACATCTAAAAATGGCTCTAAGGAAATTTTATGATTTTCAGTTATTAAGTATATCGATCGTTACCTTAATTTGATAAAAAAAACCTTGATCAATTGCGGGCGTAGCGGGTTAGGGGGTTGGGCGGGCAGCGAGCGGTTGATCAGAGGTTGTGGCAAAATTTGCAGTTGACGAAGTTCCCTGGTATTCGATAATATGTTTTGTGAGAGCGGTTTCCACCAAACTGTCCAGATCACAATCCGTCGATGTCTCTGATTCACTTGACTCTAAGTGAATTATGGAAGGTTCACTTATCGCGGCACTTTTCACTTGTGAAGTTAAATCATTGATTATCCACTGAGGGGTTTTATTTTCGAGGAGTTTTGCTAAAGTTTCCTGAAATTTCCGGATTCTTCTTAGTTTGAAAAATAACCGTTGCTCACGAGCTTTCTTTCCTCCACGTCGAGTAATCTTTTTCTTATGTTGTTGCGGTATTGAGTTCATCTACAAGGGTGCATAAATTTTAATGCACTCGATTTAGATGTGTGACGAATAATGGGTGATTGGGTGCTTGCCGGTGGAAGCACGCGATAAGGAAAAATGATAGGTGGATTGGTGCTTGCCTTTGAATAAAGATTACTGGACGTGATTTCGTGATGATGAAAACGAAGATTAATTAACAACTGCGTGATTTGTGATTTTTATTTCAAAACAAAATGTAATTTTAGTTAGTTATTCGTAAAAAGTTTAGAGAGTGAAATAACTCTTGAGCAAAATTCTAATTCAAGAAAAATTGAATGAATCGCGAGGATTTCTAAGTCTGTGGTGCCGTGATGCGAAGTGACGTGATGCAAAGTGACGTGAAGTTTACCCGATATTTGAAAATTGAATGATTACTAGTGGTTGCAAGACCGGCCCTTATATGAGGCAAGTGCGGACCTTAACGAAAGATCTGTCGGGGGTAATGTTTATATTATCTCTTGCTCAAGTGTTCTCATACCATCAACCCTATGAGACAAGGCTCAATCCACACATATACAAAATGCAGCTGCGTTGAGCTGGACTTCTCCTGATATTATATTGGTGAAATATATAATTTGTTTGTTAATTGAACCTTATTTCATATTCGTTGATGAATCAACGTCTCACCTCAACCCTTCAATATAACAATAGGCTGGCGCAAGATGCTAAATCTTATATTAACTTAACTTTATTTTTATATATGAGATATATGTCTATGTACATGTATATATAAATTCTAAGGTTAGTCTGATGGTTATTGAATACGTAAAACTTATGTGGTTGAGTATTTATTAGTAGGACTGGTTAATGTTGTAAGATTTAATGATTAATAACTTAAAAACTAATGAATATTGTAGGAATCCCGAGGGATTGAAACTTAAGGCTAGTAGGTATTACAGAGATCTCGAGGATCGATAACTTAAGGTTAGTAGGTATTACAGGGATCTTACGGCTGGTAATTTAGAGCTAATATAGTCCAAAGTCAAAGGGAAAAATAGTGGGTTCTCAATAAGGGTGTTTAGGAATATAGGCATGTGGATCGGATGGCGGTGCTGAGGATGTGACATTCAACATATTTCCTATGTCCATGCATTCAACTTCACAGGTGAAAAGTGCCACGATAAGTGAACCTTCTATAATTCACTGAGAGTCAAGTGAATCACAGACATCGACGGATTGTGATCTGGACAGTTTGGTGGAAACCGCTCTCACAGAACATATTATCGAATACCAGGGAACTTCGTCAACTGCAAATTTTGCCACAACCTCTGATCAACCGCTCGCTGCCCGCTCAACCCCCTAACCCGCTACGCCCGAAATTGATCGAGGTTTTTTTCATCAAATTAAGGTAAGGATCGATATATTCAACAACTACAAATCATAAAATTTCCTGAGCGCCATTTTTAGACGTAACACCTGAATCACGAGAGTACGACAAGATTCAAACACGAAACTAGAGTACGAGCAAAGAATACCAAATTAATTTTATTCAAAAATCAATAACATCTGATTCAAGGAATTTATAGACTTAGATTTTATACTGTCATAGAAGATAATTATTGTTATAATATATATATGTTTTAGAATTTATGATATGCCGTATTCTATATTTTTTAAACTATATATGATATATTTTATAATAAACATTTTAATACTCAAATGCGATAAGACATTGTGCAATAAAATAAAATTAAAAACAATGATGGCGCAGGATAAATAAGATTATTCATTTAGAGGGATGTGTTTCTTTTATTTAAAACAACATTGCGGTACAGCAGATTTTACGTGGGTAAGTAAGCGTATATCGAGAAAAGGTTGGTTCTTCTTTGTAGGTGAGGCAGGGGCCCGGATGGTAAGTAATAGTTATGGCGGGTTATTCAAAAAAATTCTGGGTTTACCCGCATCTAACGAACAAAACTGTCGAAATTGTTTTTTTTTTTTTTTTTTTTTCAAGATTAACCCTTATATTTGTCGAATACTTCATTCATAGATATTTTCAATACTGATACTTGAAAATCAATAAAAGTTCGAAGATAATCTTTTCGAAATGAAGGAGGGAAAATAGTAATTGGTAATGACTATTGCTTTCTTCTAGACAAGTTATGAAAGCTATTAGAAACTTTCGACCCTCGTTATTTTTACAACAATATTCTACTGTAAATAATAACCTTTTCATTGGCAAAGAAAACAATTTCATACTCGGGGCCCAAAATAAAAATATAACGGCACTGTGTAGAGAGGGATAGGACTTGGCTCACACACGCTCCATCTCTCTTACTCTTGACGAACATCTTAAATTGCCTATTCCGCGGTCCAGTTCTATAGGTCTATGCATGCCACGGCCAGAGAGAAGCCTTCCCTCTGCCACGGCTGAAATGGCTGTAATTTTTCGCCGTGCGATGGCGCCACTAACGATTCGCTGGCTGCATTCTTTCCCTGTGCGACGGCGCCACCATCGATCCGCTTTCGGATCATGCTAACATAAACCTATAGACCTGGACCGCGCAATACGTATCACACGAGTTTCAGAACGTGGTCATGAAAAATGAGAGAGAGAGACGGAGCTTGCGTGTGCCAGCTTCTGTCTCGTTCTAAGCTCGTGATTGGTTCTAGCTCGATAGCGCAGGGTCGTATTTTCAGAACCATGGACCCTCACCCGTCGCCGCCATGTTGCCGTCTACCCGTAGACCAGGCAGAGTTTGTATCGTTTCTGCGAAGCGTGCTGCCAAGTAAATTATTTTGAAGAAATTTATTTTTAGATAATGTTTTTTCGAGGTGACCATAATCGCTATGGTGTGCATACCCTGTTATATTTGTAAGTGGCGATCTGATAAAATACTACGCAGATCATTTCACAAGTAAGTATGAATTAGGTTAAGTTTTAGAAATATAGTAATACTTAATTACAAGCATAACAATTTTTGAACAATATATTCGACAGAATAATTTGATAATCAGATTGTGTACTCGATTACTTTTCAAAAATGTGGCTGTAATAATGTTATTATAATTTAATGTTCGCTAAAAAAAGTGAGAACACCGGCTACAACATCAGAGTTTGTTGTATCACTAATCTATTCTTCATTATAACTATTATAGATTTCCTATACTACTGGAGGTGAAAGAACGAAATGGTTGCAAATTTTGCGTAAAAGTAACGAACGTTTGGCGTCACAATCAGTTTGTTCACTACATTTCAACAAAAACTGTTTTCGCTACGGTGCAGGTGAGGGAAGAGCATTTCTAAAACGAGGCAGTCTTCCAACATTTCATCTGCCTTCAGAATCAACGCTCACAAGCAATAATTCATCCGTACCATCTTCTTAAACCGAAATTAAGAGCGTATCATCGGCTGATGTAATAAATTTTTGCGATTCTACATCCAGCGCCTCCACTTCGACCATTAAAGAACGCATTAGCAGCGAAACAATGATGGAAAGGCAATTATTCATTAAATTACATTATTATTGATAAGAATGTTATACAAATTTTACAAATCATTAATAATAATCAATAATGGTATTGTTCTAGAACTGATGACGTAATCGAAGAACCTCCGGCTTAAAGAGTTTGTTCGGATAAGGCAATAAAATGCGCTTCAATTGAACGCAATCGACAACTTTACATGGAGAAAAAATTAAAAGAGAGAACAAATAAAATATTATCTTTGAAACGCCAAAATCATCGATTATGGAAATATAAAGGATGATGCAGCAATTACGGAAGGAGCACGAAGCGGAGTAAAAAATTGATGCATGTGAGTATCTTAATCGCTAAAGAAATATCAAAATCAAATTTTGTACGAAAATAAATTTTATATACTCAATCCATACAACAAAAATATATATTTGATCAATGCGTCCAACAAAAATTGTATAAATTCAACTATTTACAATAGAAATTGTATATATTTAATTCTTCGATTTTAATCCAAATGTAATATATTTATCTATTTAAGATGATAACAATTACATTAAAATAAGTATTGCATAAATAGAATATTGTGATAAATCATGTTATGAAGATTAATGCGTCATTAAAATTTATACATATTTATTATAAGTTATTCACTCGTATTTCAGTCAAATATGGGGCCAGTATCCGAAGCTATATATTTTCTCATCTGAAATCAACTGAGAAAAAAGTAGCATTTCATCCACTTCCCTTGAGAGTTTTTGCATTGACCATGTCTTTTCTGTCCGCAGAAGCCTATAAATGTCTCAGAACTATTTTCCCAATATTACCACATACTGGGACTCTTAGACGATGCGGTTGAGTGAGAGTGACGTTAATCCAGGAACGTGTGAAGCAGCATTGGATGTAATAAGAGATGAGATCGATTGAGCGAAGAAATTGGAGAAAACATTGTTGTGCAGTTTTACCGTCGATGACATGGCTATCAGAAAAAATGTAAGGTGGAATGGGAAACGATACAATGGTTTTGTTACTTACAACAAACATTGCAAAAATGGTGGTATGTTTAAATGAAAATTGGAAAATTCCAGTAGCTTACCATTTCATTGATGGATTGAGTGGTAAAGAAAGATCGGAGATTATTTTGGAATGTTTAAATATGTTACATCCTACTGGAATAAATGTCGTGTCATTAACTTTTCATGGTGGCTCATCCAATGTAACGATGAGTCGTAGCTTAGGGGTAAATTTTTCTTACACCAACAACTTCGACTTATTTTTTTCACATCCGACATCAAAAGAGCCAATTTTTGTTATTTTTGACGCATGCCATGCTATGAAATTAGTTCGGAATATGTTAGGTGATGAAAAAGAACGGTTTGATGGTAATAAATTAATTGTACGTTGGAAGCATTTCTCACAATTAGTTTTTTTATCAATATCAATATGGTTTACATGCTGGCACGAAAATCAGAAAAGGACACATTAATTATGAGACTGAGAAACTGAAAGTTAAGTTAGCTACCCAATTATTAAACCATAATTAAAATACCCGACTTTTTGGACTCGCAAGGTACAGAAGAATTCTGTATGATTATGAACAACATTTTCGATATTTTAAATTCAAGGCAGGCATTTGTAAGAGATCACAACAAAAGTCCGATTGATGAAAATAATATTGCAGGAATTGAATTAAAAGTTGGAGAGTATGAAGAGTACATTAAAAATCTCACGACAATAAACCAATATTACAAAGCAAAAGAAAACTAGGTTTTTATGGACTCACAGTTTCAATGAGTAGTTGCATTTCAATTTTTGAAAAATATGCTTCAACACCTAAGTCGCCGATTCGATATTTATTAACGTACAAACTATCGCAAGATCATTGAGAACTTTCTTTTTTCGAGTTTCAGGTCGCGCGGTGGCTTCAACAATAACCCAACAACAGAACAGTTTGAAAGTGCATTCAAATGGCTTCTTGTATACGCTCAAGTGGGAGGTTCATCGTATAGTAGTAATTGTCTTCAACAAGATGACACCTGTCTTTTACAAACGAACGAAAAAAAAACAAAAAAATCCAATAACAAATACACGTAGTGATAATGTTAGTGGCAATCTAAACAAGAGCGACAATTTCAGCAACAGTATGAGTGATAATTTCGGTTATTGTGTATCACAGGAGCATGATTATAACACTCCGGCGGTATACACGGATGTAAACGTAGCGTATATGAGAGATGTTGTAGGCCATATAGCGGGTTTTGTAGTAAATAAAATTTATAATTCAATTAAATGTAAAAAGTGTCAGCAATTTTTGTCGAACGCCGAAGAATTATCACGTTTGCAGTAGAATTGAAAATAGACGCAAATTATGTTCACCATCCTCGAATGTTATCGAAATTTGTTTGTCCGCGCTGCAGAACTCACTTTCAGAAAATCTAATGTCTTCGAGTTAGAAAATGTTTTGGAAGTTTTGACGGAAAAAACGGTTAGAAGAATCGCAGGTTGGTTTGTCAATGATATCTGTATACTGACCATAAAATTTTATCGATTAAGAAAATTTTGTCAACGTTTTTTATAGTAAGACTGCAGAATCATGAGAGTACGACAAGATTCAAACACGAAACTAGAGTTCGAGCAAAGAATACCAAATTAATTGTATTTAAAAATCAATAACATCTGATTCAAGGAATTTATAGACTTAGGTTTGATACTGTCATAGAAAATAATTATTGTTATAATATATATATATGTTTTAGAATTTATGATATGCCGTATTCTATATTTTTTAAACTATATGATATATTTTATAATAAACATTTTAATACTCAAATGTGATAAGACATTGTGCAATAAAATAAAATTAAAAACAATGATGGCGCAGGATAAATAAGATTATCCATTTAGAGGGATGTGTTTCTTTTATTTAAAACAACATTGCGGTACAGCAGATTTTACGTGGGTAAGTAAGCGTATATCGAGAAAAGGTTGGTTCTTCCGTTGAGTGTAGAAACGGTTCTTCTTTGTAGGTGAGGCAGGGGCCCCGATGGTAAGTAATAGTTATGGCGGGTTATTCAAAAAAATTCTGGGTTTACCCGCATCTAACGAACAAAACTGTCGAAATTGTTTTTTTTTTTTTTTTTTTTTCAAGATTAACCCTTATATTTGTCGAATACTTCATTCATAGATATTTTCAATACTGATACTTGAAAATCAATAAAATTTCGAATATAATCTTTTCGAAATGAAGACGGGAAAATAGTAATTGGTAATGACTATTGCTTTCTTCTAGACAAGTTATGAAAGCTATTGAAAACTTTCGACTCTTGTTATTTTTATAACAATATTCTACTAAAAATAATAACCTTTTTATTGGCAAAGAAAACAATTTCATACTCGGGGCCCAAAATAAAAATATAACGGCACTGTGTAGAGAGGGATAGGACTTGGCACACACACGCTCCATCTCTCTTACTCTTGACGAACATCTGAAATTGCCTATTGCGCGGTCCAGTTCTACAGGTCCACGCATGCTAACGATTACCGACACTCGATCCAAGATGGCTGGAATGGTCGCAATTTTCTGCTGTGTGATGACGCCATTACCGATTCGCTTTTGGCTCACGGATGGCATGGGGTGGCGGCGGGTGCCTGTGAAACCCAAAGCTTATGCTGGGTGTGAACAATCGTATCGTGTATATGAATCTCGATGGGACGATGGAGGATGCATACAAGTTACTGTGTACATACACTACCCCCAGAACAGATGAATGAAGATATTTTTATTCACTGGCGTGACATCGCACTCGAAAATATCCGATTTTTGAACAATATTTTGAAACAATCGGAACTGAATGTGAGTGAAAAACAGCAACTGCAGCATATAATTTCACTCCTCCAATCGTGGGTGGTGAAATTTGAACGACCACGTGTGGGTATTGGGGGGGGGGGGGGGTAATATTGGCGATGATATTCACAATCGTGTCCGATGGGATGATATGGAGAGCGCTTAATTCAAGTGCCGTATACGCACCGGAGTCGTGACAAATCTCCAACACAAAGATTTAGCGAGATTTTTGACTGGCGCTGACGCTGCAACGATGGAGCGCTTGAAGAATGTGCTGCGCGAAGAGGGAAGTATCAAGGTGAATGTGGGGGTTTCAGTGCCGGCGTTAGGGGGGGGGCGCGATGGGGCGACGGCCCGGGGCGCCAAATTCGGGGGGCGCTGAGGTCTGGGGCCTCGGCCTCCTGCCTCCCGCGCTGTGTACCCACAATACTGTGCTCTATGTCCCGTATTCACAGTTCACAGTCGGTCGACCGACTGTGAATACGGGACTTACGTCTAAGAATTTTCCGAATTTTTGTTTCCAAATTAAAATCAATAAAAACGTATCTCCGATCAACAATCTCTCAATCGAGACTCTCTAACCTGGCTACTCTCTCGATTGAAAATGAAATCGCTGGACAATTAGATTTTTCTAATTTAATTCGTGTATTTGCTGACAAAAAAGCCCGAAAAGTTACATTTTACTGAAGAAAATCATTAAAAAACAATTTAAGAACATTAATCAAAAAATTAACAAAATGTTCAATCAAAATAAAAAGTAAAAAAAAATATAAAATGAGCTTAGAATTTAAAAAAAAAATCGAAAATTACAAAAATAATGTTAAAAAAATATAAAACTGAATAAAAAAATAAATAAAAAATGTATAAAAAAAAAAAAAAAAAGGAGCTACAAAACTTTCTACGTCCACGTCGTTGGCTCTGGGTAACGCTGAAGGAATGATGAGATTATTAAACTTTTGGAGTATGTGAAACGTTTGGTTCAGCAAAAAATTAATACTCGATATTGATTTCCTTAAGTGGGCGCCTACATATTTTTGCCCGGGGTGTCAGTGGCCCTAACGCCGCTGCTGGGGGGTTTCGTGTGAATTTGAAAACGTCTGTTTGGAGGTGAAGAACTTCAATACACGCAACGCTACCATTCTGCCATCGACAGATCTAGAAACTTGGTTTACGGATAACGTGACGAACCCTCTGCTGACCGATTTCGGTTGGAGTATGATTGAGATCATAAATGCCGTGATCTGCATCAACCGATACGAGCCTCTTCGTGGCGGACTCTCCACATTTACACCACTTTCTGTGGATATTTAGCGAAAGAAGGCAGTAGTCAACGTACAGAACGATGATGATCGATGTTTATTGTGGTCTGTTGCTGCAGCTCTCCATCCCACAAACGTCAACGCAACCAGATAGTCCAGTCATTTGGTAGTTTTACCTGGAAAGTCTTCCGGGAGTTTTGAAAATTGGTATTTTTATAGATTTCGACGTGCTCTTTTCGAATTTTCACTTTGCCACCTCGTATCTTTGCCGCTCGCGCCGCCATATTGGAAAAATGGCGCCCAAAAACAGTTTTTTGACGATATCTCCTTTCCTACTCATTTTACGATGGAAATAGTTATGTGATATAATTGAACTAGAGAAAATTTCCCAGAATCCATCTGGTAACGTTTTTTATGGTAAAATTGATAGTTTCAGCGTACTAGCGCCGCGAAGTCTACTCCAACACGCGTATTACCGAAAAAACTCATTTTTACACCACCATGAGGTAGAGTAAGTGGCGCGTTGTTTTTTGTGGTATCCCCAGTAGGCCCAATGCACATGTATTACACTAATACATTTAGTGCATTCTCCTTCGCTTCGTCATCTCTGATGGACCAGGTTTTGCGAGTGCATCGTCTTCAGAACCGAGCAAAACGCCACAGACTGAAATTTCTTCCACGTTATCTGTGATAGGGTTATCAGCTTCGATGTAATCCACTTCTTTCTCGATTTCGTCATAGATTCGCTCGAGAACAGTCTCCGTTTCTTCCTCTTCATCGCTATCGTGTAGTGAAACTTGCAAATTCTCACATGTACCATTGCAATTCGTGCAAATAACGGAGCACTCTTGTTTACATCGTTGGCCAGAAATTTGTCTTGCGACACAGTCGGGATCATTGTCTCGTCAAATAGAATGTCTACTGAAGCACGTTACGTGATCGTCGGCATCGCTCCACATAGGTATTCGGTGCTACTGCCTGCTACATCTTCCGGATATCCGTCTAATACGACGATGGCGTTGGAGTGATATTTCGATCGAACGAATGCGAGGCAGTTATTGCAAATGGATGAAAACGATTCACCGCGATTCCAAACGACTCGGTGCAATAAGTATCCTCCGTCGATGACATACATATCGTCTTCAAAATTTATATCTCCAGAATATTGCTCAAATGCCTTATATAGAGAAGATTTAACACACTTGCGCATGCCTTCGTCATTGAAAGGCGATAATGGAAAAGGAGCAAGATCGTACGTAAGGAACTTTTCAAGTTCCTTATCAGATTCTTTTGCAATGCACATTCTTTGAAAAATTAATAACGGATTAATCGGTATAATCTCTGCTTCTATCCGGATGCCTGCATTCATAACGTCAAGTGCTTTCACTGTGTCATTTCGTTTGAATTTTACGGTATAGAAATCCCGCCGATGATTTTTGAAACACCAGCACTACCAATTTCTTGAGACATGTGACAATTTATCTTCTCATCTCCGATAATTCCAGTGCTTATTGACATGAGTTCCTTTACTTCCGGAAAAGGAGAATGTTGGCACAACACAATCCTTTAGTAGACATTCTATTTGACGAGACAATGATCCCGACTGTGTCGCAAGACAAATTTCTGGCCAACGATGTAAACAAGAACCGCCTCATTGGAATGTTGAAGTCAAAATTTGCAGCTGCGAACTTCATGGTCAAGCACGCCACGGAAGATGCAGATACGCTAATCATCAATACGGCAATCAGCGTTTCATGTATATATGTAACATACATTTGATTCCGTAATAGTTGTCGGCGAAGATGTAGATCTGCTTATTCTGCGTTCAAACACATACATTCTCAAACCCGGAAAAGGAAAAATTTTGCAACGAATATAGTCAACAAGAAGTATGATAGATAAAACAGCCGCAGATAACATTTTATTCTTACACGCCTTCGGTGGCTGTGATACAACATCCGCACTCTTCGATCAAGGAAAAGTAAAATGTATAAATGTACTCCGAAAAAACCCAGATTTGAACGAGCTTGTCCAGGTATTTAAAAACCAAAATGCCGACCCAGAGATCATTGCTGAAGCTGGAGAACGCTTCCTTCTTGCATTGTACGGTCACAGTGGGGTGAAAAGTACGACGTTAAACAATTATAGATACAGATGCTTTTCAATTCAGCATATAAAAATAAATTTAATATTGCATCGCTGCCACCGACAGAAGCAGCGGCACGACAACATGCGTTCCGAACCTATCACCGGGTGCAGCAGTGGTATGGATTGGATCAAAATGCAGAGCGATGGGGATTGAAAAAACAAAGAATGGGCTAATTCCCCTCACCACACTCGAGCCGCCAGCCCCGGAAACCTTGTTAAAACTCATTTCTTGCGAATGCAAAAAGGGATGTCGGGGAGCCTGTGGATGCAGGAAGGCTGGATTAAAGTGCCCCGTTATATATGCACGAATCGCAATGGTACATGTGAGAATTTGCAAGTTTCACTACAAGATAGCGATGAAGAGGAAGAAACGGAGACTGTTCTCGAGCGAACCTATGACGAAATCGAGAAAGAAGTGGATTACATCGAAGCTGATAACCCTATCACAGATAACGTGGAAGAAATTTCTGTCTGTGGCGTTTTGCTCGGTTCTGAACACGATGAACTCGCAAAACCTGGTCCATCAGGGATGACGAAGAGAAGGAGAATGCACTAAATGTCATCATTAGTGTAATACATGTGGATTGGGCCTACTGGGGATACCACAAAAAAAAAAAACGCGCCACTCACTCTACCTCGTGGTGGTGTGGAAATGAGTTTTTTCGCTAACACGCGTGTTGGAGTAGACTTTGCGGCGCTACTACGCTGAAACTATCAGTTTGACCATAAAAAAGGTCATCAGATGAATAATGGGAAATTTCCTCTAGTTCAATTTATCACGTAACTATTTCCATCGTAAAATGAGTCGGAAAACAGATATCGTCAAAAAACTGTTTTTGCGCGCCATTTTTCCAATATGGCGGCACGAGCGGCAAAGATACGAGGTGGCAAAGTGGAAATTCGAAAAGACCACGTCGAAATCTATAAAAATACCAATTTTCAAAACTCCCGGAAAACTTTCCTGGTCACCCCCTTTTTGAGCACCAAATGACTGGACTAAGAGCACACAGCTATCGGCGGTATATATCGGAGCTAAATTGTACAGGTACCAAATGCCCAGCAACCATGCATAGTGTACAAAAATTTGAAAAGTTGAATAATTTGAGTATTGACGTATATGGGATCGAATCGGAAACTTTCCAAAGTAAGGAGGGGTCTAATAATAATCATAGTGTAATTATCCCACTATATTTAAGTAAAAATGTTACAACGAACGATACAATTCACCTGCTCATGATCGAAAGTGGGAGCAGATTATGTGATGATGATGATGATGATGATTTAGATAATTTTAAACCCAGATTCCACTTTGCTTGGATCAAGAATCATTCGCGTTTAATTGGTAAACCGAATTATCAAACCGTAATGGCGAACAATTTTTGTGCGACAGATGCCTGTGTTACTTTGGTGCTCAGAAGGCCTATAACAATCATAGGCAAGATTGCATGCGGCTAAATAAAGTGCGAATAGAATTCTCCACGGAGAAGACTTTGGGATTTTCCAATTTTTAAAATCAGGGTACTGCGCCATTCGTCGTATATGCCGATCTTGGATGTATGATGAAACCCGCGGTAAAAGAATCTCAAAAGCATATCCCGCATAGTGCAGCGTATTGTATACACATTGCGCGTATGATGATGCATTATCGGAATACAAGAGCCACCGCGAATCCGATTGTATTATATGGGTGATCGAGGAGCTCCGCAAATTATCCGTAAAAGTCGAGTCGCGCATAAAAAATGTAATTCCAATAGAGGCGTTGAATCAGGCGCAACCTGATCGCCACATTCGCGCAAAAAATTGTTGTATCTGTGAGAAGCCATTTCTACCGGAGGAGAAAAAATGTCGAGATCACTGTCACTTTACGGGTGAATATCGCGGAGCTGCACACAATCGATGCAACCTTAATTTTCAAGAGTCACACACGATTCCGGTAGTTTTCCACAATTTATCTGGTGATATGATTCCCTCTTTATCATAAAATCTCTGGGCGCAACTTTTCCCGGCGACATTTCACTGCCACCCATCACTAAGGAAAAATACATATCATTCACAAAGAAAGTCGCTGGTACTCTGATTAGTTTGAGGTTTATAGATTCACTTCGATTCATGGCTAGCAGCATTGAGAAATTAGCATCATACGTTGACGATGCTGATAAGCAAGTAACACGGAAATTTTACAGCGATCCGGATGAATTCAGTTTGATGATTCGTAAAGGTGTCTTTTCATATGAGTATATTGATTCTTGGGAAAAACTCGACGAAGCAAAATTACCTGACAAAACAGATTTGTATTCGAAACTCAGTGTCGCGGGTATTACCGATGCTGATTATAAGCATGCAAAGAATGTTTGGATCAAGTTCAATTTAAAAACGTTGGGTGCGTATTCCGATTTATATATCTGGAAACCGATGCGCTCCTATAAGCCGATATATTTCAAAACGTTCGTGGCAGCTGCTTCAGAACGTACAACTTGGATCCTCCGCATTATTACACCGCACCGGGGCTTGCTTTTGATGATATGTTAAAGCAAAGGAAAATTAATCTTCAACTCCCAGACGATCCAGAAATGCTATTATTCATTGAGAAAAGCATAAGGGGTGGTGTGGCACAGTGCTCAAATCATTAAGCCAGAGCAAATAATCGATTTATGGGTGAAGATTTTGATTCAAGCAAAGCAGAAACATATTTAATGTATTTTGATGTTGACAATCTGTATGGTGCAGCTATGAGCGAGCATTTGCCGAGTGGGTCGTTCGAGTGGGAAAATGATGCCATTGATGTAATGTCTCATCCGGATGACTCACCAATCGGTTATTTGCTAGAGGTGGATTTAGATTATCCCATGGAGCTTCATAAACAGCGTGCGGACTTCACCTCTCTGCCCCGCGCATTTCACTCCACCGGGTAGTAAGATGAGAAAACTTGCGACAACGCTTCTACCCAAAGAAAAATATGTGTTGCGCTATCGTCATTTGAAGCAATGCATCAAATTTGGTTTGAAGCTAGTAAAACTGCATAGAATTCTAAGGTTCGCGCAATCACCACGGTTAAAATCATACATCGATCTCAATACAAATATGCGGAAGCAATCGAAAGACGAGTTTGAGAAAAATTTGTACAAACTCATGAATAACGCTGTATTCGGTAAGACTATGGCGAATGTTCGCAATCATAAAACTGTGAAACTAATCACGAAGTGGGATGGTAGGGGTGGTGCGCGTGCTCTCATTGCAAGATCCGCATTCCATAACTGCACCATATTTGATAAAGATACGGTGATTATCGAGCTAAATCGCGCCAAAGTTTATTTCAATAAGCCTATACCTATACATTGGCGCCGCGATTCTAGATCTTTCAAAAATATTTCTCTACAACTTCCACTACGATTATGTAAAAAACAATTTTTCGCATAATGAAGCAAAATTAATGTCTACCGACACGGATAGCCTGATATATCAATTTACAGTACCAAATATCTACGAAATCATCAAGCGTGATGTTGCGACGATGTTCGATACATCAGACTATCCGCCTGATAATACCTATGGCATCCCCTTGTTGAATAAAAAACACCTTGGTCTGATGAAGGATGAAGATAATGGGAAAATTATGACCGAATTTATCGGACTGCGCGCAAAACTCTACACTTTCAGAACTCGCGGTGATACTGATAAAAAACGTGCAAAGGGAGTAAAAGGTATATAAGTTTGAATAAGCAGCAATACTATGGGTGCTGTCATCTATAATGTTTATGTTAATTAATATATCACTGCCACAATGATTAGCGTCCTCCTTCAGTTGTGTTGTGTGTTGTTCTGATATAATGGCTAATGTGTAGCTTGTGATTCCTTAACGATTCTTTCTCTTACAATAAAACACTATATTAGATCAAACGGCTAAACTTATTTATCCATAATTTTCAATTCATAAGTAATTCGAGAATTATCGCTAAATCAATAACGAATACTTATCGTGCCACAAAATACAGTGATGAATGGCATGGCAGATTGGTATTCATTCAATAAATTGATGCAAGACAACAATTGTTAATTGTTCGTCGAATTATTTGTTAGGTATGGTAATAATTACTAATAGTGAAATATTTTTTGAATACGAATTAATGACTCCATACCAATCTACGAGAATATTAGAATTGATATTGTGAATTGAATCCTAATATTACTATTAATATTAAAATCTTGTATATCTCCAATTTTGTCGCGAGATGAACTTTCAATCATATCACTGACTAAATTATACAATCCAAACAGGCTGATGTGTACTATTTGTAGAACAATATTCTTTGTGGAATCTTATCACACTCTTAGGGCACTAGGCTTTGGCAAACAGACAGGAAGGATGCGAACGTAATTGTTCAAGATGGATAGGATACGGTTCATCTCAAATGTCGTCTATGGGGCAGTATCGGTCATTGAGCGTTATTCCGCAGCTGTGTATAAAAATAGAGATAGCTACATTGAACTACGACGGGCGAAATATTAATCGTAATTTATTTATCGCTAATATTACAATTACAACGATAAATTATACCAAAGCAATACGTTCGTCAGTATATATTTAAATCCAATGCAGACAACGCTGATTGAATGTTTTTATTTTCAGAGGCTTACCACCGATTACAAACTTTATTGATAAATTATACAATGACTTGACGCGGGAGTATATCAAGATCCAAGGAATTCAATGCCCGCGTGCGGATGAGAGAAACATGTATTATAACCGGGATGTGACTTACACTGGCATATAATATGAAAATTAGTTGACAATTTTTACTTGAATAAACTGGTTCTATAATTATAATCTGACGTATTCTATGACTAGGCGTAGATGGCAAAATTGTTTATCAATTTTCTCAATCAATACACGCATGCAATCAACAGACTGAGGCATCGTATATTTATTGGAATATAGAGTTATTTGGATGGATTAAGCTATAAATTATAGTGACACAATGACTTATCAATGATTAGTAATAAGGATTTATTTAACAACTGAACTTATAAAGAGATGAGCATTATATATAAATATCTCTTGTTTATATATATTGCAGATTCAGTAGTCAATGGATGTCTTGACTTTCCAACACACCCCCTCGAAGGCATTCCATTCAACTAATGAACTTATATTCGTTCCATGCTATTCTGCAGTTAAATCTCGTATTCCAAGATCTTCGATTAATTTTTGATGTTTTATTCTAGTTAAGCCTTTGGTCAAAACATCAGCCTGCATTTCTTCAGTTCTCATATATTTAAGTCCAATAACTTGATTTTCTGCTGCATCGCGTACAAAATGATAACGTATATCAATATGTTTCGTACGAGAGTGAAAAATTGGATTTGAGACTAATTTTTGTGCACCCATGTTATCATTATAGACAATCACAGTATTCATTCTCCCTTGAACTTCAGATATAAATTTTCGAAGATGGATAGCTTCTTTCGTGGCTTCAGATATTGCCATATATTCAGCTTCCGTACTTGATAGTGCAACGGTTCTTTGTTTCCGAGCTTCCCAACTTACGACTCCATTAGCAAATTTAAATACAAATCCCGTATAGGATCTTCGATCATCTATATTAGATCCCCAATCTGCATCGGTATAGCCAATCAAATCTTCATCTTTCTTCTGGTAAATTAAGCCATGATTTATCGTTCCTTTCAAATAGCGTAATATTTGTTTCGCCGCTGTCCAGTGTTCTTTTCCATAATTGGTATTATATTGACTTAAAACACTAACTGCGTAAGCAATATCTGGTGGAGTAAATGTTGCCAAATACATCAATGCACCAATTAAGTTTTGATATGGACAATTTTTCATTTCTTTCATCTCTTCCTCATTTTTGGGACACATTTCTTTTGATAATTTTTGACCCACTGCTAGAGGAGTTGATACAGGTTTACAATCTTCCATTTGAAATCGTTTCAGGATATCTTCCACGTAATTCTTTTGATTCATTTTCATTGTCTTACTCGTCTGTTTGAATTCTACCCCTAGACAGTAATGAACCAGTCCTAAATCTTTCATCTTGAATGTTTCCGACAAATCTTTTTTTAAATCATTTAATGTTTTTCTACAGTTTGCAGCAATGATTATGTCGTCAACGTATACTGCAACTAGTAAAATTATACTTTTCTTTCTGCATAAATAAATACAGGGATCCACACTCGATGGTTTCAATTTTAGTTCTTTCAATCTCTCGTCTAGCTTCTTATTCCATTGTCTGCCAGATTATTTCAATCCATATAATGCCTTTTTGAGACGATAAACTTTTCCATTTGTATTTTGAGTGAAATTTATATTATTAATGATTTCCCCTAGTTTTTCTGGAATTTCCATGAATATTTCTTCATCTATGTTTCCATTCAAATATGCTGTTGTCACGTCTAGTTGATGCACTATTAATTGCATTTCCGTGGATAGAGCCATGACCCCCAGACAACAATTTCCATAATTTATTGGTAAGAATTATACATTGGATATTATGACATTAGTAATTTTTCTTTTAAAATTATTAGGAAAAAAATCCCTACTGCTGCAACACTTTTTGGATAACGAATTACCAATTGTCCTTACCATTTCAAGTACGAATTAAAATGTCATTTCTTTCAACTGCAGCATAGGATCAGAAGACTCATGTTCATTATACGATTATTACCACTTTCCGCTCGGTGAAAAACACTGCTGTTCATTGGTTATTTTACCCATAATTTAATGTCTAAAACATTGGTAACGGTTATTTCTCTTTAAAATCTAATCTTTCTTGGAAATTAAATAGAAATTCTAGGTATATTTTCGTGAGTATTATTCGTTAGGAAAGAAGTGCTAATGGTTCTTCTTCTTTAATTACTAATTTTTATTGAAAATTAAATAGGAACTCTAAATATATTTTCGCGAGTAATATTCGTCATGAAAAAAGTGGCAATGGTTCTTTTTCTTAGATTACTAATTTTTTGGGGAAATTAAATAGAAACTTCAGGTATATTTTCGTAATACTCGATTTATTTGCGAGACATTTCACCTATAGCATAGACTTATAGTATAATAGGAACATCGAATACCTTATTTTCTATAATATGTATAGTATATTAGTATATCGATACCAACGTTCTAATACGTCGTAACCCACAAAATTTCAGAAATTGACTTTTTTTTTAAAATTGAATGATAATAATGTTGTGCAGCTTATGTTCAAGTTTTAGCGGTCAAATCGTTGATTTACTATTTTTAAATAAATATTCCAATCCGTCAAGTCCTATCTTTTCAATGGTAATAGTGAAGCGTTTTCATGGCCTCCTGAACAATTTTACAAATGTGGGTTACGACGTATTAATTAGAACGTGGGTATCGATATCCATTAGACTGGTTAAAAAAAAATCAACTTCATTTATACTTCGATTATTACAACAGTAGACATCATTGTCACCGCCGATAATATCAGCAGTATTCGTAGGATTATTTATACAATCATCAGTTGTACGGATAACATTCTTTAGTACTGTTTTTCGCAAATCACTTTTCCATTTTCTCAATTTTCTGCTTCTGGTACTTCTTGACGAGCCGGCTAAACTTTTACCAGTGTATTTCAATTTAAATCTATTCATTTTTTCCGTGAATTACAACTAGATATCATATACGCACTGCACATCGACCCGAACAACACGAAGCGTAACTTGAGACTGATGAGCAGTATTTTCGAAAGACCGCGCTCTTATTTATGGGTTGTAAAAAAATACCTATTCTTTAGGCATTATTATTGTGTCGCCAGAATGTGCTAAAAATGATAACATTTGTGAATAATTTATATTACGGATGTATTCGAAAATTTACGGAATTATCGTATTATATAAAAATAATGAAAAATTCGATGTATATACTTTTTTTACAGGCGTAGATATGAAATAAATATCGAATTCGATTGAAGTTATTATTTTGCGAGGCTAATTTATGTAGAAATTCTCTATTAAAGGGCTATAATATTTTGGTAACGTTGATTATGAAAATATTATGGACCACATCATATATACCGACTGATATATATTTATTGCTAGCAGAAAAATTAAATAATCTTTGTAAATCTGTCATATGGAATTTCATCTCTCCCTGTAATTGTGTATTTCTTACGAATTTTGGCATGGATATTTGAGGTATAACTTTTCTTTCATCTTTATGAGAAAAAAATTACTGTATATATTGTAGAGATTCCAATATTCATACAAAGTGTACCATTTATCGCGCAAGGTTTTATACCTATCAGAAATTATGCATCATTTATATATTTTGAACCAGATCATATATTATGCATCGTAAATTCTATATCAACTGTATCATTTTTTCTTATATATTTTCGAAGTAGAGAAATTGTTGTCTGGGACCATTCTTATCGAACTTGATCTGGCAACTGGAGCAAAAGTTTCGAAATATCCTACTCCATAGTTTTGATTATATCCCTTGGCTACAAGACGTGCTTTATGTCTTTCAATTGTGCCATCAGATTTGAATTTCGTACGTAAAATCCATTTTGAACCAATTACTTGTCTGTTGCTTGGTCGATCAACAAGTTCCCATGCATCATTTTCAACTAAAGCATCGTATTCCTTTTTCATAGCTTCTTTCCATTTGTCTACTTGACATCCTGCAAAAGCTTCTGGAACAGTTCTTGGATCTTGAACTTCAGTTAAATTCGATATTTCCGCATAATCCTCTTCATCGATATTTGAAATAGCCTGTACAAGGTGATATTGTTTCTTCGGTCGACCTTTCATTCCAGTTTTAATGAATGTTGGTTTTCCAGGTCCTCGTTTCATCTGCTGTGAATCATTTTGGAGAGATTCTGGACTATTCACAATACATTTATTCTGTGGTTCTTCTGAAATTTCTTCGTCTTCTTCATCGATTTGTTCAGGATTTTCTTCAAATTCAATGATTTCATTTGCATCATTCAATCGAATAGTTTTTTCTTCAATCTCAACTATTTTATTTTCTTTATCATCCATGAAATTTTCTTGAATATGATTTTCTTGAAAATTATTCGCGAATTTCACATCTCGACGTTTGTGTATTTTTCTTGTAGAAGGACACCATAATCGATAGGCTTTCGATTCGGTTTCATATCCTACGAAAATGCACTCCTTTGAACGTGATTCAAATTTGTCCTTTCCCGGCTTTTTGTCAAGCATGAACACTTTACTTCCAAAAGTTGTAAGATGACTCAGAGTTGGTTTACAGCCATTCCATATTGTATATGGTATTTCTCCCTCAAGACTTCTCGAAGGACAACGGTTTCTTATGTACGCAGCTGTAGAAATAGCTTCTGCCCAGAACGATGGTGACAAGTTTGATTGAATCATCATACATCTTGCCATTTCGACGATTGTTCGGTTTTTACGTTCTGCTACTCCATTCTGTTGTGGTGTATATTCGACAGTTAATTGATGTCGTATACCACATTTTTCGAATAATGCTTCTAGCTTGGCATTTCGATATTCAGTTCCGTTATCAGAACGTACAATTTTTATTTTCTTCTTAAATTGATTCTCAACAAGAGATTTGTATTTCAGAAAAGCCCCGTAGACTTCATTTTTGTGTTTCAAACAAAAAATTTCACACCATCGACTTTTGTCATCTATAAAAGTTATAAAATATTTCGATCCTCCCATTGATTTTGTGCGTATCGGTCCGCACACATCTGTATGGATCATTTCAAGTACTTCTGTAGCTCTGTTTGATGTCGTTTTTGGAAATAGTACTTGTGAGTGCTCTCCTTTAATACATATTTCACATGTATTAAGTTTTTCTGTACTTACTTTTAAACCAAAAAATTTATTATTATTTATCATCAGATCTCGAAGATTATTTTCATTTAGATGACCTAGTCTTGCATGCCATTCTTCAATTTTGCAATATTTATTTGTATTAACAGCTGCAGAATTTACTTCATCATTTTCTTCTCTCTGATTTTCAATATAATAAAGATCGTTCTTTCGTTTAGCTATTGCTAGTATTTTTCCATTATTATCTAGAATCTGTGCAGATTCCTTTCTGAAAATGACTTCATGTCCCTTGTCTGTGATTTTTGAAACAGACATTAGGTTTGTCCTCAAATCAGGAACATATAATGATTTTTCGAGTAGAATAGATCTTGTTCCTTCATTATCTTTAACAACGAGGCCAATAGTTCCTATTCCTCGAATCTTAGTAGTTTCATCATTAGCTAAATTTAAATTTCGATTTTGAGTATCTGTTATTTCACGGAATTTTTCTTTCGCGAAACACATATGAGAAGTAGCTCCGGAGTCGATACACCAAGTATTTGCTTTGCTTGTTTCAATGATCATCGCTACTTCTGTACTTTCTTCTATATTTTTGGCTTGTGGTTCTTTAGCTATCGTCTTTTGTGTTTTCGAATAGCAATCCTTAGCCATGTGACCATTACGATTACATTTATTACATTTGCATTTGAATTTTTTCTCAAATTTTTCATCGTGTTGACTGCTTTGTTTGTTATCTTCCTTCCGACTTTTTCTCACAAACATTGCACCTGGAGTTTCTTTTTCTTCACCCCGGTTTTTTCTTGCTTCATATTCTTCTAGAAGTTTAATCTTCAGTACTTCTGGTTTAGGAAGTTCATCTTGAGATTCAATAGCTATTCTGAAATTCTCATACGTTTCTGGAATACTGTGCAATAAGAGGATTGTTAGGAGTTCTTCATTCACTTTTATGTTCATTTCTTCCAGCTTATCCACAATTTCGAAAAACGTTGTCATATGGTCCCGCATTTTATCAGCTTCTGACATTTTTCTTAAGATTAGATGTTGCAGTAATGTTGCTTTCCGTGCAGGTCCTTTTGACTCATAAATTGTATGTAATTTCAGCCATATCTCTCTAGCTGTCTTGTAGTTTTTTATTCGACTTAGTTCTGTCGGACTAATTGCTAAAATTAAATCCGACTGGGCTTTCAAATCAGCTCTATCCCATGTAGCAGCAGCTGTAATCGAGTTCTGATCATTCAAAAATATTTCAGGTTGAGTTTTGGACCCACCAACATAATCCCAAGCATCATTTTTTATTAATACTGCTCTTGCTTGTAATTTCCAAGTATCGAAGTTATCTTTCCCGAGTTGTTCTAGCCTCAACGAGCTTGAATTCGAGGTCATTTCTGATTATTCTTCAAATATGAAAATTTTCAACGAATGACGTAGTAGTTCTGGATGTGTCAATTAAGAAACACTAACTTTTTTACACAAATTATGTGCGAAATAATTGATGTTTGAAAAAACTGAAATTCGAATTTTAGATATTCCGCAGAGTTCGCGCGCATCCGAACTTGAATTTCATTGGCCGAATATACGATCCATCTCTCGATAGAAGACGATCGGTCGATAAAGAAGTGTGCCTAGTGGATTGATGATAATGTAATTTTTGCCTATTCTCCTCCGTGTATCAGTCGAATGATGTTGTTTAAAAATCATTGTTGAATGGCGTTTGTTCAATTATTTAAAAACATTCAAAATGAAACCAAAAATGATGCATAAAGGGGGGACTCCGGAAAATTTCAGAAACATAAATGTAGTCTATGAACGAATATTTTTCAAATTTTGACAATGTATGTAAAACCTTCGAACAAGATATCGAGCAAAACTTGGGCTCTGTCGGCTAAACACTTTCCCAGTTATAGCGCTTTATTGCATTTTAAAATACCATTCTCTGAGGTGCTCCTTGCGTGATAACTTTTGGCACAGAAGGTTGCAATTTATTGTCAGTATAGATAATAGTATAGACTATTTCTTGTAGGAATCGATTTTTGATCCGATCTTCCGAAATCACGATAACATCATTTGAAAATGAGTGAAGATTTTTTTTTTATATAAATATATGTAAATTAATTGTAATATCTACGTCAAATGATGTTGAAGCAGTTGGATTTATTTAGGTTCTTAGAGAGAAGGAAAGGAAAGGATATTAAACAACGTATATATTCGATTCACTGAAAGATGTATTTTGTATTCGAGTATATTACAGGCTTCTACTTATTAGCGGTTCACACGAGACATTCCTTGGTAGACGGGTGTTCTATGGCTAGCTCTCCCCCTCGCCATTAGTCGGACACAGCCGCGCCGATAATGACCGAA